>JAVSCE010000063.1:0-36879 GCA_032199065.1 Smutsia gigantea
CAGCTGAGTAGAAAGAATGGTGTCTTTAGAGGCAGCCCAGGGAAGCCCTAATACAATCTCTTACTGGCTAGCAAGTCACTTACCTGCCCTAAACCTCTGTTATCCTGTCAATAAAATGGGAATGATAATAGTACCTACCTCATAAGGTTGTTCTGATTGTGCATAGTAAACCCCAAAAGCTGTCCTCCTGGTATGGACCACATATTTTGAGGACTGCAAAGAAGATTCTTTCCCTACTTTTAACAGTACTGATGGTAGGAATATGTGCATCTTGTGGTGTAAACATTCAGAAAGTAAAAGAAGAAAAAGGAAGAATGCTTTCTGAACAGCAAGGTTATATAGTGAAGGATTTATGTAGAATTGACCCAGTTCTGCAGAAAGAGTACATAAATCATGGGAAAGAAAAAATCTTGGAGTTTGCTCTAGGATTTCAAGTATGACTTCAAAGCCAAATTGCAGATGGCTTTAATAAATAGGTAGCCCACAGGAAATATTCACAATTATATTATATTTACATTATTGTTGATCCAATTATTACCATGATCTGCTTATGGTAGACATTTTCATCCTCTTTTTATTTGATTTTCATTGTGTTTGAAAAAGAGTGAATTACTCTTGGCTCATTCAACATGATGCTGAAAAGCAAGGGAGATACATTTCTGATATGAGAGAGGAATCTTTCGGATATGTGAGTTATCTGTCTTGAGAAGAAGGGTTTATTGCAACTGGCAAGAAGATAGAATTCCTTCCCAGAGGAAATAGAGAGGAACCAGACTTACTCAGGAAGTTCGTATTCCATTCATTTATTCATCAAATATTTATCAAGTGCCGGCACTGTTCTAGGAGCTTCTAGCCAAATCCCCTCGAAACAGCACATTACATTTCAGGGCTGTTCAGATTCCTCTTGCTCTTCTCCTACACCAAGATTAAAAGATAAAGGCCTAAAATCACTATTACTGCTCTTCACAGTTTCTTACTGCTTATTGCCACTATGTAGGAAAGCTATTGATTTTTGTAATTTTATTAATAATTTATTTTGGTATCATTATTCTACAATTACATGTGCAATATTATGGTTATTAAACGACCCCCTTCATCAGGTCCCCCCACCAACCCCATTACAGTCACTGTCCATCAGCGTAGTGAGATGCTATAGAGTCACTACTTGTCTTCTCTGAGTTGTACAGCCCTCCCCGTGCCCACCCCCTACATTATGTCTGCTAATTGTAATGCCCCTTTTTACACCCTTATCCCTCCCTTCCCACCCATCCTCCCCAGTCCCTTTCCCTTTAGTAACTGCTAGTCCATTCTCGAGTTCTGTGAGTCTGCTGCTGTTTTGTTCCTTCACTTTTTTTCTTTGTTATTATACTCCACAGATGAGTGAAATCATTTGATACTTGTCTTTTTCGGCTTGGCTTATTGCACTGAGCATAATACCCTCTAGCTCCATCCATGTTGTTGCAAATGGTAGGATTTGTTTTCTTCTTATGGCTGAATAATATTCCATTGTGTATATGTACCACATCTTCTTTATCCATTCATCTACTGATGGACACTTAGGTTGCTTCCATTTCTTGGCTATTGTAAATAGTGCTGCGATAAACATAGGGGTGCATACGTCTTTTTCAAATTGGGCTGCTGCAGTCTTAGGGTAAATTCCTAGGAGTGGAATTCCTGGGTCAAATGGTATTTCTATTTTGAGTTTTTTGAGGAACCTCCATACTGCTTTCCACAATGGTTGAACTAATTTGCAGTCCCACCAGCAGTGTAGGAGGGTTCCCTTTTCTCCACATCCTCGCCAACATTTGTTGTGGTTTGTGTTTTGGATGTTGGCCATCCTCACTGGTGTGAGGTGATATCTCATTGTGGTTTTAATCTACATTTCTCTGATGATTAGTGATGTGGAGCATCTTTTCATGTGCCTGTTGGCCATCTGGGTTTCTTCTTTAGAGAAGTGTCTATTCAGATCCTCTGCCCATTTCTTAATTCGATTATTTGCTTTTTGTTAAGGTGCGTGAGTTCTTTATATATTTTGGATGTCAACCCTTTATCGGATATGTCATTTATGAATATATTCTCCCATACTATAGGATCTTTTTGTTCTACTGATGGTGTCCTTTGCTGTACAGAAGCTTTTCAGCTTGGTATAGTCCCACTTGTTCATTTTTGCTTTTGTTTCCCTAGCCCGGGGAGATATGTTCATGAAGAGGGCTCATGTTTATGTCCAAGAGATTTTTGCCTATGTTTTTTTCTAAGAGTTTTATGGTTTCATGACTTACATTCAAGTCTTTGATCCACCTTGAGTTTACCTTTGTGTATGGGGCTAGACAGTAGTCCAGTTTCATTCTCTTACATGTAGCTGTCCAGTTTTTCCAACACCAGCTGCTGAAGAGGCTGTCATCTCCCCATTGTATATCCAAGGCACTTTTATCAAATATTAATTGACTGTATATGTTTGGGTTAATGTTTGGATTTTCTATTCTGTTCCACTGGTCTGTGGGTTTGTTTTTGTGCCAATACCAAATTGTCTTGATTACTGTGTATTTGTAGTAGAGCTTGAAGTCAGGGAGCATAATTCCCCTTGTTTTATTCCTCCTTCTCAGGATTGCTTTGGCTATTCGGGGTCTTTTGTGGTTCCATATGAATTTTAGAATTATTTGTTCCAGTTCATTGAAGAAAGCTGTGCATTGAATCTGTAGATTGCTTTAGGTAGTATAGCCATTTTGACAATATTTATTCTTCCTAGCCAAGAGCATGGGATGCATTTCCATTTGTTAGTGTCCTCTTTAATTTCTCTTAGGAGTGTCTTGTAGTTTTCAGAGTACAGGTCTTTCACTTCCTTCGTTAGGTTTATTCCTAGGTATTTTATTCTTTTTGATGCAATTGTGAATGGAATTGTTTTTCTGATTTCTCTTTCTGTTAGTTCATCGTTAGTGTATAGGAAAGCAACAGATTTCTGTGTGTTAATTTTGTATCCGGCAACTTTGCTGAATTCAGATATTAGTTCTAGTAGTTTTGGAGTGGAGTCTTTAGGGTTTTTTATGTAGAGTATCATGTCATCTGCAAAGAGTGACAATTTGACTTCTTCTTTACCAATCTGGATGCCTTGTATATCTTTGTTTTGTCTGATTGCCGTGGCTAGGACCTCCAGTACTATGTTGAATAACAGTGGAGAGAGTGGGCATCCCTGTCTTGTTCCCAGTCTTAGATGGAAAGCTTTCAGTTCCTTGCTGTTAAGTATGATGTTAGCTGTGGGTTTCTCATATATGGCCTTTATGATGTTGAGGTACTTGCCCTCTATACCCATTTTCTTGAGAGTTTTAATCATGAATGGATGTTGAATTTTGTCAAATGCTTTTTCAGCATCTATGGAGATGATCATGTGGTTTTTGTTCTTCTTTTTGTTGATGTGGTGGATGATGTTGATGGATTTTCTAATGTTGTACCATCCTTGCATCCCTGGGATGAATCCCACTTGATCATGGTGTATGATCCTCTTGATGTATTTTTGAATTCTGTTTGCTAATATTTTGTTGAGTATTTTTGCATCTACGTTCATCAGGGATATTGGTCTGTAATTTTCTTTTTTGGTGAGGTCTTTGCCCGGTTTTGGTATTAGAGTGATGCTGGCTTCATAGAATGAGTTTGGAAGTATTCCCTCCTCTTCTATTTTTTGGAAAACTTTAAGGAGAATCGGTGTTATTTCTTCTCTATATGTCTGGTAGAATTCAGAGGTGAATCCATCAGGCCCAGGGGTTTTGTTCTTGGGTAGTTTTTTGATTACCAATTCGATTTCGTCACTGGTGATTGGTCTGTTTAGTTTTTCTGTTTCTTGCTTGGTCAGTCTTGGAAGGTTGTATTTTTCTAAGAAGTTGTCCATTTCTTCTATGTTTTCCAGCTTGTTAGCATATAGATTCTCATAATATTCTCTTGTAATTCTTTGTATTTCTGTGGGGTCCGTCGTGATTTTTCCTTTCTCATTTCTGATTGTGTTTATGTGTGTAGATTCTCTTTTTCTCTTAATGAGTCTGGCTAGGGGTTTATCTATTTTGTTTATTTTTTCAAAGAACCAGCTCTTGGTTTCATTGATTTTTTCTATTGTTTTATTCTTCTCAATTTTATTTATTTCTTCTCTGATCTTTATTATGTCCCTCCTTCTGGTGACTTTGGGCTTCATTTGTTCTTCTTTTTCCAATTTCAGTAATTGTGTCTTTAGACTATTCATTTGGGAATGTTCTTCCTTCTTTAAATAGGCCTGGATTGCAATATACTTTCCTCTTAGAACTGCCTTTGCTGCGTCCCACAGAAGTTGTGGATTTGTGTTGTTGTTGTCGTTAGTCTCCATATATTCTTTGATTTCTGTTTTGATTTGGTCAGTAACCCATTGATTAATTAGGAGAATGTTGTTAAGTCTCCATGTATTTGTGAGCCTTTTTAGTTTCTTTCTAAAATTTATTTCTAGTTTTATACCTTTGTGGTCTGAGAAGTTGGTTGGTAGGATTTCAGTATTTTTGAATTTAGTGAGGTTCTTTTTGTGGCCTAGTATGTGGTCTATTCTGGAAAATGTTCCATGTGCACTTGAGAAGAATGTGTATCCTGCTGCTTTTGGGTGCAGAGTTCTGTAGATGTCTGTTAGGTTCATCTGTTCTAGTGTGTTGTTCAGTGCCTCTGTGTCTTTACTTATTTTCTGTCTGGTTGATCTGTCCTTTGGAGTGAGTGGTGTGTTGAAGTCTCCTAAAATGAATGCATTGCTGTCTATTTCCTCCTTTAATTCTGTTAGTATTTGTCTCACATATGCTGGCGCTCCTGTGTTGGGTGCATATATATTTATAATGGTTATATCTTCTTGTTGGACTGACCCCTTTATCATTATGTAATGTCCTTCTTTATCTCTTGCTACTTTCTTCGTTTTGAAGTCTATTTTGTCTGATACAAGTACTGCAACACCTGCTTTTTTCTCTTTGTTGTTTGCATGAAATATCTTTTTCCATCCCTTCACTTTTAGTCTGTGTATATCTTTGGGTTTGTGGTGAGTCTCTTGTAAGCAGCATATAGATGGGTCTTGCTTTTTTATGCATTCTGTTACTCTCTGTCTTTTGATTGGTGCATTCAGTCCATTTACATTTAGGGTGATTATTGATAGATATGTACTTACTGCCATTGCTGGCTTTAGATTCATGGTTACCAAAGTTTCAAGGGTTGCTTCTTTACCATCTAACAATCTAACTTAACTTTCTTGTTAAGTTATTGTAAACACTGTCTGATGTTTCTTTATTTCTCTCCCTTCTTATTCTTCCTCCTCCATTCTTTATATACTAGGTGTTTTATTCTTTGCCTTTAGTTAGTATTTGGATGGTCTGCTTTCTTTGCTATGATTTTATTTTCTCAGGTGACATCTTTTAGCCTTAGGGGTGCTGTCCTCTAGAGCAGTCCATTTAAGATATCCTGTAGTGGTGGTTTATGAGAGGCAAACTCTCTCAACTTTGGTTTGTCTGGAAATTTTTTAATCCCTCCGTTATATTTAAATGATAATCGTGCTGGATACAATATTCTTGGTTCGAGGCCCTTCTGTTTCATTACGTTAAATATGCCATTCTCTTGTGGCCTGTAAGGTTTCTGTTGAGAAGTCTGATGATAGTCTGATGGGTTTTCCTTTGTAGGTGATCTTTTTTCTCTTTCTGCCTTTAATACTCTGTCTTTATCTTTGATCTTTGCCATTTTAATTATTATGTGTCTTGGTGTTGTCTTCCTTGGGTCCCTTGTGTTGGGAGATCTGTGGGCTTCCATGGACTGCGAGACTATTTCCTTCCCCAGCGTGGGGAAGTTTTCAGCAATTATTTCTTCGAAGACACTTTCTATTCCTTTTTCTCTCACTTCTTCGTCTGGTACTCCTATAATGCGAATATTGTTCCATTTGGATTGGTCACACAGTTCTCTTAATATTCTTTCATTCATAGACATCCTTTTATCTCTCTCTGCCTCAACTTCTCTGTATTCCTGTTCTCTGATTTCTATTCCATTAACAGTCTCTTGCATCTCATCCAGTCTGCTGTTAGGCCCGTCGATCGCTTGTCTGATTTCTGCATTGTCTTTCCTCACTTCCCTCACTTCCTCCCTCAGCTCTTGCACATTTCTCTGTAGATCCATCAGCATGATTATGCCTTTTATTCTGAATTCTTTTTCAGGAAGACTGTGCATTTCCATCCCTTCAGGCTCCCTCTCTGGGATTGTCTTGTTGATCTTAGTCTGGACCATACTCCTCTGTCTTCTCATGGTATAGAAGTGGTTGCTGGTAGTTGCCATGTATGTCAGCTGGGCCCTTTAAGATTTTAAAAAGAAAAAAAAATGAGAGAGAAAGAAAGAATAAAAAAAGAAAAAAAGAAAGAGAAGAAAAAACAAAAAACAAAACAAACAAACAACAAAAAAATACACCCACCAGGATTAGATTCTCTGCTGATGCTGTAGGTGGCACTGTTGCTCCACTATTCCGCAGCCATGGCCACGCTGCTCTGCAGAGCCCTTTATAGCTCTGGCTGGGGTGAGAACAAATGGGAGGCTGTTGATGTCTTTGGGAAGTCTAAGTGAGGCCACTGTTTCCCAGTCGCCAGCTAAGGGGTCCAAACCTCCCCAGGACTCCTAGCCTGCTGGGCTGAGTGTGCCGGGGCGATCCGGCTCCTCTGCTGGGCTCCTGTCTCTTTAAGACCGCTGAAAAAAGTGCATGGTTTTCTTTTTTTTTTTTTCCATCCTTCCCGGAAGCTGGCTGCAAGCAGCCTGGCGCATTCCCTGCTCCGATCATGCACCCTCTGTCTCTCCAATCTCCGCTACACCGCGCGATGTGTGTCAGCGCTCCCCGCGCAGATCACCGGGGTGGTTATTTCGCGGGGTGTACTTCCACTCCTTCCCGGCTCTGGATCCTCTCCTCCCGCCGGTGCGCTGGGGCGCGTGAGTGCTCCGGTCCCGCTGGGTTGCGGCTCCGTATCTTACCCGCCTTGCGGGGTGCTGTGTCCTCTCAGGTGTAGCTGCACGCTGTGTGCTTTCGTGTGTATTCTGGTCTCTCTTTTAGGAATAGTTGTATTTGCTGTATTTTCATAGGTATAATAGTTTTGGGAGAAGATTTCTGCCGCCCTGCTCACACCGCCATCTTCCCAGAAGTCCGAAGCCAATTTTTGTAATTTTTATGTTGCATCTTGCCACCTTACTGAATTATTTTTGAGTTCATTGTCTACTTTAGAAAATCGAAGCGAATCATATTTTGCAGCTCAGTGCTTCCTTTTAGAAATAGTTTTTTTTCATATTATTACACTTGCTAGGACCCATCGGTATTAAATAAAGTACTGAGGGCATTCTTATCTTGTTCCTTGTTGAAGGGAATGTATCCAGTACTTTCTCATTAGATATAAAGTGTGCTGTTGGTTTCTTATCAAGAAAGATTTATTAAAATTTATAGTTCAGTAACTCTTTTTTTTTTAATTAGTGGAATTTGGACTTAATAAAATGCCTTCTTATCGTTTATGGAAATGAACATTTGATTTTTCTGCATTAATATAATTAGTTTATTTCTTAATACTGAAACATAATTAAATATATACGTCAGACAAATCCTACTTGGTCTCAGATTCAGTTTGCTAATGTTTTATATGGAATTTTAGATTTATTATTTCCTGTTATCCTTTTTTTTCCTCCCTTTTCTCCATTTCCTGACTTTGATCAAGTGTGCTTTGATCAATTTTATTTTCTTCCAAGTTCTGTTTCCTGTTTCTGTTTGACTAATGTTTATAATTTTATTTTTCTACTATAGGCAACATTTAAATAGTAACTGTAACTTTCTCCAGAACAAGGAACGACCTTGGCCTTGCTTTTACTTCCTCTTCTAAGGTTTTATTAAAGTTGTCCTGAATTTGAGTTCCTGGTTGTGATCAATTTTTTGAAAATTAATCCTTCTGTCTCATTAATTCCTAACAGTTGCTTCAAACTTAACAGTAACATCAGCTTTCCATTAAACTAATGTCATCTTTCTTTTTTTTTGTATCATTAATGTACAATTACATGAGCAACATTATGGTTACTAGACTCCCCGCATTATCAAGTCCTCACCACATACCCCATTACAGTCACTATCCATCAGCGTAGTAAGATGCTATAGAATTAACGTCATCTTTCTTGAACAAAGCTTTATTCTGATTTATTTTTCAGTGTGGTGCATTATGTCTGTGAATAACTTAAGGAAAAAAAACAAACAAATGACAACCTTGGGTGGTATATATTATTCTTTTTTTTTTTTGTCTGAATGGTAATTTAGCTGAGTTTTTCCCCTGAAGACCTAACATAGAAATGATCCATTGCCTTCTTTTTTACTTTCAAAACATTTAAGAAAGCTAAATTATTTTTGAAAATCAACTTTTTGGGGTATAATTTTTATAAAGTAAACTACCTTTTAAGTGTGAGATTCAGTGAATTTTGACAGTCGACAGACCTGTGAGAGCACTGTCACAGTCAAGATACAGAACATTGGCTGCAAGTTTTCTCATGCTCCTGTGCAGTCCATTCCTTTCTCTACCCTTGGCCCTAGGCAACTACTGATCTGTTTTCTGTCAGTACATTAGTTTGCATTTTCTAGAATTTTGTAATTGGAATTATAAAATATATACTCACTTGTCTCTGGTTTCTTTCACTCATCATAATGTTCTTTATCCATATTGTTGCTGCATCTGTAGCTTGTTCTTTTTTATTACTGATTACTGTTCCATTGTTTATCCGTTCACTCATTAATGGACATGTAGGTTATTTCAGTTTTGGGCTATTGCAAATTAAACAGCTGCATTGGAAAAAGAAGAGCAGACTAAACCTAAAGCAACAGAGGAAGAAAATAACAAACATTGGAGTGGAAATTAGTGGACTAGAGAATAGAAAAACAGTAGAGAAAACTAATGGGACAAAAATTTGGTTCTTTGAAATAAAAATCAACAAATTTGACAGCCTTTAGCTGGGTTGACCAAAAAAAAAGAAGATTGAGATCACTGAAATGAGAAACGAGAGAGTAGACATTATTGCTCGACTTAAAGAAATAAAAAAGGATTATAAAGAAATACTGTGAACAGTTCTCTGCCAACAAATTACATAGCTTAGATGGAATGGACAAATTCTGAGACAAAGCTGCTCTGAACATTCATGTACAAGTCTTTGGTTGGCCTGTTTTCATTTCTTTTGGGTAGCTACCTAATGGTGGAGTTGCAGAGTATGAGAGCTCCAGTAGCTACATGTCTTTGCCAGGACTTGGTCTCGTCAGCTCTTTCTGTTTGATCAATTCTAGTGGGTATGTGGTGGCATCTCATTCTGGTTTTAATTAGCTTTTATCTGATAACTAGCACTCTTTTTTGGGGGGGGGGGTTCTTTTTTTTTTATTAAGGTATTATTGATATACACTCTTACGAAGGTTTCACATGAAAAAACAATGTGGTTACTGCATTCACCCATATTATCAAGTCCCCACCCATACGCCAATGCAGTCACTGTCCATCAGTGTAGTAAGATGCCACAGATTCACTGTTTGCCTTCCCTGTGCTACACAATTTTCCCGGTGATCCCCCACACCGTGTATACTAAACATAATACCCCTCGATCCCCTACTCCCTCCCTCCCCACCTGCCCTTCCACACCCCTCCCCTTTGGTAACCACTAGTTCCTTCTTGGAGTCTCAGAGTCTGCTATTTTGTTCCTTCAGTTTTACTTTGTTGTGATAACTAGCGATCTTGAGCCTCCTTTCACATGCTCATTGTCTGTATATCTCTTGTGGAGTAGCTTCAGATCTTTTGCCTATTGTTTTCGGGTTGTTTTCCTTATATTGATTTATATTGAATTCTTTATATATATACATGTTTTAAAAGTCACTATTGAAGTATGATTGATATACAAAAAGCTGTATATATTTAACATATACAACATAATGATTTTGGAGTTAAGCATACACCCATGAAACCATCATCATCACAAAGCCATGCCATAAACATATCCATCACCTCTGAAAGTTTTCTCCCACGCTTTTTCTATTACTATTGTCATTACTATTATTATTATATATGACAAGAACATTTAATGTAAGACTACCCTCTTGCAAAATTTTTAAGTATACAATACAGCATTGTTAATTATAGGCACTCTTCTTTATATTAGATCTCCAGAACTTATTCATGTTGCATAATTGCAACTTTGTACCTTTTAACTAATACCTCCCCATTGAGCCCTCACTCATCCCCTGGTAATCTCCTCTTTGCTTGTATGAGATGGACTATTTTAGATTCCTCATTTAAGTGGTATCATGTAGTATTTGTCCCTCTGTATCTGGCTTATTTCATTTAGCATAATGTGTTCCAGGTTCATTTATGTTGCAAATGGCAGGGTCTCCTTTTTTAAGGCCGAATAATATTCCATTGTATGTGTCTACCACATATATACTCTTATTAAGAGTTCTTGATATATCTTGGATACAGGTCCTTGTCAGATATATGTATTGTATTTTCTCTTATTCTGTTGGCTTGTCTTTTTTACTTAAAGTGTGTGTGTGTGTGTGTGTGTGTGAGAGAGAACAAGCCAGAGAGCATGCACAAGAGAGAGTGCATGCAAGAAGAATACAGATTAAGAGTTTTTTTGTTTTGTTTTGTTTTTTGGTATAGGCATTGCATTCACATGGCACAACATTCAGGAGATAGAAAATTTTATCTGGTGAAAACTGTCCCTTGTGCCCTGGGCCCATCATCCCTCTTCTGGCAGCAGGTTTCCCTCTCCAGGGGCAACCAACATTATCAGTTTCTGGAGAAACTTTCTAGAGATATATGTTATGCGTAAGTATGAAAATGCACACACGTAACTTAAAAAAAAAACCTCAAATGATAGACACCTTGCTTTACACTTAGCCATAGATCTTGGAGATTGTTCCGTATCAGTACAAAAGTTGTTTCTTCCCTTCCTTTTCCTCCACCCCCTTCCTTCCTGTTTAATGACTGCCTAGTAATCCAGTGTTGCTGTTAGTTCAGCACTTATGCTTCCAGATGAGAGATCTGTGTCAGTGATTCTTTTTCTTCTTTACGTAATCGTCTGCATATCCCTAGACTTTTGTTCTCAAGTTAAAAAATTTCACTAGTCTGCTGGTATTTACATGTATGTTTTTCGCAGTTCCATTTGAATCCCTTTCAGTTTACTGCTTCGTCTACATCTTTTCATTCTTGTCTTTTTTAGGAGCAAGTTAGGGATATTTGGGTTTTAGTCTGTCCTTTTTTGGGCTTCACTTTTTCTTGGCTCATTCTATCCCATTATATCTTCACTCTGTATTTTGGGAGAATTCCTTGCCTTGGTCTTCCGAAAGATGGATCAATTTTTTTTATTTCATTGCATTCTGATAAGTCTTCTTTTCTATGTAATTCAAATTTTATCTCACCTGTATTTGTTTTGGCCATCTGTTTTTGGACCTGCTCTCAGAATGTGATGTCCAGGATGATGATCTGGGCTCAGGGCAGTGGTTGACCACTGTTAGACCAGGGTGCAGAGTTTCTAGTCTGTACACGTGGAGCCCTGCGGCTTTTGCCTCCTTGAAGATGCACACGCTGTTGCCCCAAACAAGGAGACTTGTGCTTGTGCCACCATTAGGGAGCATGTTTGTGTGACCATTCATGCATGTGTGTGCTTGTGTCTGTAAACATGCACACGAAGACCCTGCGGCAGTCAGCCTTCGTCCTGCCTGCAGTGACTGGGGTAGGGACGGCATAAGGTAAGGAGGAGATAGAGAACAGATCCTTGTAATTACTCCTCAGCAGGCTTCCTGTCAGGGTGTGTGGCTGATAACGGGACAGTAGGCTGGTTGGACTGTTCTTAACTAAGGAAGTGGGAAAAGACTTGCACTGCAGATAGAGCATTTCACAGCCTATCCCAAAATACACTTCCCCTTTTCCTTTTTTTGAGTTGTACTTATCATCCCCACTGACCATCTCAGTGCCTGCTTCTGCTCTCAGCCACTGTCGTTTCTAAATTTGGGTTTTTTTCCCAGGCCCTGTGTAGAACACCTCATCCCTTCCCTTATCCAGCATGTCTCACTGTGGCCCGTTTTGCTTTTGGTTTCTCAATTCTGGCTCAATTAGCTTTTTCTGTAAGTTTGATCCTGTCTACTGTATCTCTTCCAGAAATTCCTCAGAATTTTTTGACTGGTGGCATCCATCCCTGTTTTCTGGCTTTTTAAATGAGTTTCTTCTTTTTATATTTCTCTTGTCACTTCCGTGGAGTTCAGAGTGGCGTGAGAGTCAACCACAGACTCATCTCATCAGCACGGTCTTAGTGTTCCTCACCACTTCTTGCTAGCAGGGATGTAACGCCTCCTTTACCAGTTTCTCTTCTTGTTTGTTCCCCTTCCACATAATTGTGTTACTAGCAGCAGCTGTTAAATTGGTGTTTGCTTTGTGCCGTGCATCATGTCAGAGCTGATGGAATTGTTCTTTCATTGTAAATCCGCTGTGTGCCAGGCAGGCATTGTCTGCATAAGCATTGCCACTTAACAAACCACCCCAGAACAAAGTAGGTCAAAACACAAATTTATTCTTATCTCTTGTGGTTCCGTGAGTTGCCTGGCCTTGGCTATGTGGTTTCTGCTGGGAGTTTCTCATGTGGCCATCTGAGGGCTCCGCTGGGCTGGATGACCAAGTGACTCACTTGGCTGGCAGTTGACTAGAGTGACATCTTTATGTGCCTTGGGCCGCTCAGAGCATGGTGGATGGGTTCCTGGAGGGTGTGTTCCAGGAGTGAGCATTCCAGAAGACAGGACATGGAGGCTGCTGAGCCATGTGAAGGATGTGGCCAGTACCCAGGGCACATTGCAGATAAGCAGGCAGGATAGGAGACAGTGTTACTGCCAGCCCTTGAAAAGGACAAACTGCCATGGACACCATGCTGGAGACACAAGGGTAACCAACGCCTGGTCTGTAGCTCCTCATGCCCTGTGATTCCAAAGCAGAGGCAGGTAGATAAACAGGCAGTGATAGTACAAACGGTAAGTGTGGGGGAAAGGCCAGGCACAGGGGCCTGGTGAGAGCATGGTGGGGCACGTTACCCATGCTGGGCAAGTGCTGACAGGCTGGGGGTGGAGAACTTGGTTGAGAAGGAAGGCATCTTAATGGGGGTATTTTTGGAGCTGAGTCTTGAAGCACAGTGGGCATTAGCTGGGTGAACAAGGGGGAAGAAGGCATCCCAGGGAGAGGGAGCACCCCTGCAGAGACCTGGTGGGACTAGTAGAGAGCTTGTGGGTCTTTGGGGGAGTTGCTGGTAGACTGAGGATTGGCAAGTGATTGGGTGCTGCCGGCGCCTGCAATCGAAGGTGAAACTATAGCCAAGGTGTGTTGAGCCTTCATCCTGTGTGAGTACTTGGCCTGGACTGCGAGGGCCCTCAGTTGGTTCTGTATCCAGGATGTATTAGTGGGCGGCTCAAGTGTGTCCTCCAGGGTGAAGGGTGGGCTGCTTGATGGATGGTGGAAGAGCAAGCCTCATCAGCTCCTCTAGGCGGTCCCGTCCTGGGTCCTCTGCATTCCCCATCACTCATTTCCCCTTCTGTCATTGTTCTCTCCTCAATCTGCTGCTCAAGTGAGCATGTAGGAAATGATTTTGTTCAGCATGGAAGGATAAGGCAGACAAGGAAGAGGCAGGTGGAGCTAGAGTGGGAGAACCTACTCATTGTGAGGCACTTGACAGCATTTTGTGGATTTTTTCTCATTTGATCTCCCCAGGCAGGCAGGTAGGTAATAAAATGTCACTCCTGTTTTACAGATGAGGAAACGGAAGCTCTGAGAGGGAACCTAGACTTTCTCAGCTGGTTTGGAGCAGACATGGGGTAGGGTTATTTGTCACTGTGCCCCACTCCCAATGCCTCAAAGCCATGCTTATCTCCAGGATACATGTCCAAGATGATGATCGTGGCTTAGGGCAGGGGCTGGCCACCTTTAGGCCAGCATGCACTGAGTTTCTAGTCTACATGTGGGGCTCGCTACTGTCCCCTCAAGAGGCACATGCTGCTGCCCCAGGCAAAGAGACTTGTTCCTGAGCCGGGTGCACATTTGTGTTTGTGTGTACAAACATGCATACATGTGTGCACAAGCCAGCAGAGCTGGGGCGGGCGACGGGCTCAATCATAGCCCCAAACTCCTTTGGTCAAACAGAGAAGGTGAGAAAGGAGTTCTGGGGAATGGGTCGGACGCCATGTGAATGTAGTTAGCACAACTGTACCATATACTTAAACATGGGTAAGATGGCAAATTTAAAAAGAGAGAAGGTTGTAAACGCTGCTGAAGAAATCATGCTAGAGTCCTGAAAGAACTCGATATGTGGGTTCACCGGCAGCAGCTGTAAGGAGGGCTCTGAGCTGTTCACTTGCACTTCTGGACGCTGTTATCTCACACCCAAACCAAAGAGTGGGTTTCCTGCCTTCTCCATGTGGACTCCTCCCTTGGTGTAGTGACACCCTTGTTAGTATTAAAAATGTTTCCTGTGCCGAGTTTCAGTGCAGCTTTTGGCTGACCGCCGTTTGTGTTCTCTGCTTCCTTGGGTGATTCTGAGGACTGTCTGCTTTCCTGGGGCTTGAATTTCCCAGTGAGAGGAAGTTCATTGGGGATAGATACTGCCATCTGCTGACAGTCACGGCTGACAGAGGAGAAGCACTTGGGTCATGAAGACAAATGGATTCATGTAATGTCTCCTGCATTTTGACAGGCGTTTGTGACATTTAGGCATGCCTGAATATCGAAGAAGGGGGCAGCATTTTCTCTTTAGCTCAGATAGTTCAGCCAGTCACAGAGTCCCCTAACCGTAGTGTTGTCATCCAGCCTGTATTTCCTATCGTTTACAAAGTCCTTCCGGTGCTCTTTTGGCTCTGAGCAGTTTTGAAAAAGCTATTTATTTTGTTGTTGCCATAAAATTTTTAGTGTGGTATGGTAGAAACAGGGTGGCTTTAGAACCAGAGGTAATCTTTTTAATCTTTGCCAGTTTGATGGGAGAAATGATAGCTTATTTTTATTTTCGTTTTTTGTTTGCTATTGATGTTGAGCAATTATTGTATAGTGGCCTTATTTACATCATTTTTGTATCAGGCTCTTTTTTATTGATTTTCACAACCCTTAATATATGAAACAACCTATGGTCATATATGTTCAACTCCTCCGAGTTTTTTTTTTTTTTTTTTCATTTTTACTGTGTCTTTTTGACATAGAGAAAAAATTGTTAAAACTGTTAGGCTTTTCCTTTATGGATTCTACTTTTCGTTTTGGGTTTACTAAGCCCTTCCCAACCACAAGATTGTCTGTAGATTGATGTAAATCAAGAGTCATCAGACTAAGGCCAAGAAGACAAATCTGGCCAGCCACCTGCACAGCCCATGAGTTGAGAATTTTTTTTCTTACTTTGTAATCTGGACTAATTATAGATTCACAGGAAGTTAACAAAAATGTATATAAGGAGGTCCCAAGTGCCCTTCATGTAGTTTCCTCCAATGGTGATCATATTGTTTGACAACACTGGGAAACTGACATTGGTACAATCCACAGAACTCACTCAGATTTCATCAGTTTTATATGCACTCATCTGACTCGTGTGTTTAGCTCTGGGCATCTTTATCACATGTGTAGATGTCTGTAACCAGCAGTACCACAGTCACCATACAGACTGTTCCATCACTGCAAGGTCCCCTACCCCCGACCCCCGCAAACTCTTTTATAGTCATGCCTACCCCCACCCCTGACTCCAGGTTTTTACATTTTGAATGGCTAAGAAATAAGTAAAAAGGTTTGTATTTTGTGGTTTGTAAAAACTGGTGAAATTCAGATTTCAGTGTCCATAAGTAAAATGGTATTAGAACATAGGCAGGCTCATTGTTTATCTACTCTCTAGGCTGCTTTTGAACTATAAGAGCACACTTAAGATGTTGCAACAAAGACTGTCTCGCCTGCAAAGCTGAAAACATTTACTATCTGGTCCTTAACAACTAAAGCTTGCCGACCCCTGATCTAAATCATCATCTAATTCTCCTTTATTAAAATCTTATATTTAATTCTTTACACGATCTGATACTCATTTTTGCACTTGGTATTAGAGAAGGATATAACGTAATTGTTTTCTACATGGTTAACCAAATTCTCCATCAGCATTTATTGAATAATCTAATCTCACTATTTGAAGTTCCATGGTTATAATACATTGATAACTCAGATCTGTTCCATCAACTTAGGGAATGGCAGGGTGAATCATCAAGCTATTTGGGCAGGATATATGTTACCCAAGAGTTTTCAGGGGATGGGAAGCTCTTACATCCTGCATTAACACTGAATGCTCAAGCCAGATGAGCCCATGACCAGTGGTGTCAGACCCCTCGGGTTTATTTCTGAGGTGCAGATGCAATGGTGGGATCTTATTTTTCTGGAGTCCATGGGGGATTGCTGATGGCTAAATGGAGCTGTTTGTTAATGGTTTCTGGTGCTTTGTGTTGAATCTTTGGCACTGGCTAGTTCTTAAAATCCTGTGAGAAGAGTAGCAGCTCAATTTATTTCTCTGATGCTGGAGGGTCATGAATTGTTTTAAGAAACACGTAAGGATTGCTCATGACCAGGTGCGGACACAGGTGCAAAGGTGGATGTGGTGGTGGTGGTGATGTTGATAATGGGGTTTCTTGTACAATAGGTGTCTATTTAATGACATCTGTGACAAGTGGGCAGGTGGCAGATGGCTACTATCCTCTGCTTGTTACCAGCTGAGCGACTTTGGGCCCATTTCAAACCTCCCTGGGCCTGTTCTTGTGGGAAAACAGGGATCATAAAGCCCACCCTCTTTCTCTCCCCCACTCCTGAGTTAAGGGTTAAGAGAGACATAATGTATAAAGCTTGCACAGTGCCTGGTAGAGAGTATGAGCTTAAAACATTTAGTTTCTTCATCTTCCCTTCCTTTAACCGAGAGGTGTATATGTATGTTGCTGTGAAAAGTATGAATTTTGTCTCCATGTCCTGCAATCTATCTGAGCTCCAAGAGTTTGCTTTTTATGTGGGGTTTTGTAATGTTTTTGACTCGCCTCATAGCCAGGCTCCCAGGGTGCTCAGAGGGGCACCTTTTGCTCTCACAAGGGGGTTTCCGACGACCCAAGGAGAACCCTCTGGCCGGTGTCAGAGCCAGGCCGTGATGACAGCCTGTGGGCTCTTTTCCGTCAGGCCTCCTGTGGCCTGTGGTGCAAGATTCCCCATGCGAGTTCCTGCAGCGAGGGCTGCTGGCTGTGACAGGGGAAAAAATGCCTGGAGTCAGGTATCCCTGGAGCAGGTGACTGAGGTGAGTGGGAGTAATCCACTCTGGGGGGCAGCTTGCATCTGGGGAAGGATGTCAAGTATCCAGGGACCTCAGCTTAAGCCTTTGCTGAACACAGTCCTTTGATGGGACTTTCCCTCTTTTCCTAAGGATGGGCCCCATGGATTTAAGGATAATACACAGGGCTGCTGAATTTGGGTTTACTCAATTTTGCTAGAACTGCAGCAATTCTAATTCTCTGTAATTTACCTGTGTGTGAAACATCACCCCCCTAGTGTGGCCAGACATTTTTTTCTGCCTAAAACATTCATCCTAATGTCCCAGGCCGTCTGACCTTAGTGTTGGTGACGCTTCTTATCTGTCCATTCCCCTCCATGGCATCTACCACCTGGTTCAGGTTCCGTTTGGAGAGATGCGGTGTGCCTAGAAAATTACACTAGCTCCTTAACTGATCCCTCTCTCTTCTCCTATTTCTTTCCTTTTTTATTTGTTTTGTGTGCATTTTCTGAAGTCTTTATAAAAGTCATGTATCCTTGCCACTTTCCTGCTTAACAGCTTAGCCATTGCCTATGGGGTGTACCTCAGGTTCTTCAGCATGTGATTTAAGATCCCTCAGCATCTGGAGCTAATCTGCCTTCCAGGCCTTATTTGCTGCCACATCCCCTGGTTGGCCCATGTTCTGTCCAAGGTGACGTTCCCCAGCTGTCTTCTGCTCTTAACCTGGTGGAAGTTTTGCTGATGCAGCGCTCCACACCAGAAATGCCTTTCTCTGCCACTGAGCGGCTCTTCACTGTTCACAGCAGCTTTCACTGGCATTCTCCATCTTCCATACATTCCAGCCAGCTGGGTGTGGTGGTCTTGCTATTTTCCAGCAGCGCTGGTGAGTTTAAGTGGTTTTCTTATGGCTGTGTAGCTAGTAGGAGAAGCTGGAATTTAAAGGCAGGCCTTCTGCCCTCAGACTGTTCCCTGTGAGGCCTTCCGCAGAGGGTGGTTACTCTCGCACGGCAGGTTTCCCCTTATTCAGTATTCATCACATTCTATCATATTACTGTTTGTCCTGGTGTACGCCACACCCCACACTCCACCCTAATATTTAACTCCTTAAGTAAATGCTTTATCAGCTTGCTTTCTCCTACTTCTAGACTAGTACCTGGCCCTCTGTGGGAACTCAGTTAAATGTTTGTTTGGATGGATGCATGAATGAATAGATTTTTCTGTCCGCGTCCTCTAGTTTGTGCTTTGCGGGTGGATAGCACACTGGCAATTAGGCTTCTTAAACCTCCCATGTGTTGGAAAACATCTCTTTTTTGGTCTATAAGATAAATAGAAAGTGATCATTATTTTGTCCCTTTGCCTCTGCCATCTCATAATGACACAATCAAGTTTTCATTACTTGAAAGATGGCTGAAACATTGAATTATATGTATTGTGGGAATGTGATCTTGTAGCTAACTTTTGTCAAGCAACAGCTACACTGAAGAGTGGCTCTGAGGAAAGTTAGTGCCCCCTTAATCTGTCAGCACCCGCCACCAAAAAACCTGAATGGAAAAATAATAATAATTTTCCTTTTGGGCAATAGACATTTTTTCCCTTCTCATAAGTGAAGTGGAAATAAAAGCATCTTGAGAAATCCTTGCTGTTTATTAATCTCTTGTATATTAGCTTCAAAACAAGCCCTTCGCATACATGGAAACACTGCCTGTGTCCACAGATAACCCCATAGCCACTGCTGCACCATCACGTGGGAGCCACTTTCTTTTATCCTCGTGGTTTATGGGCAAATACAGTTATAAGCTTTTTCCCTCATTCGTTCCTTGACTTGCTAACATCATCTGTTTCTGCCCCTGCACCCCTCTCCTCATCTGTACCTGATCTGAAATCCTTCCCCTCGCCGTCATTCACCGGGCTCATTTCTGCCTCTGAGCTCAGAACGCCAGATTGTGAGAAGGCCAGACTGACCAGTCTGAACGTTTAAGGCCCTTTTCTCACATGTGCTTCCTTCCTGCCTTTTTTCTATGTTCTTTGTCTGTTTTACTTAGTTGCGAAACTCTTTTGAGCTGTTTTAGTTTAGAACGTCCTATTTCTACTTTTTCTTTTACTCTTTAGATTATGATCCATTTCTTGGTTTTTTAGTGCCTTTTTAAACTATTCCAATGAGTCTATTAACCATGGAAATAAAAAGAAATCCTGCATCCAGTCTGGATCGTGTCAGCAGGAATGTGGGAATTGGATTTGGAGCAACCAGATAGCCAGGAGGGTTTTCTAGCCTTGAAATCCATTTGCATTTTTTGGGTCGGAGGTGGGAACACTTCAGGCTTCTAAAAAGGATGCTGTGGGGGAGACCGTGTCTCAGGCTTCCAGGTATTCCACAGGAAAATATCTGTTTTAGCTCCTTTGTGGTAAGATGTAGATTCCTGAATCAGCACCACCGGGTGTAATGCCACCAAATTAGTATTGAGAGAATAACGACTATGCATCCTGTATCAGGTGAAAAAAAAAGAGGTTTTCAAGCATGTGTGACCTATTTGAAGGTAGTCACATATTTCATTCTAATTTAACAGGTTCTCTCTCAGTTTAGTTTTAGGTTTGGGGTGAGAGTTTAATATGTCACAGATCATTGAATGTGAGAGTGCCCTATTCTACCAGAGGGCAGTTTGAATTTGGGAGCTCATGGAAGTTGAAATGTACTTTGTTTCCTCCTTTTGCTTAGAGAGTTTAGAATCTACAGTGCTTAACTTACCCCCCCAACCCCCCCCCCCCGTGGGTATTTTTGGGACTCTAAAAAAGATTGATTCTCTCCAAATGAATATTCAGATTTGAACATGCACATACAAAATTTTATACATGATTTTTGGCATGAGGTGCCTAGGGATTGTAGGAAAAGAGTCCCTGTTATAGAGAAATGGTGAGCTTTAGGTGATTTTTGAGGCAAGGACACTTTTAGTCTTGCTAAATGTGCAAAGCTTTTTAAGCACAGCTGAATGGTGTGGGCTGTAAGCGTCCACTTAACAGTAACCACTTGGCACTTGCTATTGGTAGGTGAGTCCAGACCTGTGCTATTTCTCACTTGAATGGTTTTTGCTCTTGAAAAGGTCTGGTATGGGTTGATGATTCAAGCATTTGATCATTTAGTACATATTGTGGCTCTGGGAGGAAGGAGGTTCCGCACTCTGGGCAAGTTCCTAGAAATCCACTGAAACCAAAGGAAGACAAGGGAAAACGTAGGTTGGGGATTAAAAGTTTATTTCTCATAGCTCAGTCTCTGAGCCCTTGCTGCTCTGCTCCTTCCCTCCAGTCGCACCACTGGGCTCCCTCTCACTTGGCTTCACTACCAAGTTCTCTCCCTCCAGCTTCAATGTACTCTGCTTCTCCCAACCTTGCCTGGAGAAACTCCATGGGCAGGTCCCTGGTGCCTGGCAGGTGCCTGACCAATTACCTACCAGGAATGAAAGGGAGGAGAGAATGACTGCTGTTCTTCATCCCTTACCTGGGACTGGCAATCCCGAGATGGACCAGAGGCTCTGCCGTGGTAATTGATCACATTGATGTGCAAACAGGACTGTCAAAGCCAGGCAGGGATCCTGGTTAGAAAACTCCATTTACCCCACACATATGCAGCTTCTGTATAGTATATTGTTTGTCTAAATGAAAAACGCCTTTCCTTTAACTTTCTATAGGCATCTGACTTGTTTCATTACACACTTGAGTGCATTCCATATACATAGTGCTGGGTCAGATGGAGGGCAGAAACAGGTAAATCGGAACCAGACTTTGTAAGATAAATGAGTGGCCCAATTAAGAGGTACTGGTGAAGGATTGGAAAGAACTAACATTTATCAAGGGATTATACTGGCCACATGCTATGATTTCTTTAATCCTTACACTTTCCATGTCATAGATGGAGAAATTGGGGCTCAGGGAGACTGAGTACCTTACCCCACACGTGGCAAGGAGCAGAGCCAGAATTCAAGCCCATTCTTTGGACTCTAAGCTCAGGTCTTCCCTCATTGCTCTTCTGTTAAAGATTAGAGTGGGTTTGGGTAAGAAGAACATAGAAATAAGAACCTTAGACTGAGTGTCCACAGTAGGTTTAACTTCATAATCTATCCTCTGTTGATTATCAATCTTAATTTTTTTCTCAATTGTGATTTAGTGCCCTTTGCTTGTCTACCTCACTCCCCTTCCTATATAAGATATAAGGAGGAGGAGGAGTGTCTGGGTTGTGGTGTAGCACAGCCCTAGATGAGAGGCCAAAGACCTGGGTTCCTCACATTACCACTTGAGTGACCCCATGCATGCTACTTCTAAGACTTTCCTTTCTTTTTATTTTAAGGCCTGAAAATATTTATTTTTGTAATTTTACAAGAAAAAGATGGCTCTAAATAAGCTTAAGCAGTATTTAGAAATACCAATATTACAAATTTCTTCAAACTGTTTATATTGAAAGTATCATTTTTTCCCTAGCTTTTTATTTGAAATAATTTAAACTTACAAAAACTGAAAAATTAATACAATGAACATCCATATACCATTCATGTAGACTTATTAACTTAATTTTTTGCTACATTTGTCTAGGCCTTTTCTTGTATGTAACAAACAACCTGCATGATCTCTGAGGGGTCCTATGCCCCAGACCCTTGTGTGATTTTGGTGCAGAAATGTCAGTGGAGGAATGCCTCAGTTCAGTTGGTAGAATGCATTAAGGTGGACGGAAGAGACCAGGCTTTCAGGCAGAGTTACGTCTCTTGGATATGTGCTTTTTGAGGAGGTTTAACCTGTGTTGTTAGAAAGCCATTGCTCGGGCTTTGGAGTTCTCCAGTTGGCGTGCACTTTCTTGGCCAGCAAGAGAGGCAGAACCTTCATTTGTGGGTCTTTTGGAAATACCTCTCCTCCTTCAGTGGCAGTGATTTCTCAGCCTGGAATGTCCACACCAAGCTCCCCCTTCTTAAACCCATATTGCATTGCATCGCCCATAGAGGTTTTTGTGTCCATATGCCCAGCTAAAGTCAGTCATTTGAACACAGGTGTCAGATCCTATTTCATTTGGTAACTGCATCTGGCACTTTGGCTAATGTGTATTAGGGGTTCAATATGTGGTTGAAATGGTGTATCCTCCTTAGAAGGAATAGAAAGGGATCACATTTGAATTCATTTGAAAGTGGTAGAAATGTCTTTGGTCCCAGGAATCACAAGAATGGCTGGAGAAGTGATTGCTAGTCTGGAGATTTTTAGAAAATGCTGGTAACAGGCATTGGAAACTTAGCCAAGGAATGTGGACTTGCACTCTTTCATTTGTGATCTTGTTGGAGGTCTTTTGCATCAGGGCAGTAGGTGGATTTTATTTGAAGGTCAGGTTTTCTGAAAAGCTAGGGAAGCATTTTCAGTTTCTAAATGACCTTATTAACCTACAAATATATCTCCGAAACAGTCTCTTAACTGATGTCTAAGGAAGAGTCTTTACCTAATGAGAAATGGTCCAGAATCCAAGGTAGGAAAATGTAAGACTGTTCAGGAAAGATGCTAACCTAGAAGACACAGACTGATTGGCCTTGGGAACTTGGAGGTACTTGTGCAAGCAACCTTGGAAGTTTTGAAAAATATTAGAGATAGGGGGTTCCAGGGCAGGGGTGGGAAGGAAGGAGGACTGAACTTCCTACTAATAAGCAAGTAGGGTCTAGATCTGAGGACATATAATTAAGATGTGTTTGAATAACTGCAGGAGGAGAAAAAAAGATAAATTCATACATGTTAAAATTCTATACTGTTTATATCACTATGTCCTATCTAGAATTAAAAATTATGTAGACATTTTTATAATTATATGTATTAGACTTGCTGTGTTAAACAGCTCCAAAAATTCAAAGGTTTGCAGCAAACATTAATTTCTAGGTCATCTTATGTGTCAGTGGCTGTGAATCAGTTGCTTGTAGCTCCTTTCCACAAGTCTTCCGTTCTGATGGCACAGCCCCTGTTTGGGACGTGCTAGTTTTAAGACAGAAGAAAGCCGGTGGAAACTGGTTATGGCTCTTAAAGTGTCTGCTCCCATCTGGTGTATGTCACATTTGCTCATGTCCCATTGGACAGAGCAGGTCACATTGCCAAGCTGAAAGGTGAGTGGGCAGTCATTTAGCTATGGTAAGAATGTATAATCTTCTTGAAGGAAGGGAATTAATAATTGCAAATGATAATGCAATCTACCATATAGTTTATGTCCTCTCCTTTCATCACTGAACGTTATTTTATTTATTTATTTTTAAGAATATAATTTTGATTTATTTTTATTAATCTTTATGTCTACAGTAACACATTCAATTCACTAATTTATTGAATGTCCTTTGTGAAAAAACCTACCAGAGAGTCAGGGCTAATGTCATAAGGTATCAACATAGATTTGGATGACTTTTTATTAGGTAAAACTATTATTTCAGAAACCTTGAATTTTAATTGCTACATTTTTATTTTAATTTTTTACCTTATGCTTGCCCAAGTCAAAGACTAGTGGTATATTCATCACTTAAAGGTCTTTCTCAGTTTATTCCCCAGATGTTTGGAATGTTACTCCATGTTTTCTTCTATATCATTTATGAAAATATTAGGACCTATCCCAAACATTATGTTGTGGGGGACAAACATCCATAGATATTCATTCACTTCTGCCCCTATTTCTTTGTTTTTTTACTAGTTCTTCATATATGATATAAAACTCTTTTAGATTCTCTATTTTTATAATTCCATAGAAAAGTTTATGTTAAAAGTTTACGTAATTCTAAATAAGTTATATATATATATATATATATTTTTTTTTATTAAGGTATCACTGATACACACTCTTATGAAGGTTTCACATGAAAAAACATTGTGGTTACTACATTCACCCATATTATCAAGTCCCCCCCATGCCCCATTGAAGTCACTGGCCCTCAGTGTAGTAAGATGCCAGAGTCACTACTTGTCTTCTCTGTGCTACACTGAATTCCCTGTGACACACACACACACACACCATGTGTCACTGAACATTGAATACATTTTCTCCCTATTATGTGTATGAAGATTTTAGATTAATTTAGGGGGTAATGATCTCTTGCCAGGGAGTGATGGTGGGTCGCTGCAAGGTTTCAAGTATTCTTCATAAACACTGCAGTGCATGGAACTCTGTTGCACATCATTGCATTCGCTAGAGTCTCCAAAATGATTTGAATAATGGGGTGATATTAGGTATCTTCTGAATTTGGTGGATATGCCTCCAGTGTTTCACATTGCTTGCTGCTTTAAAAAATTGGTTATTGAGATCTAATTCCCATATCCTAAAATTCAGCATTTAGAGTATATAATTGAGTGGTTTTTGGTGTATTTACAGCTTTGTGCCACCATCAGTACTATCTAATTCCAGAATATTTTTGTCACCCCAAAAAGAAGCCCTGTACTTGGTAAGCATTTGCTCCCGTTCCCTCTTCCCTTCTAGTCCTAGCAACCAAAAATCTGCTTTCTGTCTCTATGGATTTGCCTGTTCTGGAGCTTTCATGTAAATGGAGCCATACATGTGGCCTTTCATATCTGGCTTCTGTCATTGAGAGTAATATTTTCAAGGTTCTTATTGTTGTTTTCTGATACACACACTTAAAATATTTAGGAACTTGCCTTTTATTCCTTAATTTCACTTAGAGATTTTAATGCAATGGCCAATAACAATTCATTACCAGTGAATGAAACCAATAAGCATTTTGATAGTTTGGGCATGATTATATCTGACAATGATTAAGGGATCAGTTAATGTAATAATGCATTAATAAATTTCCTAATGTTAAATCATTCTTGATTTCTTGGAATATGTTTGACTCGATCCTGCTGTATTCTTCTTTATAAAAATTTGCTGATACTCTATTGAGGATGTTTACACTTAGATCTAATTTCTCTTTTTGTCCTAATATTTTGATAACAGATAGAGGTAACCCTCATGAAATTATTTTAAAAGTTTCTCCATTAAAATAAAGTGTCTTAGAGTGTTTCAATAAAACAGGACCATTAGAGCTTGGTTGTAAACCATTGAGGCTTAGCTTTCCTATTAGTAAAAGTTCACTGACAGTGGTTCTGTGGTTATTTATTTAGGTTTTCTGCTTCAACTTAATCTCACTTTGTCCATATGTTTTCCTGCAAAGCCATCTGGCCCATATTGACTTCTCAGTCTATTGGCATAGTATTCATAGTACATCCTTATGATTCATAATCATACATATAGATGAGATTTTAAGAGTCATTGCCTGCTTTTTTTCACCCTTTTTTCTATATTGATCAGGCTTCCTAAGTTTTAGTTTATCTAATTCATCTTTTAGAAGAATTAAATTTCGGTTTTGTTTATAAGTTTTACTCTTTCTGTTCTGTTTCAATTTGTAACTTTAACTGTTTTATTCCCTCTTCTGCTTTCTTTTGACTTTTTTTAAAAGAAATGGGAGCACAAAGTAGATCTGGCCTAAAGTGTTCTGCTTCATGGGGTAAATCTTTTTCAAATGTACGTATTTATCTGATCTTGAGGACTCTGCTTCTTTATTCCAATATTGGGCTTTCTTGGGTCGGAATGATAAGATAATGCAGGCTTGATGTATTTATTTTTCTGTTTGCTCGTGTCTGATGAGGTAATGCTGGCCTGCTATTTGCCTCCCATCAGAATAAGTGAATTATTGGATCCCTGCTGTTTGTGTGGATGTTAGAACTGTCTTCTTGGGTCTTAGGTTGAGTTGAGTAAATCGGTTGACAGTTCCGTTCAATGATCTGCCAGTGGGGATAGGAATCAGAAGAAAGCAAGCCAGGGGCGTGGGTAGTAGGTTATTTATCTCTTATCGTGCTGGATCCCGGCTTTGTGCTTGGCGGACCGCCCAGGGCAGCTGACCTTTGATCTTGTGTCGGTGAGATGAAGCCGTGTCGGCAGGGCGCCCTCTGCTGGTGGTCCTCGTGTGTGGTATCTGCCTGTGCCTGGCCGCCCCCTTGCTCACAGCACAGACATGCTGGTGGTCCTCCTTAGCCCACGGTTGGCTGGTTCCCTCCCCACACCCCAGACCACTGCACTTTTAAATTCGAGTGCATGTGAGGGGTTCAGGACATTTTCTTAGGTAATTTTGGTAATGTTACCCTAACCTCAGTGACATGGGTTAAATGCACCTCTTAGTTTTTTTCTCAGCTGTGTCCCAGTTATATCCAGAAGAAAATCTTTGGAAATTTTGGCATTTAGAAGGCACCCTTTCCTAGTTTCCAATCTGGTATGATTCCAGTCACTGCTCTTCTTTCTCTTTTTTTCCTCACTGCTCTTTCTCTCCTGTTCTCTAGGTTGTTAAGTTAGTATCTGTAAGTCTGGGGAGACGAAATCCTGGGGCAGAATACCTCTAAAAACCGAAATCAGTCACAGGGAAAAATGAAGTTTAAAATCCGTTTATTGCTTACAAACTGCAGTCTGGGCCCTTTCTTTCCTTCTCCAGCAGAAGGCCCTCCCTCTCCCCTCTCAGGTACAGATAAGCTCTCCTTGCCCAGGTAATTACCCATTGATATGGAGATGAACTTCTCTCCACCTTTGAGGAATGATGCAAATGCACTAAAGCCATACTTCTTTCCACCTCTGAACGCCTACTGATATGCAGATGTACTAAAGCCAGGCAAGATATTCTGGAAATGTTACAATTTTATGCACAGTATCTAAAGGTAGAAAGGGGGAGAAAGCAAAAACATGTGCTCAATTCACTGAGTTTATGTAGAAGTCTAGATTTATAATCTTTAAATGAGTATGTAACATTCTTATTAATGTAAACACAATCATTTCCTGGTTATTGAGCCTTTGGGATTTTTCCAGGGTTCCCTCTGTGTTCTTTGCTTTGTTATGAACATCTTTGAATAGGACATTTTTGGGATTTTTCTCTTTGAATTTATTCTCCAAAGTGGACTTAAATTTAATTTTACAACAAAGTCAACAATGAAGAGTGTTCCTTTCCGTTTGTGTAATAATTACTGTTTAAGCCTCTCCTGTGTGCCTGGCAAGAGGGAGGCGAATTAAGACAAGTCAGGTACAGTCTGTGAATCTGTGCATTCAGGGAGCCCCATTTCCCCTTCGCTGTTAGTAAGGGTGCCTTGAAAGGCTTTGTCAAACTCTTCTGAAACCAGGTCAGCGTGTTCCCCACAATCCTCTAATAGTATCAAGAAGAGAAATTAGAGTATCTCAGCATGACTTGTTTTTATTAAATCCATGTTGGCTGTGTACCACTTTCTTTTCATAAACCATAAGTTTAATGCAATACAGAATTTTGCCAGTGATTTATGTTAATTTAATAATCTATGGCTGGCTGGCTGGCTGGCTGGTGGATCTTATAACTGAAATTCTTTGAACCCAGAGGGGTTTCTAAAGCAGCCTAGGCATGTATTTCTTTTCCTAGGTAAAAATGGGGTAGAGGCAGAGAAGAAATTCTCATATACCTGAAACCTACATGGTGAGAATTGGTACTTTGGAGCAATGAGGACTTTTCATTTATTATCAACTGTTCAGTTGTAACTTTCACAACAGCTACTGTAGATATCTGTTGCTACAGTGAAATCATGAAGGAAAGTGTATCAGAAGCACTGATTATATCTTGACACAGTTTTTATTTTCAGCAGCATTTATTAATTGTCTGCTGTGAACCCAGCCCCTTAGTCTGTAAGTAGATGCAAGAATACTTGCAGATAAGTTGACTTCTTTTTTTTTTTTTTTGAGTGTGTTAATAGTGACAAAGCATCTACCATGTTCCAGGCACTATTCTAATTGCTTCCATACACTAACTCAATCCCATAATAGCCACTTTATGAATGAGGAAATTGGGGCATAGAGACATTAAGAAACTTGCTTAAGTCACACTGCTAGCAAGTAGTGGAACTAGGGTTCAGAACTGGGCAGTCTGGCTCAGGTTAGACTGGGTTTCATCATCATTCAGCAGACATTTATTGAGTCCCTTCTCTTGGCAAGGGATTGAGTTGGGTCATTTCTAAGAGTCATTCATTCACAAATACTTAGGGAGTACCTACTCGGTGCCAGAGGATGGGGGATGAGCAAGACCAAGTCTCTGCTCTTGGGGAATTTACCGGCTAGTGGGGAGTCAGAGAGTTGATCAGTATAAATTTTCAGAATGTGGTAAGTCCGATGGCTACACTAAAGTGAGGGAAGGGGCTGGATAGCGATGGAGGTGTGGGGGGGCAGGGATATTTTCAGATTTTGTGGGCTGAGAAGTCCTCTCTGTCACTGTCATGAGAGCAGAAACCTGTCTGAAGAGAGGAGCCAGCCACACGGGGGTCTGAGGGGGGAGGAGGGTTCCAGGTAGAGGGAGCAGCTCATACAAAGACCTTAAGGTCAAAGGGATCCACAACCAGGGATATAGGGCAGGATGAGCAGGGCACAGATGTCCTGGATGAGATGGCGTTGACCTTGTGGGTTGTGGGAGGGAGTTTGAATTTTATTCTGAGTGTGATTGTAGTTTGAGAGTTCTGAGCAGGAGAGTGACATGCTCTTTCAAACAGTATGGAGAACGGACTATGGGGAAAAATAAAATGGGCTCTATGTTGAGCCAAGGGAGGCCCTCACCTACAGCACTGTAGTTCTGTTGGCCGTGAAGGTGCTGCTTTCCCTTAATACCTGCTCTAGACTTTAGGTCTCCGTGTAGCAAACCCCGGGGTGGGGAGGGTTCTGAACGTGGGTCATTCAGTTCCCCTGACCCCCCTGCCCTTTCCTCCTAAGATGTTCATGTCTTCCCTTCACATTGGTTTCCCATAGAGATCATGTCTTGAGGGGAGTCATTTGGAGAATAACTTGTATTACGAGACTAAGGGAAAATGTTGGCTTTATTTATGGCCAGAGAATGAAGATGAGGGGCAGGGTTGGTTTGGAAAAAGCCAGGCAAAGGGGATTCAGCTTGGTAAGAACCGTGAGCTAAGAACCACAAACCAGGGTAGCATAGCATGATTAGCTTCAATACATTTAGACACATTACTCAGCTTCAGTACCAGCAGAGACAGTATCTGTCCTGTTAACCTCACGAGGCTGACATGGGGTACAGTGACATGAGAACGTGGACACCCTGCGCACAGATGTGCCATGGAAATCTGAGCTGGTGGTGGTCCTTTATAGGAAATTATAGGCATTTGTAGCTCATTGGCTATTTGTATATGCTCAATTAATATTCTGGGAAACACCCTGTAGTAAGGGTGCTAGTGTTTTCTCTGGTCACAGAGTCGAAAGAGGAAGGAATTTGCAGTGTGGGACAAGACTTGGTTGACTGACTCCCCTCTCACACCCCGCTAACTAATTTAAGAGCTAGTCAACTTCCCCGTCAGACGTCTCAGACCTTTGTGTGGGCTGTTCCTGGAGGGTTACTGGCTGCCGTCCCCAGAGCAAAGGTTAGGGGAGTTGGCTTGGAGTCACTGGGAGGCCAGCAAACAGACGGCCAGATAATTACACACACTCAACACATACACACAGGTGAATAAAGCAGTTACAATTGTTGGGGACTCACAGTGTGTGTGTATGTTATATATGTAAATAAATGATTAAAATTGTGAAATTTGCTTTGGTGGAAGTATCTTCAAAATATTGAGGAGGGAGTGACTAATTCTGCCAGGGAGTGGACCAGGGAAGTATCAGCAGGAGGGGCCATTTGAGCAATTCCTGTGAGATACTTGGAATTGTATCTACATGAAAGAGAGGAAGGGGCTGTGGGAAGGGAGGGAGAAGGGGGGAAAAGGGGGCATTACAATTAGCACACATAATGTTGGGGGGGCAGCACCACGGGGAAGGCAGTATAACACAGAGAAGACAAGTAGTGGTTCTACAGCATCTTACTACGCTGATGGACAATGACTGTAATGGGGTATGTCATGGGGACTTGATGACGGGGGGAGTCTGGTAACCATAATGTTTCTCATGTAATTGTACATTAATGATACCAAAATAAAAAAAATAAATAAAAAAGAAAAAATAATAAGAAAAGAAAGAGAGGAAGGGGCTTGCAAGCACACATAAAGGGTACAAAGGAGCATGGTGGGTTCTGGGAACTGACCCGTCTAGGCCAGACTATGGAAAACTGCTCTCTGAGCTGATGTTGGTTGATCTGACTAAAAATTTATAATTCTTTTTTTTTGTGTGCAACATTTAGCTGTTGATAGAGCCTGTGTGAGGCCCAGTGTGCTAGTGTTGGCAAAATATGAGTGTGGGCCCCCTGCAGTGCCCAGCATGGGCCTGCCTTAGGTCAATTGTTTAAATATTTACAGAAATGCTGAAGATGTGATGGTTATCTCAGAGCTCAGAGATGTCACCTCTCAGACCGCAGATTCTGGGGCACGGACACTGCACGCCCTGCGGTGTCAGGATGTTGGGAAAGCAGCCAGATCAGCCGGGCACTGCTGTAGCTAGATTCTGCAGTCCTGTCCACATCAAGAGCAGCCGCTGAGGGGTTTGCTTTCCCCGCTGACAGTCCCCGGGCTGAGGAGAAGTGGAGGCTGGGCTCCATTCCCATGAGTAACTTCTGCGAGAATGATACCCTTTCAGAAATTACAAAAATATATTTGACATCAAGTAAGTATGTGGTTAAACCAGGCCATGCCCCCTCTGCTGTTCCAGCCCTCTTCCCGATGGCTCATGGTCAGCTGGAGCTCTTGCATGTGACTGCTAGGTTGACCTCTCATTTCCTGTATGTTCCCTTATCTGGGGGCTAAGTCATATCTGACCTGCATGCTAGAAGAGAGAGTTCAAGCACCTCTCCACCTCCAACCTCTCTTTGCCTCCTCATGATCCCAAGGTGACATTCAGAGGCTTTGACATCTGTTAGACAGTGTTTTGTTCTGTTAGCAAACCTGAAAACTTAAAGAGGTAACTGTCAGATTCCACCTTTTTTGGATATTGTAGGGATGTAATTTATTCCAGTGGCTTCCTACTAAGGCCTATAGAGAAAGAGGTCCATAATTTAAAACACCTTTTCTTTCCTTTCTTTTCTGGCATTGCTCTCCCCACCTGCCCCTCTGTGAAAACTTTCTTTATTGTGGACAATTTTAAACATGTGCATGAGAGGAGAGAACTGTATAATGAACCTGCAAACCGGCTCCAGCAGCTGCCGGCTTTGGGACACCTTGTGTCATCTGTATCCCCACCTACCCTTCCTTAATTATATTGAAGCAAACATCAGTCCTCCTATCGTTTCATCCACAGATATTTTGGTATATATTTCTAAAAGATGAAGACTTTTTAAAGGCACTGTATTTCCATTATTACACCTAGAAATTCTTTAATATCATAAAATAACTGATCAATATTCAAATTTACCTGAACATCCTAACATCTTCTCACATTTTGTTTTAATCAGGATCCATTGCAATTGTTGACTGGTCTCCTGAGTTTCTTACATTTCTAGGGGTTCCTTCTCTCTCTTTTTTCCTGGCAGTTTATTTATTGAAGAAATAAATGGGTCTTTGTTTCTCTTTAGCTTCACACAGTGTGGAGTTTGCTGATTGCATGCTCATAGTATCGTCTAACATCTTTCTCAGTCCTCTGTATTGCCTGTAAAACAGTGTTGTGTCTAGAGATTTGTTCTGGGTTCAGATTCAGTTTTCTGGTACACATACATCACAGGTGCTGGTGTGAGCTGCTTACAGGAGGTGCATGATGTTCAGTTGTCCGTTTGTTATGATTGATTGAGTTTTTTAATGTGCTAAGTATTTAAGAGGGTTCAGGCCCCTTGATCCTTCTTTCCCTGAGCCGAGGTGGTGGTCTTGAGAAAGTGGAGGAAAGAGTATGTGGTGTAGTCAGGGCTCTTTCTCCGTGGAGGGCTGACAGTGGTAGGGGCTCTGACGTTCTCTGTCCCTCCACTGTTTGCTTCTCTGCATTCCTCCAGCACTTGCTGGAAGATGAATTGGCACAAATACGGTGTAGGGCTCTGCCACAGCCTCTTCTCTTGGTCATAGAAGACCCATTCACTTAAGAAATGCTAAATAAAAAGAGGCTCAGAGTCTTGGAGAGCTATTTCTGTATTTAGAGGTATTTCTTGGGGTGGCTACATACCAGCCACTTCTGCTGCTGTTCTCCAGGTGTGCGTTTTCATTTAGGTGTAAAGTGATACCTTTCTTCTTTCAGGATCTCATTTTGCCCAATGGTGGTACTCCGGCAGGTACTTCGAGTCCAGCTTCTTCATCCTCCCTGCTCAACAGACTTCAGCTTGATGATGACATTGATGGTGAGACCAGAGATCTCTTTGTCACAGTCGATGACCCCAAGAAGCATGTATGTGCGATGGAGACCTACATTACATATAGGATCACCACCAAAGTAGGTCCCTTCGTTATCTGCTGCCCGTGTTGAATGGTCTTGGGGAATTGGAGTCCTATAGTAACATCACAGTACTCTTGAAATTTTTTAATCATTGTATCAACCTGAATCTCTGTGATGAGACCATGATTATGACTTTGTGTAATTGGAATTGGTTATAGGGAGAGGAGTGAGAGAAGAATGGGAACTAATATTTATTGACTTTCTGCCATGTGCTAGGGAAGTAGTGGGCAGGGTACTGAGGGTGAATTGATTTTCACAGCATTCCTAAAAGGTTTAGTTACAATTTCAGAGATGAGAAGACCAGAGGAGAAACTTTAGGTACCTTGTTCATGTTACAAAGTTGGTAACCAGGATTCTAATTTGAATTTGTAAGACTATAAAACCCATATTTTTATTTTCAAACTCGTACTCTTTACCTAATTCCACTTATAAAAGAGTAACTTTAATGTGTCATTTTTTGCTTTTGAAAATTATGTTTTGAATATTTAAAATAGCACTAAAATTTTAGGTTTGGAGCAGGGTTTCTCATCCTTGGCAGTATTGACTTTCTGGACTGTGTAATTCTTGGTTGTGGGGGGCTGTCCTGTGCATTGCAGGATAACAGCATCCCTGGCCTCTCCCTGCTAGATGCTGGTAAGACCTTTTCCTAACCCCCAGTTGAGACAACCCCAAATGTCTCCAGACTTTGCCAAGTATTTCCTGGGGGATGAAATTGCCTCAGTTGAGAACCACTGATCTAGAGGAAGAGTAACAATATCTGCAGTGTTAGGGAGAAAATTTACATTATCACTTTATATTTTTTGTTAAAGTGTTTTAGTCAGGAAACAGCCCTGTTTGTTGGTGTTCCCTCTCCACCACAGGCCACATAATGAAGAGGTATTTGGATAGTTTTAGAGGTTTTTTCAATAGAGTGAAAATGGCTCTGTGGATGGTACTAAGAGAAGCATTTATGAACATCTCTTTCTCTTCTACTGTGCCTTTTCTCTTTCTCATTGTAGAAAGTATTATTATTGTAAAAGTTTAGTAGGTTCTGTAGGGAAAAAAAGAGTCAGAGAATAAAGCACACTCAAATTTTGTTTCTTCATCTTTTGTGGGATGATATGTTAAATTTGAAATAGATGAAGGGGCTCAAGAGGTACAAACTTCCAGTTATAAAATAAATAAGTCAGAGGGATGAAAAGTACAGCATAGGAAATATAGTCAGTAATATTGTAACAACTTTGCATGATGACAGATGGTAACAGACTTATCATGGTGAGCGTTTAATGATGTAAATAAACATTAATCACTGTGTTGTACACCTGAAACTAATATGTCAACTACACTTCAGTAAAAAAAAAATTATACAAGAACTAAAAATACATTATTGAGAAAAATATTACAATACTAAAGACAAAACACAAAAAAGTATGAGTCTTCCTTAGCTATTCTCACTTCTATTATTCTCACTAAAATGTGGTGTGTGTCCTTCCAGTTCTTTTTTCCTTGCATTTACATTAATGCTCATGGTCAGGTACTTAAAATATATATATAATTCAGATTTCACTGTAATACTGTTTTCTGATGTTCCCCTCTACAATATTTTTGAAGATCTTTCCATGTTCATATATATATGTATAGTGTGTATCCATATTTATATATATATATATATATAGAGAGAGAGAGAGAGAGAGAGAGAGAGTTAGCTTATTCTTTCAATCTCTGCCTAATTATTTATGCAATAATTATACAGGATATTTATGGACACTTAAGCCTTTCCCAGTCTTTTGATATTACTGCCCTGTCCTTTCCACACCTAGTTCACATTTGAAAATTTGTCTCTGTGTGTGTGCACATGCGTTCACACAGTCTTCCCTCATCACTATTGCCAGGGGGTGCCTCCGACTTCCCAGGCATTGGGCTAGGTACTTAGATGCATATTATATCCTCAGAGGTCCTAGGTTGATATACAGGTACCCAGGAATTATTTCCATTTATTTATCTTTTCTCTCCTAGGGTGAACTTATTTTTTACTCTGTAGTTAGTGAAACTGCAAAACCTGTTTTTCTTTAATTTGTGCTCTAAACAGCTGGATGACAAGGTGACACAGCAATGCTTGCCTGCCTTGACTTTCCCCCACCCCTCCTTGATTCCTTTGTCCTGCATTTACCTCTCTTAATGCTAGTATTACAGGGCCTCCGTTAACTGATTCACAGGCTAAGGCACATGCTGCAACTCACCACTGTTTTCTGGGCCCCTTCTCTTTTCTTCCTTCTTTCCCCTTCCCTGGGGCTGTTTGGCTTCCTGTAGGTCAGAAAATGTCTTAGGATAAACTTGTCCAAGTTCCAATCCTATATTTTCACTTGGCTGTGATGCCAACATTGCATGGTGAACTTGCAGAATTTAGTTTTATTTCTCACTGCCAGGTCTACTTATGATCTCAAGCCAGTGTCCTCCTTTTCCTGTTTCATATAGTAATGCGAGGTTTAATATCTTGGTGATACACTGGAAACCTTCTTTCTGAATGTTGCATTAAAGGATGTCTACATATTCCTACATATCTACTTGCCCTTAGTGTGTGGGGATAAAAGAGACAGGCACACAGGGCCTCAAGCACCTGATCTTGTCCTGGGGCCCCCACCTCTGCTGTGATTCTTAAGTAAAGTTAATGGTCAGACCACAGGTTCTACAACAACTTAGTTTATAACTTGGAGCTTTGGCTCCCCAGTCCTAATTCAGATTCCTGATGACCAAAACTGGGCAAAGGACAAAGCTGCTTTTGACTGAGCTAGAATGAGCCTAGGGCTGAGAAGCCAATGTAGGCAAAGTTGTGGGTATCTTACCCCTTCAGGGGTAGCGAGCCAGCCTAGACCTTCTCAGGGTAGGCAGATCCTGGCTCTTTTCTCTGCAGGCTCCTAGAAAGTAACATTGTAATAATAGCTAGTTATTGAGCACTTAGCATGTGCTGTCCTTTTTTGCAAAAGAAACCCCTTAAATTTTGTTTTATGTAAGTAACATGTGCTCATTGTAGAGAAATTAGAAAACTCAGGCAAGCTAAGACAATAAAAGAACACCTATAAGATCACCAGCCAGAAATAATCATTTACAACTTTCTGAACTATTTGTCTCTATTTACAAAAATGAATTTCATGCTGCCAGTTCACTGAATACGCTGCAAACAACTTCCTATGCTAGTAGTTGCCAGTAAGCACACTTTTATGCTGTCATTTCTGAGACTCTAGTAGTGTGCCACTGAATGGGTGAGCTGTCATCTATTTTGTGCTACAATCTTTAAATATATGATCAGTTAATCCACACACTCAGTAAAGTGGGTACTGATATATTTTTTTTTTTGCTGAAAAGTTTTCTTTTTTAAAAAAAATATAATTTATTTTATTATCATTAATCTACAATTACATGTGCAATATTATGGTTATTAAACTACCCCTTCATCAGTTCCACCCCACCAACCCCATTACACTCACTGTCCATCAGCGTAGTGAGATGCTATAGAATCACTACTTGTCTTCTCTGAGTTGTACTGCCCTCCCCGTGCCCCCCCAACATTACATCTGCTAATCGTAATGCCCCTTTTTCCCTCTTATCCCTCCCTTCCCGCCCATTTTCCCCAGTCCCTTTCCCTTTGGTAACTATTAGTCCGTTCTTGGGTTCTGTGAGTCTGCTGCTGTTTTGTTCCTTCAGTTTTTTTCTTTGTTCTTATACTCCACATATGAGTGAAATCATTTGATACTTGTCTTTTTCGGCTTGGCTTATTTCACTGAGCATAATACCCTCTAGCTCCATCCATGTTCTTGCAAATGGTAGGATTTGTTTTCTTCTTATGGCTGAATAATATTCCATTGTGTATATGTACCACGTCTTCTTTATCCATTCATCTACTGATGGACACGTAGGTTGCTTCCATTTCTTGGCTATTGTAAATAGTGCTGCAATAAACATAGGGGTGCATCTGTCCTTTTCAAATTGGGCTGTTGCATTCTTAGGGTAAATTCCTAGGAGTGGAATTCCTGGGTCAAATGGTATTTCTATTTTGAGTTTTTTGAGGAACCTCCATACTGCTTTCCACAATGGTTGAACTAATTTGCAGTCGCACCAGCAGTGTAGGAGGGTTCCCTTTTCTCCACATCCTCGCCAACACTTGTTGTTGTTTGTGTTTTGGATGTTGGCCATCCTCACTGGTGTGAGGTGATATCTCATTGTGGTTTTAATCTGCATTTCTCTGATGATTAGCGATGTGGAGCATCTTT
>JAVSCE010000064.1:0-280090 GCA_032199065.1 Smutsia gigantea
TTGGTAATGGCTAGTCCCTTCTTAGAGTCTGTGAGTCTGCTGCTCTCTTTGAACCAGAATATATTTTAGCACATTAGTGATGTCCTGAATAAGGTTCTCATTTTTTTCACTTTTAAAAATAATCATCTGTGGATGAAAAATACTGAGGCTTATGATCCAATGGGTGACACTTCAACAAAGAGTCAGTTTCAAAAGAAAATGTAGGGACAAGGAAGAATGATTTTTGTATAGCAGAAACCCCGTCGATCATCTCAAGAACCTTCTTTTAATTATTGTAACAGAATATTAGAAAGGAGAGTATAAATCAACACCTTCATAGGATTTCATTAATTTTATCAGTCAGCAAATACACCTTTAGTACAAATTATATGCTGAAAACTATGCAGAAACTTAGGGGACCAAAGTCCTTGATCTCAAAGAGGATGAGTAATAGAGAGATCCATTGTCCTAAATAGAAAGCAGTTCTCAAAATATCCATGTATCCCTATTCATTAAGATTCTAAGTAAGTAGGAAGGGGAGCTAAACACTGATGGGTTAGTATATGAGTGCTGCAGGGAGGCAAGTGGTATAGAGAATGATGCTAATAAATTAATCAGAGGTCAAGATGAATTGAGAATTACAACATGGCATTGAGGAACATGGTATGGAATGTCTTCAGGAGGAAAAAAAAATATTTGGAGAAAGGGAATAACATGGGTATAATTTTATCCAGCCAATTAGAAAAATACCAATTCCTATTTCCCACTTTGATATTGGTTTAATTTGACATAAAATTAAATTTAAAACTCTGTTGGTATCTCAATATCTTGCTCATTTATTATGTATAGAGAGGCCACGTTGCTCTCTAAAACCAAACTATACTGATTCTGATAGATTTTAAATTCTAAAGGACATTTTTGGTGATGAGGAAATGATTTCAATCTGCACTTGAAAGTCAAGATACCAAATTTCAAATTAGACATGGCAAGCCTAATATAAGGGACATGTACTCCCTCTTGAACTTGAATATATATTCAAAGCCACCTGTGCAGACAACAGGAATGGTATTTATTTTAAAAAGGAAAAAGAGAGGCAAAAATATGTTGAAATAATCAATGGCTGTACAATAATATAAAGGAATTGAAAAGATTTGTCAGCATGTCAGAAATGAATTACTATCATGACAAAGAAATCAAGGTAAAAGGAATTTCTCTGGGGAAAAGTGGCATGCAAAATAAAAGCATTAGTGTGACATACAGTTTTCAGTAACTCTCTTTGTGGAGATTAAAGTTTACGTTTGTTGACAGTACAACAGGGACGTGTCACACAATGTAGAAATGATCATGTCATAACCACTTCTCAGTTGATGGTGTGATTTTACATGCAGTGATTGATGTTAGATACAACTCAACATGCATTTCCATCTACGGACATTAGCCAGAGTAGGTGTCTGCGTGTGTGGATGCAATTATTTGAGACCAAAGCATATTCTGCCATGATACCATAAGGTCCAGTCCTGTTGCTTATGCATTAGCATGACTTCAGGAAAAATTAACAGAAAGTGAATTATTTGCATTTTATTTTACAGACACCATTTATATCCAGTGATCATGCCTTACATAGGCTTCTTGGATTCTGAGAAAATTGAGGCCTACTAGAAAAATTACTTATTATGTTAGTAATAGCAGCATTAGTAGAAGTGACGGTTATAATACACATTTATTTGAGAATTATTATGTGAGGAGTACTTTCTGTGTTTTACCTCTTTTTACCTTCTCTAATTCTAATATTTATAGTACAGAGGTATATTGATGATATTTATTTTAAAGAAAGAATGAAACTTAAGAAAGACCATACAAATGAATAAATACCCAGTGGCAAGCTTTTAAGAAACAGGACCCAGCTTCAAGGGTTGGCTGGGTAGGTGCTATGTTTTACAAACATTTGCAGACAGAGATGACAAATGATCTAATGGAAGTCTTGGATTCATCACAGCCATCAGATTTGTTCATTTGTGTAGCTTTCTCTTAGGCCCTGTATTCTTAATCATGTACATTAATGCTAGTACAACTATGAGGGGTACAGTTCTGACCAATCTTAGAAAGTGGCAAAATTTTTTACTACTCCAATCTCTTTATATATTTTGGGTTTACATCACCATGCTATCAGAGCTTACATTTCCAATATATGTAGGGCTGTTTGCACGAATACTTACAAACCTTAATTGTTTGGGTACTGGCCTACTGGCAAAAGTTTAACTGGCTCTCCAAGAAAAAAATGCATATACATGCATGTGTACATTTATTATAAATTACATAATATGTAGGATACAATGTATATAAAATAATGAAATATACATGCTCTTTATTTTTATTTTTTTAATTCAATGTAATGCTCTTAATTTTTAATCATTTTTATTGCATCATAGCTCTATGCAATATTATATTGATGAACAACTTAGTGATTCATCAGTTAGACACATTATTAAATCCTCACCATGATAAGCATAGTTACTATCTGTCACCATATAAAGATATTACAATATTATGAGTTATATTCCCTATGCTATACTTGCATTCTCTTTATTTAAAACTCCCCATGGCCCATTGATTCTTAAAGAATTTTCCCTTGATTTTAGCCAAACTATGCTATCTGTAGCTAACTAATGGCTGCTATTGATTGATTATGGTAGTAGTTCTGACATGAATTTTGGTTTTTATTATTTATATTAATGAGTAAGACAAAAAATACATAAATTGGAACTTCACTCAAATTCATCAATGACTTGGGCAATTTCTTTGTTAAACTGAATAACAGCATTCAAATACTAAAAGAATATTTCCTCATTTTTTGTTCTATTAAAAATGCTACAGGTGTGATGTTGAGATTTGTCTGCATCACCACTTTGTATATTACTTTCTTAAGCGTAGACAAGGGGTCAGTCAGCTATTGCCTACCAGAGAAATCTGGACCACTGCCTGTTTTTGTAAATAGTCTGGTGGGAACACTATCAAGCCCATTTGTTTATATATTTGCCCATGTCTGTTTTCACATTAGAACAACAAAGTTAAGTAGTTGCTATAGAGAGCATATAATGCACAGAGCCCAAAATATTTACTTTCTTGCCCTGTAGAGAAAATATTTGCCATCAACAAAGCGGTAAATCGAGCCCTGATTTGAAGTGTTTGCCAATTTTTTTAAATGTCTGCTCTAATGTAAATACTTCCAGTGTAAGCCCAAGAACCTAAGATAATGGTAAAATGTAGTAAAGTAATTAGGAACTTGTGGGTTGAATTGTGTCCTCAATGATGATATATTGCAGTTCTAAAATCCCTGGCACCTGTGACTGTAACCTATTTGGAAATAGGGTATTTTCAGTTATAATCAGTTTAAGATTATGTCATATTGGATGAGGACGGGCCCTAAATCCAATGACTGGTGTTCTTATAAGCAGAGAGAAATTTGAAGACATAGAAGAAATATAGGAAGGAAGGCCATGTGAGGATCAAGGCAGATTAGTTATGCTGTCACAAACCAAGGAATGCAAAGGATCACCAGCAATCACTAGAAACTAGAAAAAGCACAGGAGGATTCTCTCTCTGAGCCTCGAGTGAGCAAGACAACCACTTGACTTTAGGCCTGTAGCCTCCAGGACTTGTGGTAACTTAGTGGTAATTTGTTATGGTAACCGTCATAAACTAACACCAAAGTTTTGAGTTTTGAGTATACACTTCCTTTATTTTTCATATGATTAATTGTGTGGTACTTTTGTATAATTAAAATTTTAATGATGGCTTTGTTTAACAAAAAAATTCCTGAAAATGTAACAAAATCAAGAGTCAGCTGGGCCCATTTCTCTTAAAACAAGTGGTGATATCAAGGCTACATCCTCTTCTGGGGGTGATAACAGATTTCAAGTTCAGATTTATTTCCAGCCTTCCATGATTCCAGAAATGAAGTTTTGTAAAAGTGGGACACGACAATGGGAGATTTTAGGAAATAAGTGTTGCGTGTTGCTGTTGAAGCATTAGCGTTTGGATCTGACTTGCCTGAAAGAAAGTGAGAACCTGAGTCATGGGCTTGATCGTGATACTTGGTTTTAAAACCTATCTGATAGTGTGGCCTCAATCTCGGTTTATTCTCTGTTTCAGTTAAGATTGGCTCAGGTACTATATGGAGCAAAACCACAGATGTGAATATCAGTCGGCCCGTTCTTGAACTGCAAAATGGAGAAGCAAAAGCAATGAGCCTATTATCAGACTTAATTTAGAAATAAAAAAGGTTTAGAAATTTTTAATATGATTATCCATTACCTAATTATTTTATGTCTTTCCAAAGCATATTATTCCCAAACTACGGGTATATAGTAAATCTTCATAGCATATATCTTATAAATCCATACATAAATGTGTAGTTTTCGTAGTACTTCGTGTTGTAACTGGCCTGTCCTCTGCACACTCCATGTCTTATTATAGTAAGCTTGAGAATAAACTACTAAACATTTAGTAATGGGAATACATGTTTACCAGTAGAATCATATTAACCACGAAAATGCATTAAATTTGAAGATCGGTGACTAAAATTAGTATTTATTATTAATTAAATGAAACAAATTAAACCTTACTCTCACCTTTTTATCCCTTTCCATGCAGTGGTAAAAGAAATTGGTATTTGCGAACACTGTACATTTGCCTGATAGATTTCTTGTTTCTTTTTGACTGACCAGCTTCTAACTCTGTAAGGTCAAGAGCACTATTTCATATTCTGCTGGTAACCCTGAGGAATTTTGATCTATAGGTTATTTCCTTACAGGAAAGTCCTTTGGTATACTAAGTAATTGGACCCTTGTACTTTTCTCTCATTCTTTTTGTTTGACCAATTATATCATCAATTCATTATCATAATCTCCCAGGCTATTCTCCCAATTTAGTTTCAAAAACACTCCTCCAGTTGCATAAATATTGCCTATAACAGAGTCTGCTCTGTCTTCATAATGATAGACCCTTATCTTGTACTATATATTGTATATTGCTATTTCTTTTGTGTTCACAAATAGCAATATTATAGCCCTAGATACCAAATTCAAGTTAGTTAGAAATATTAGATGTGGAATTGTATCACCTGTAAATATTTTGATGCATAAAATGATAATGCTCCATTGCATGTCATACATAAATGTATGTAACTAACACTTCACATTTAACATTTTGAAGTTAACTTGGAAATTAACAAGAAAAATATAGATTAGAAAAACAAAAAATAATATACTCGTCTTCCAAGATACACAGCCAAACCCCTGATATGGAAAATGAGGCTGAGAAAGACATTTTTTTTCAGTATTGCTAAAGGTTCATGTCACAGATTATTTCAAAAGGAGCTAAATAAAGTGATCAGAGGAAAGTCTGATTGAATGTATTTTCTGTTTTTAACCCAAATAGGAATAAAAGTGATGGTACTTTCTGTATGATGGGTAACTTTTAGTATTATGGTTTTTATAGATTGAAATTTAATAATGGCATTCATATGAAAGCATCAATTGGTTTTCATACTTTAATTTCCATTAACACATTAGTTCTGGGACCATTAGGAATAAATAAATGGGAAATTATGCACACATACATATGCAGCTTTAGTTGTAAGGGCTATAAGCTGCAAAAAACAGTCCTCCTATTGTCTAACATGAGAAGAATAGATAAACTATACACACACATTTCCACCCTTGCTCCAAAAATACATTTTTATGAAGTCTGTCTTCCTCTCATGTTTGGAGTATATTATCCATTTAATGTGTTGGCCATGACTCTTAGGCCCTATGAATCATTTTCCTCCATGTGGAGGCAGTTCAGAGGAAGGAAAGCTGCTACTTGATGAAGATTATATTCGTGTCCTTTGGCAGGATATGTTCCTCTTTGGCAGGATGTGTTCACTTTTGGCAGAAGAAGCTATCTTCAATGTAGATTATAGATTCTTAGAAAATAATATTTAAATTTTTCTGCATTGAATGTTAAAATAGCCATGACTCTTAGGGTCTCTGTTCAAATTAGATTCTTGAAGCAGCACAGTGCTCATCATAGCTGCAACCTGAAAACATTCCTTCTGCCTGTTGTCTAACAGGAAAAGAATAGATTAACTATACTGTATTTTACAATGGAATACTACTCAGGAATAAACGAGGAACAAAATACATGGGTTAATCTCAGAAACATTATGTAAAAAAATCCAGACTTAAAAGGTTATGTATTTGATGCTTCCATTTCTATGAAGCTCTTAAACAGGCAGAGAAAATCAATGATCATAGAAATCAAAAGAGTGGATACTTTGATCAAGTTATTTGGTTTTTGCTTTTGAATTATAGGAGTTCCTTACATACTTTAGATATTAATCTGTTATCAGATGTATGGTTTGCACATATTTTCACCCACCCATTCCATAGATTGCCTTTTCATTTAGTTGATTGTTTCCTTCCCTGTGCAAAAGCTGTTGAGTTTAATGTAGTCCTACTTGTCTATTTTTGTTTTTGTTGCCTGTGCTTTTGGTATCATATCTAAGAAATCATTATAAAAATTAAGTCAGGAAACTCTTCCCTTATGTTTTCTTCTAGGAGTTCCATAGTTTCAGGACCTACATTTAAGTCTTTAATCCATTTTAACTTCATTTTTGTATATGGTATAAGGTAGAGGTCCAATTTCATTTTTGTGTGTGTGAATATCCAGTTTTCCCACTACAATTTGTTAAAGAAACTACCCTTTCTCTATCATGTGTTCCTGGCATCCTTGTCAAAGATCAGTTGACCATATATGAATCTGATTATTATGGGCTCTGTGTTCTGTTCATTGTTCTATATGTCTATCTTCATGCCAGTACCATAGTATTTTAATCATGTAGTTTTGCAATCTATTTTAAAATCAGAAAGTATGATGTATCCATCTTTTTCTTCTTTCTCAAGAGCACTTTTACTATTCTGGGTGTTTTGCGTTTTCAAATAAATTTTATATTTTTTTAACTTATATAAAATATATGCCATTCAGATGTTACACTGAATCTGTAGATCACTTTGGGATATATGGATATTTTAACAATATTTATATCAATCTATGAACATGGGATGTCTTTCCATTTACCTGCATCTTCATTAATTTTTTTATCCATGTCATGTGGTTTTCAGATAAGTCTTTTACCTCCTTTGTTGACTTTATTAAAAAGTATTTTATTCTTTTTCATACTATTGCAAATGAGGTTGTTTTCTTATTTTCCTTTTTTAGATGGTTCATTGTTAATGTATAGAAACATAATTGATTTTTTATGTATTGATGTTGTATCCTACAACTTTACTGAATTTGTGTTTTAGTTCTCCTTTTTTGTGGAGTCCTTAAGGTCTTCTACCTATAGGATCACATGTTTTTCAAACAGAGAAAATTTTATTTCTTCCTTTATGATTTGGATTTTTAAAATTAATTGTTCTTGCCTAACTGCCCTGGGTAGGCAAAGGACTTGAACAGACATTTCTTTAAAGAAGACATACAAATGGCCAACAAGTGTGTGAATAGATGCTCAATAACTTCAACTATCAAGAAAATACAAATCAAAATTACAATGAACTATCACCTCACACCTGTTAGTATGGCTATTATTTTTTAAAAATGATAAATCTTGGCAAAAATGTGGAGATATGCACACGGTGTCCACTTGTATACCCTTGATGAGAATGTAAAATGGTACAACACCTATAAAAAACAATCCAGGGTTTATATGAAAATTTAAAATAGAAACCATGTGATCCAGCAATCTCACTTCAGGATACATACTCAAAAACTTGAAATATGGATCTCAAGATATCTGCACTACCACATTCATTACAGTATTATTTGCGATAACTGCATTATAGAATCAACTAAACTGTCCATCCATAGATGAATGGAAATGACAATGTGGTATATACATAAAATGGAATGTTATTCAGGCTTAAAAAAGAAGGAAACATGGCACTTGTGACAACATGGGTGACCCTGGAGGACATTTGCTATATAAAACAATCTTGTCACAAAAGGTCCCCTTATATAAGGTACCTAAAATAATCAAACTCATAGAACCAGAGAAAACAATAGCAGTTTCCAAGGGCTAAGGGATCAGGGAGGAAATGCAGAGTTGTTGTTCAGTAGGTAAAATGTTTGGTTTTGCTAGATGATTTAAGTTCTGGAAACCTGCTGTATGATATAATACCTGTAGCTAACAATATGATATTTTACACTTCAAAATTTGTTGAGAAAGTAGGTCTCATGTTAAGTGTTCTTACCACAAATCAAGACAAACAAACATAAAGAGATGTGACACATATTTAAATTCTTCCAAGATACAGAGCCAAAGGAAACTTTGGGAAGTGTTGGTCAAGTCTATTACCTTTATCATGGTGGTGGTTTCATTGGTGTTTTCATATGTTCAAACTCATAAAATTTATACATAAAACTCAATTTTATGTATATAACATTATATAGAAGTTTTTCTATATCATTCAGACATCAATAAGGCCATTAAAAAAGAGTGGTTGCTGTAAGTAAGTGAAGGGGACTAGTTGAGAGCAGGCATGAGGGATCTTACTGGGTTGATAGAAATACTGTATATCTTGATTGGCATGTGGGTTAGTGAAGTGTACGGATTTGTTGAAACTGATTGAGCTGCATTCTTAAAATTTATGCATTCACTCTGTGTAAATTATACCTCAATAAAAAAGTAGCCAGGTGCTTTGGAGAAAATAATGACTTAATAACAGTTACTTTTTTTATTCATAATAATTTGCCTTACTCTTATTCTCTTAATTTTTCACAACACAATCCCATCTATTATATCATTTTATCCTGGGGTTAAGAAAGTGTGGATATTATCTCTACAGTTATGAAATAAACTTTTTGAGGAGCCATATGAATTGCTTACATCATACAGTTCTAGGAGAATTAGAGATCAAATTATAATTCCTAGATCTCTGAATTTGACCTTAATCTAAACTGAATCCACTAAAATGAATATGCCTCAGCTACAAGTAAGTGGTAGGAACATACAGTAGTGCTCTTTCTGTCTGATTCAACTACACCTCTTCTTAGTTAAAACAAAAGCAACTGTGTCACAAAAGGTTAATTTAATTTATATTCTGCCCAAGGTATGTACATTAATTTAATGACTGAAGAGGTTCTGTTGAGTAAAAATATGCAAAATCCCTGAGCTCAGCTATTGAATGATTCCAGCAACAAAGTTCAGTGGATTCATGGTGACTAACAATTTGTTTCCTGCCTTTTGAGAAGAATACCATTATTTTTAATTACCTGAATAAAAATCTCATATATGTACAGTTTTTATGTGTTTCCTTTTTTAGATATAGTGTTCTATTTAATATCTAAATGGAGGAATTTTCCCTCAGTTAAAATGCAACTCCTTGGGAAAAACAAAAACAAAAACACAAACACTAAGGTGCTGTCCAAGGTACCCATTCTCAAATAAAATTCTAATGCATGGCAGAGGAAGCTCATAAATGTCTGTTTTTGCAACATAAAAAAATATAATAGCTCGTAAAGGATAAGGATACATAAAAGCAGTGTTTTTTAATATAAAAAGTTAACTTTCCGAATACTGATCAAAGATCCTAGGTTTAAAAAAAAAAGCCCTACATTTCACAAACTATTAGTTCTACATACCACAACTTAAACTGCATCTTTAAGAATTATCCTAGTTTAGATGTGTTGACTCCAAACCATGTAAATAATTGTCTTATGTCTAAATGTCATTTGTTTTTTTAAACTAATGTGTTAATATTCCATGTGATTTAGAAAGTTGGGTAAGTACTTTACATATATTATCTCATTTTCCTCTTGCAACTGCCTGATAACTTTACTACAGTCACCATCCAATATTTCACATAAGAATAATGAGGCTTTAAAAAGTTGCCACTTACGACAAGTTAAACAGATTGAATGCTGAAAGATCAGGATTTATACCTAAGTCGTTAGATCTCAGAGCTTTCACCTTAAAGTACTATTATACTATTCCTTGGGCAGAAACCTTATACATAAATAGAAAAATGGGAGGATTTTCCTGGGAGAATCCCCTTCTATCACTCCTTCTTTCTAAAGGAGGGGGAGTCACCAGTTAGCATATTTCACTCTGACTCTAAAACGCTACAAACCCTGGTATTTTCCTGAGCAAGATTTGTTTAAGTACGTGTCTGTAATAAGAGACACAAACTTAAATGCTGACCAGGACCTGATAATAGGAGTGAAGCAGGCCAGGGCACACACATGAAGGGGTGTTGATGTGGTGATCCCTATGTGCACCCCATTAGTCACTTTTGTTCATTCAAAGATGGGCTGCAATCACCTGGTTCAAAATGGATGAAACAAAGGAACTGTTGGTTGACATACAGTAAATCCAGAGGTAATGTGGGATTTTGAGATGCTCTTTTTAAAGACTCTTTCTCTGACTCCCTGGAACTCCCTGGCTCTGTCTTTCTTTGTGTGGGGTGCTTACCTTCAAGATGGTAGCAAGATGGCTGCAGCAAGTCCAGACTTCAGTATCATGACTCATGGTATCCAGAAGAAATTCAAGGATGGTTTAAGAAGTTTTTCAGAAGATTTAAGAAGAAGGAACTTTTCCAGAAGTCCCAGAAAATATCTCTCAACATCTCATTAGCCCATATTCGGTCACATATCCTTGAAGAAATACAGTCTGTCAAATAGGAAAATTCATAAATTGTGAAGAATCATTTTTCCTGGGATTATAAAGGCTGTGTGTGATTGTATATTTGCACTGACATTGTTCTGTCAGGGAAGGGAGAGGCAGTAGTGTATGCTGGTCAATGGCTGTCTTCTACAAGTCCAGTCAACTGTTTTTCCTAGGGATACTCAGGGGTTAGATGTTTTGGTTTTCTTTTCCAAGAAAAAACTGGAAGCTTGAATATTGATGAGAATGATTTCTGCACAGCCAGAGAAAATGTATCTTCAGGTACAGCCTAAAGGCTGTAGCCATGTCTGCTTGAGGTTGTGGTCTAAAATTGGGTGATATTCCTTAGAAGCAATGATATGACTTGGGGCAAACTGATCATCAGTGATGGTTTTATTTAGGGTACGTTTAAACAGGCTGTTTTTCCCTACCAAAAGCACCCCTTTGAACTTAATATGTAATCCTTAAAAACTTCTGTAGAGACTGAGATCAATTCTTATGTCATCAGTCATTAGCCCAAGGCAGTTTAACAATATACCCTACCAGTGACCCACATGATTACCACTAGTCTTACTGCTCTCCTGTCATTTATTGAGCTCCTACTATCTGCCAAGCCCTGTCCTAAATTTAATACATATTAAGACATAAATCTTGTGAGATGATTTTTTTTTTTCGTTTTACCAATGATAGCACATAATTACAGGAAAAATCAAATGGGTTTTTAAGGGCAGAGGCCTAGGAAGTAATAGGGCCAGAATTTGGTTCCAGATCTACTGAACTTCATATCATGGGTATTTTATTGCAGAGCTATTTTGCTTTCACTGCCCTTATCCCCACAACAGCTGCCATGTAGGAAATGAGCATGATCCCACCATACTGTTTGAGATGAGCTAATGTTAATTTGCACAACCAGAGAGGGCGCCTTTTGGAAAAATAAAGTGTCCTTTTAAAAATTTTTATAGTTAGATAAACCACAGCTATATTTCAGCTTAGACACATACACCATGCATGCATATATGCTTTGTACCTCCCCTGTCTTTTTCCTTCACACTTATCTTTGCCTTGATTAATCTACTTTGGGGTCTTGATTAATCTACCTCAGGGTTAACATGTTAATTAAGTAGTTGAACAGACATTTGTTAAAGGGCCACTTCTCTCTAGGGATGAATTGTGACCTTCCAGTCTTCATTTCTGTATTTCTGATATCCCTACTTCTTGTTGCCCAGAAGTCTTAGACATCTCCCTACCTGTTTTTAATCTGTATTTTTAAACTAAGTCATAAATGGGAAGTGAAAGAAAACAAAAAGTCTCAAGAATTTAGAACATTTTCTTAGTTCCAGGGGATCTGGAATTAATGCTTAAATGTACAATATCTAGAAAATACAATATCTAGATTTATCCCTTGCTTGTTTGTTTTGTATTGACTCCCTTTTGGTGTTTGGATAATATTTTAGTTATACTGTAACAGTCTTCTGCTTTTTCATTTTCTGTGTGTTTGGTATACATGTGGGGAGAGATCTAAATCTAGTAAGTCCTCAAAATTAGAACATATCTCCCTCATCTCTATATCTTTCCATCACCAGCAGTATCTTAATAGATTCTGAACAAACATTTGTGGAATGGTTAGGTCTGTTGTATTTCAAAATATGTGAGTTGATTATTAAAAATTAAAAATATCAACTGTGTGATATCACTCCTAAGCACACATTTCCTGGGAAACCACACATCATTCCAACATTGTAAAAATTCTTTTTTTTCCCCTTCAGTGATTTCTGGGGTGAAATAGGACAGTGGGAACTATGAGTCATTTTTGATGTGGAAAAAAAAAATCCTCACACTTCAGGAAAACCAGCCAGAGAATCAGTAATGAGAACAAAATAAACCACCTCATCCTGGGTTCTCAGCACCATGGTTCTTGATGACTTAGGATTCCTTCACAATCAAGTACAAATGAGTCTGTATCTTTTTAAAAAATAAAGCTCATCTTTTATAGGAGACAGTTCATAGTTTATCAAAAGCTGCATTAAGGTGTTTAATAAATCATGCAGCATACAACCCAGGGACCAGAAAGTGCAATTGTCTCAAATAAAATACGTTAAGAATACAAGAAAAACAGAAATTCTTAGTATGATCCCCAGAACTCTGAGGAATTAATCAGAAAATATGTATTAATTGTCTACCAAGTTTAAAGTAGTAAATTAAAAGAAAAACAGACATAGTCTTTTCCCTGAGGGAATGTACAAGTCCTGGCTGCTAGGAAATTAAGTGCACAGGTGAATATTTGACCAATTTAAATTTTTTTGTCATGATTTAGAAAGAAACAAATCAATATTGCCAATTACAAAAGTAAATTAATTTGTCCTAAGGCAAAGAATATTCCTTATAGGAGAAATATAAAATCCGTAGAGACAAATCCCAGATGGTCATTTCCCACTTTATACCACTCTGGTTGTACCATTTCCTGTACCATCATATTGGACTTCTAGAAGGCACATCTAAAAAGTATTTCAGAGGCTGGAGCTCTGATTGTAAGGTGGCAAAGGGTTTTATACCCCTGACCTAATGATTCTAACTGATTCATTGAGTAGATCAGATATAGAGTTTCTATACAACTGGGAGGCTGTTACTCAAATGACCATGTGGGCCCTTACTCGGTCTAGATGAATCCAAGTATGTTTTACAATTGCTCTTCCAACTGCAAGCAAAGAGGAGCTAAAGAAGTCAGCAGTTCAGTGGACCTGAGTCACAGTGAAAGAAAAGTGTGGTAGGGGCTGCTTCATTTAGAACACAACTATTTGTGTTGGTGTCACAAGAGGGCAGAGGGGCACGGGAGTAAAGGTTGCCAGAGGATAGGAAGATTGAGCAGAACAGTACATTCCTGTTTTTATCTTTTATTGAGCAAACATCTCTTCAGTCTCTCCTTAGATTGAGAAGCAGAGCCACTTTGATTTAGGAGGCATTTAGAATACCAGCGCCAAGTACGTACGAGTGTGTGTGTGTGTGTGTGTGTGTCTGTCTGTCTGCACACATGCATTTACTAAGCATTTGAAGTGGGTTTTGTGGACAACTCTAGGGAACAAGCATGAGATAGGAGAATTTGCTTTGTTTTTGGAGTTAAACAGACCCAGCTATCCACCCTATTAGCTTGTGATTTGAGTCAAGTCACCACTAAGAATATTTTTTCCCAAGTGGTGAAGTGGAAATAATAGCATCTATGTCTCAGTATTGTTACCAGTTGCCACAGTACCTGGCACAGATATAGAATTGCAGTGCATAGTGGTTCCCCTTATTCCTTTCCAAAGGCTTCTATCATGAGGAGCCCTGTCTAGAATTCTGCATCTTTCTGTGGAGGTATGAGTTACACCTATAGGTTTAGCTTTCTGCAAACTTATCATGTTCCCAGACAGGTATAAGGAGCCACAGCTGACAAGATTTGTCAGCTCACTATCAAATCAACAATGCTCTGATTCTACTGTGACTTTCTACTCAATAGCTAGTTTTTTCTTATTCTTGTGATTCAGGCACTGTTTTGCACCTTACCTATCTTATTTCTCTGTTCCTTTGTCCTGCTTCTCTTCTCCAGGACTAATATTTCAGCTAAGAAGTTGAACAGACATTTGAGAGGGTCCAGTATGCCCTATGATCGAAATATTGCCCCCCAATCCTTATATGTATTTTCCCATGTCCCTAGTTCTTGCTCAGAAGTCTTAAACATCTTCCTAGCTTCTTCTTGCCTACTCTTAGAAACTGTTCCTTTGCTCTGTTGTCACTTCCCTTTGTCAGCTATCTCTGTGTCCTGCCCATCTCCAATTTGATTCACTCTGAATTTAAACAAGAACCTTTTATAAAAAAAGGTAAGCTATTTAAAAAGAAAGATCATCTACACATCACAAACTTTATAATACAAGATAATGCATGGCAAGAACATATTCTCAGACCTCGGAATAGTCTTCAATCCAGCCCTGTCTCTCACCATGTGCATTCTTTTTCTTACTAAGTCATGCTGTTTCTATGCAGGATTCTGTTAAATTGTCCTCTTTCCTTTATATTTGCTGCTTCATTTCTGGCTCCTTTTTCCCCACACCTGGATTGTCACAAAACCTACTCCCTGGGCTGTCTGTTGATAATCATTCCTCTTGATTTCCACTAGGTCTATCTTTCTAAAAATCTAGATGTAATCACATTACCCTTATGGCCATCTCTTGTAGAACAAAAGAGTTTCTAAGCATGGAATTGAAGGCCCTTTAAAATCTACCCTAATCAACCCATTTGGCCACAGTCCCTGCCTTTGAAACTTTGAACTACTCATTTTTCCTTAAACACACCATATGGTATCATTCTGTTGTGCCTTCTCCCTGCTCTGGTACTTTGAAAAAGCCTTCTCATTCTCTATATTCTGCCCTATTTTAAAATCACACATCTGGTTCCTTCACTCTTTTGGATTAATTTCCCTGTGGCTCCACATACCTAATGGGATAAAATTGTATAGTCCTTTGTTGAAACGAATATGCAGGGTGGCATGCTGTACTTCTTACCCAAAGGCTATGTTGATCTTGCCCTGGGCTGACTAGACCCTAGAGAACTCTCCCCATTTCCACTAAAGCCCCGGCTTCAACATATCCATAAATGCAATGATATTTCAAGCCTCCAAGCCTTTCCACAAGCTAAACCACAAAGGCAGTTCATTCTGGCCATCTGGCAGTTCCACCTTGTTCTTCAAGTCTCAGTAAGAGTTGTCTTTTCCTTGTGAAGCCATTCCCCACCGCTGCCTCCCCAAGCAAGGGGGTGACTCCCTGTTGTGCCCACTCCAGACGTCTCTTGCTGCCCTTACCTTCCTGTTAATCATTTTTTGAGGCTGTCTTCCCTAGTACACTATGGACTTTTTACGGGGAGATTGTGTTTTATTTGTACGTGTCCATCTAATATTCAGTGCACCACCTAGGTAATCCTTGGTATCTAACAAATATTACGAAATAAATAGAAAGAAATCCTTTCTATGAAATCTTTCTCATCTTCTCATGCATAATTAATTGTTCCTTTGCCTAAGTTCCAGAGCATCCAAGTACTAAGAATTTAGACTTCTGGATTCGTTATTGATCAATGACTTGAAATTGCTAATCCTCAGTTTCCTCATCTTTAAATAATAGATCTATGATTTAGATTATTTGTTGAACAGAATAATACCACATAGTAATCAGTTAGCAGGTCTTAGATATTGTTGTAAACTCTGCTATTGGTAATGGAGGAAGTAGTGATTATTGTGTTACTAACTTACAGTTAATTCCATATAATGTATCCTGCCAGGTCATGACTACTTGAGGGCCGCTATCACGTATTATATATATATTCATCTTTGTATTTACAGAATCTAGAGCATGGCCTGTTAATAGGTTGTCAATCTATCAGAAAGGAATTGAAATATTGGCATAAAATATGAGAGTAAACTTCATTCTAAATATATTTGAAACCCAAAGAGTGCTAACTGTGTACTGAAGACCATTAAAGACCTAAGTACATCTAGAAGACAAAACAATTTGGCTCATGGAGATATTGACATTTTCTATGAATATATGTAGAGCAGAAGCACGTGGAGATATGAAAGTATAGAAAGAAAAATCAAACTGTTTTAAGTTCAGATACTTAAACTTGTGCTGACCAGTGGGAAAATTTCATTGTGTCCAATTATGATCAGGTAGATAGTCATAAAAATATATTGACTAGTTTTAGGATTGTGGGAAGTATCGCTTATTTGAAACTGAGCTCTCGGATCAAAATGCAAAATTTATTGGTGTACAGCTCTGATTGTGACAATGAATCAAAAAGAGTCTGCATAGCTTTGCCCCTCAGCTCAGAAGCACTCTTCTAAGCCCTTGGGAAGAATTTGCACATCTTTACTCAGAAGACCTGTATCATCTGCCAAAACAAGATTTCCTAAGTTTACTTCTAAATATAGCTTTAGTTTAAGTAATTTGCTATAATCAATTTTGAAGAACATTTAAACTCAATTTAATGTTTATTTTCTTTGCCAATTCTTGGTGCCTGCATATATGATGACTCTCATTCAAACTAGAAGATTACACACCTATTAAATATGTACATGCAAGTGAAATCACTGTACATCATATAAGCACAAATTTAACTCTGGAAGATGTATTGCTTTCACTGATGCATTTATTCATTTGATGAGGGTTTTTTTAAAGTATGCATGTATTAAATATAACATTTAGAGAGCTTCACTTTGAAAATTCCTTAATTTCCTAACAAAATAGTGTAATTATGAAAATTTCACTAATCTTATATTTACCATTGCTGGTACATTTTATACTCTGCTTTGAGATTTGTAGTAGCTTTATGAGGGTCATATTTATTTGTGAAATTGTTCACCAGTTGCGTGTTTACTGATAGGACTGTAATTATTTTGTGTTTGCCAATGTCTTATAGTTGGCAGAGTTGACAAAGGTATTTTTCTGCAAAAGAATAGAAATACTGACTGTAAAAGGCTTCTTTTCTAAGCACCAGGCACTGACAGGGAAACATTAGGACCAGGATTACAAAGGTAAAGCTAAGGGTGTCTCATTTGGGATGGATTAGGCTAAGACATGCCCTAAGCAGGGGTCCAGAAATGGACGACCAGAGTGGAACTGGAAGATTGAGGAAGCATTTCAGTCTCTGAAGATTAGTTTTAAGGAATGGAAGTCATGTTGATATGTAGCAGAGTCAAATTAGGCCATCAAAAACAAGCAAGAGACAAAGAGAATAACTGGTCAGAAACACATACAGAGGGAAAAAGGAAGATATAAATATAAAGTCAGGGAGAGGACAGAGGGCAAATTCTGGCCAACAGATAAAGTTGGTGGTGGGGTTTTATTTGTTTGGTTGTTTTAAATACTAATTAAAAATCAAATTATCAACCAATGTTTACAAATCAGGAGGTATACCACAAAATGCTCATTTCTGACTTGTCTTCATGAATCACAATTTCTTAAAGATCCTATGTGAGCAGTTGCTGAGTCTGAGCATTCAGTACCTGTTAGGATGACCATAAATTCAAGTTTTTCCCTTTTATACCTATTAATCTTGTATAATTATTAATAGCACTCTTTTCCACTTTCAAAGTCTTCTGGCTTGAAAGATAAATTTATCACTCTCCTCTAAGGGGAGTTATATACTATTGTATGCCCCACAATCTCTATCTATCCTTTTATGTCCAACCCTCTTGAAATATTAGTTTTAAATGCCTTGTTTCTGGAAGTGTTTGAGTTTGTGACTCCTTTTCTCAGACAACAATTAGGAGTCACAAATTGGAAAGTTATTGAAAGACACAGCCACTTTAATGGCCAAAAAATTTTAGGTCAAGAGGAGCATGTTGAGTTTTAGAATCAAAAAAGCCAGTGATAAAACAGATCTTATTCTACTGTGCTTTGGTTCCCAAAAGACAGAGGAGGAAGCTGGGAGCCTATAAGACATAGCTAGCCTGCCACTTTTGTACAGCAAAGCCTACTGCTTCTTAATTTATTTAAAAGGAGAATAATTAACATTTAAAAACTGATTTCTTGCTTGTCTTCAAAAACTAGAAGGTCTGGCAATTCTGGGTCCTTATTCTCAAAATGGCATCTGAGGACAGGGCTTGCTAGAACCAGTCTAGATGGGGCACACATTCTCATAATTACCATAGTGAATCATCCGCAGGATGATTCATTGATTTACTTTACCTGCCTGGTTGCAATAGATCTGAGTTTTTGTCTTTTGAGGAAAGGCAGGCATCAATCCCTATGTATCACACTCAGACTCAAAAGAATTATTTAAAACATGATCGAGATGAAAGAGTGGGGTCGGAGATAAGGAACTTTTGGCAGGCCCACCCTTCTAAGCCACTAGGAATATTATCCTAATTTTGACAATAGAGACGGTAAGTTAACCCTCAAGAGTCAGTCCTTGTAATAAAATTACTTTAAAATAACTATTGTTTTCCTCTAGTTGATCTGATAAGAGGCTATACCATGAGTATTACCTTGTCCCTTATAGCAGTGCTCAGGGGTAAATTCTGTTATGACCAGTATACAGATAAGGATTTCAGTTATTGATGTCAGAGTGAACTTCAAAATCTAAGCCCTTAACCATCATGCTTAAAGGAGTTTTTACATTATATGAAAATTAGAGGGATTCACACAGATTGGAATTTCTTTCTTTCTTTTAAGTAGAACTTAGGTACAGTATTCTCTCCAATCTGCTGAGCAGCTCCACTGTATGGCAGCACTGAATGGTAGTACTGATGGCCATGAGGAAATTACACCGTAGGTTTGCCTGCATCCTCACATTTAGCACATTCTAGAGACTTTTCATTGTTCCTCCTCTGGCAGGAGCCGAAGGCAACAAAGTGAAATCATGAATTATTCCTGACATAATTGCCTTTAAATCTGTAGTATTCACCTCTATACAGTTTGTCTTCAAACTGTGGTGTGAAGGTCCAGCATGGACCTTACCATCATTTCCTTTAAATTAGCATCACATCCTCTGTTACTATGTGATCCACAATTAGCTAACTTCTTTTCTATGCTTGTCATGCTCACTTTTACAAAATTTATAACGTTGTTACCTTTACCCTGGGTTATAAGACAAGTAGACTGTGATTATATATGTGCTCTGTAAGCATACTAGCACTTACTGTCCATTTGCCCTACCACTTTATGAAATTAAATGGCCCACAGCTTCCAAGATGCAGAAGAATTGGAGTGTACATTTGTTTTTCCTAAGTTCATGAACATATTATTTGTGATTCATATAATTTGAAGAATATTATAAAAGAGAAAAATGTGGTAACATCTTGGCAAAATTTAGAGTTAATACCAAGTTCTAGCTCAGGGAAATGATTTCAATTTCTCTATCATACCATTTTCTTCAGTACTTGACACTGGGGCTGTCTCCCCAGAACCTATGGCACTGCTGCTCTGTTGTGCAGCAGCATTAGTCTGATTATGCTGGACCCGACTGTGGAATCAGGTGGACTCTATTTGGTAGAAGTTGGTCAGTAGAGTCCCAGCTTTCTTGCTCAAACGTTGGTTCCACAATGAACATATCATCTAAATTGGTTTTACTAGAGTAAAATACAGAAATTTAGTCCATTTGAGGGAGTAAAAAGAAATCCTTTTCTGCATTGTATAGGTTAAGAATATAATGTTAAAATGGATGGAACTGAAAGTCATTTCATTAAGTTGACATATGGAGAAAGGCAGAGTTGGGAAAGACAAATACCGTTTGATTGCAGTCATATGTGGAACCTCAAAATCAAACAAACAAAAAGAAATAGACTCATAAATACCAACAATGGACTGTGGGTGACCTTATGGAAGGGGGCGGGGTCAGGTGAAATAGGTGAAGGGGATAAAGAGGTACAATTTCAAATTACAAAATAAATTAGTCATAGGAGTGGAAGTACAGCATAGAAAATATAACCAAAGATATTCTAATATCTTGGTATGCTGATGGGGGTAATAACTACAAGTATGTAGTTATTGAATCACTAAGTTATACATCTGAAACTAATATAATATTGTATATCAACTATATTCCAATAACAAAGAGAGAGATAATTTAAATCTATAGATTGAAACAAACATGAAGCCAATATTACCACCATATTACGTCTCTAGTCTATGAGCTAATATTTTTTTTGAAAACATCACTGATATACCTTCTAAAAGCCAAGATAATGATCATTTGCATTAAAAAATTATTGATTTCCAATAGAGACTATGATGAGCACAAAATTAAGTGCAGTCATAACCATAGCTTTTTAGTCAAGTATTTTCTGCCATCCACTTTATCCATCCATTAATTCACATATTAAACAATGTTTACATAATATATTGCCCTCTTTAACATTTATGACATTAAAAATAGACGACAACAAGATTAAAAATAGCATTTTGGACCAATTGCTCTCAGACTTTGTTGTAGGGAAAATTACATTGGGGGCTTGTTAAAAATAGATGCTCAGGGAGAGATACAATTCAAGATGGCAGCATGGGAGATGATACAGAGAACTCTGCCCAAAACAAAAATAGTATGAAAATATAGTTAATTAATACAACTAGCCCTGGAACAGCAACAGGAGGGAGGGCTGAACCAGGTTGCATACGGACATCAAAAACAGAGCAGACCTCACGAAACAAGGTACTGTATGAAAGCTTTGATCCAGAAGGACCCAGGCCCTTCCCCCACCCCAGCTTACCAGCCGGAGGAAGAGAAATGGAGCGGGAAGCAGGTGGAAGCCTGGGACTACTGAACACCGAGCCCTGGAGATATGTTTTGTGAGCAGAAACCTACTCTGTGTGGTGCTCTGGAGGTCAGGGAGCTGGGATAGGCAGAGTGCATAAGACTGACATACCAGGCATTAGTGGAGGATGGGATCCACATCTGGCCGCTCTCTGACAGAGGAAAGGCAGGCTGTCTGATGACAGGCTTCCTAGCAGCGACAGGGTTGTTGAAAGGGCGGGGGTTGCATGGAGCTTGCAGTGCGGGAGAAGGGAGAGGTGCACAAGGTTTTCTGAGCACACTCTGCCCAGCAGGTTGGGAACGTTCAGGAGCTTCAGGAACTCCATTCCTCTGGCTGGCTGCTCAGCTCAGAGGCCCCCCACTGTGACACACAGCCTGCTGAGCCTTCCTCCTGGCCTGACAGCACCAGCTTGCAAAACAGCAGTCACTGTGCTGGCATCAGGCCAGCCAGAGGGAGGCCTCGCCTACATCAGCTAGAGATGCTGAGCACAGAGGCTTACAGCTGTGTGCTCGGCACACTGGCTCTGACACTGAAGACAGGCACTGTAGCCAAAGCAGGAAACAGCTCTTTCCTCCCCCCAGGCACCAGCTTCACTCCCCAACAAACCCCAACTTCACTCTAGAGACTGAGCAGCTCCAGAGACTGGAGCTTCTGGGCACTAGAGGGCACCACATAGAAATATGGAATGTCAAAAGAACCTGGTTCAGACCAAAATCTCATAAACCCCAGAAGAAGGACCAAAAGAAACTGAACTCACCAATCTTCCTGAGAGTTCAAAATAAAAATCATAAACATGCTTATGGAGGTACAGAAAAATATTCAAGAACTCAAGAACGCATTTAAGATGGAGATTCAATCATTAAGAAATTCCATATCTGAAATGAAACATACAATGGAGGGATTTAAAGCAGATTAGATGTAGCAGAAGAGATGGTAAATGTAATATAAATTACAGAAGAGGAATACAAAGAAGATGAGGCGCAGAGAGAAAAAAGGATCTCTAAGAATGAAAGAATATTGAGAGAACTGTGTGACCAATCCAAACGGAACAATATTCGCATTAAAGGGGTACAAGAAGAAGAAGAGAGAGAAAAAGGGGTTCAAAGTGTCATTGAGGAGGTAATTGTTGAAAAGTTCCCTAATCTTGGGAAGGAGATAGTCTCTCAAGCCATGGAGGTACACAGATCTCCCAACACAAGGGAGCCAAGGAAGACAACATCAAGACATATAATAATTAAAATGGCAAAAATCAAGGATAAAGACAGACTTTTAAAAGCAGCTAGAGAGAGAAAAAAACATCACATACAAAGGAAAACCCATCAGGCTATCATCAGACTTCTCAGCAGAAACCTTACAGGCCAGAAGGGAGTGGCATGATGTATTTAATGCAATGAAGCAGAAGGGCCTTGAACCAAGAATACTCTATCAGGAAAGATTATCATTTAAATTTGAAGGAGGGATTAAACAATTTTCATATAAGCAAAAGCTGAGAGAATTTACCTCCCACAAACCACCTCTACAGTACATTTTGGAGAGACTCCTACAGATAGTATTCCTAAGGCTAAATGGATGTCACCAAGGGATAGACAATGAGTACAGAATATGATTCATAACATACAAAGAATGGAAGAGAAAGAAAAAGAAAAGGAGGAAAAAATAAAAAGAACCTTTAGGTTGTGTGTGTAATAGCATAGGAAATGAGTTGAATTTGATTGTTAGATAGTAAGAGAATAACCCTTGGCCCTTCGGTGACCACGGACCTAAAGCCTGCAATGGCAATAAGTACATACCTATCGATAATCACGCTAAGTGTAAATGTTCTGAATGCACCAATCAAAAGACAAGGAGTCACTGAATGGATAAAAAACAAGACCAATCTATATGCTGCCTACAACAGACTCACTTCAAACACAAAGACATACACAGACTTAAAGTGAAGGGATGGAAAAAGATATTATATGCAACTCATAGGGAGAAAAAAGCAGGAGTTGCAGTACTTGTATCAGACAAAATAGACTTCAAAACAAGAAAGTCACAAGAGATGAAGCAGGACATTACATAATGATAAAAGGGTCAGATCAGCAAGAGGATATAACTATTATAAATATCTATGCACCCAATACAGGATCACCAACTATGAGAAACTAATACTAACAGAATTAAAGGGGGAAATAGAATGCAGTGCATTCATTTTAGGAGATTTCAACACACCACTCACTCCAAAGGACAGATCAACCAGACAGAAAATAAGTAAAGAGACAGAGGCACTGAACAAAATATTAGAACAGATGGACCTAACAGACATATACAGAACACTCCATCCAAAAGCAACAGGATACACATTCTTCTCAGGTGCACATGGAACATTTTCAAGAATAGATCATATACTAGGCCACAAAAAGAAACAGTAAATTCAAAAAGATTGAAATTGTACCAACCGGCTTCTCAGATCACAAAGGTATGAAAGTAGAAATAAATTACACAAAGAAAATGATAACGTCCACAAACACATAGAGGATTAATAACATGCTCCTAAATAATCAATGGGAAAAAAAAACAAATAAAAATAGAGACCAAGCAATATATGGAGACAAATGACAACAATAATTCAACACCACAAGATCTGTGGGACGCAGCAAAGGCTGTGCTAAGAGGGAAATATACTGCAATACAGGCATACCTCAGGAAAGAAGAACAATCCCAAATGAACAGACTAAACTCACAATTAATGAAACTGAAAAGGGAAGAATTAGTAGAAGGAGGGACGTAATAAAGATTAAAGCATAAATAAATAAAATTGAGAAGAATAAAATAATAGAAAGAATCAATGAAAGCAGGAGCTGGTTCTTCGAGAAAATAAACAAAATAGATAAACCCCTAGCCAGACTTATGAAGAAAAAAAGAGAGGCTACACACATAAACAGACTCAGAAATGAGAAAGGAAAAATCACTATGGACACTACAGAAATACAAAGAATTATTAGAGAATACTATGAAAAATTATATGGTAACAAACTGGATAACATAGAGGAAATAGAAAACTTTCTAGAAAAATACAACCTTCCAAGGCTGACCCAGGAAGAAACAGAAAATCTTAGTAGACCAATTACCAGCAAAGAAATTGAATTGGTAGTCAAAAACCTACCTAAGAACAAAACACTGTTTCACTGCTGAATTTTATCAAACATTTAGTGAAGACTTAATACCCATCCTCCTTAAAGTTTTCCAAAAAGTAGAAGAGGAAGGAATACTCCCAAATTCATTCTACGAGGCCAACATCACTCTAATACCAAAACCAGACAAAGATGCCACAAAAAAAGAAAATTACAGACCAATATCCCTGATGAACATAGATGCAAAAATACTCAACAAAATATTAGCAAACCAAATTCAAAAACACATCAGAAAGATCATCCATCATGTTCAAGTGGGATTCATTCCAGGGATGCAAGGATGGTACAACATTCGAAAATCCATCAACATCATCCACTACATCAACAAAAAGAAGGACAAAAACCACATGATCATCTCCATACATGCAGAAAAAGCATTTGACAAAATTCAACATCCATACATGATAAAAACTCTCAACAAATTGGGTATAGAGGGCAAGTACCTCAACTTAATAAAGGCCATATATGAGAACTCACAGCCAACATTGTACTTAACAGCGAGAAGCTGAAAGCTTTTCCTTTCAGATAAGAAACAAGACAAGGATACCAGCTCTCCCCACTTTTATTCAGCATAGTTCTGGAGGTCTTAGCCATAGCAATCAGACAATACAAAGAAATTAAAGGCATCCAGATTGGCAAGGAAGAAGTCCAAATGTTCCTGTTTGCAGATGACATGATACTGTACAAAAGTACTACATCTAATATCTGAGTTCAGCAAAGTTGTAGGATACAAAATTAATACACAGAAATCCCTTGCATTCATATACACTAATGATGAACTAACAGAAAGAGAAATCAGGAAAACAATTCCATTCACAATTGCATCAAAAAGAATAAAATACCTAGGAATAAACCTAACCAAGGAAGTGAAAGACTTATTCTCTGAAAACTACAAGACACTAATGAGAGAAATTAAAGAAGAAACCAATAAATGGAAACACATCCCGTGTTCATCGATAGGAAGAATTAATATTGTCAAAATAGCCATCCTGCCTAAAACATTCTACAGATTCAATGCAATCCCTATCAAAATGCCAACAGCATTCTTCAATGAACTAGAGCAAATAGTTCTAAAATTCATATGGAACCACAAAAGACCCCGAATAGCCAAAGCAATCCTGAGAAGGAAGAAAAGCGGGGGGAATTACGCTCCCTGACTTCAAGTCTAGTACAAAGTCACAGTAATCAAGACAATTTTGTACTGGCACAAGAACAGACCCATAGACCAATGGAACAGACTAGGGAGCCCAGATATCAGCCCAAGCATATATGGTCAATTAATATATGATAAAGGAGCCATGGATATACAATGGGGAGATGACAGCCTCTTCAATAGCTGGTGTTGGCAAAACTGGACAGCTACATGTAAGAGAATGAAACTGGATTATTGTCTAACCCCATACACAAAAGTAAACTCAGAATGAATCAAAGACCTGAATGTAAGTCATGAGACCATAAAACTCTTAGAAAAAAATACAGGCAAAAATCTCTTGGACATAAACATGAGCAACTTCTTCATGCACATATCTCCCTGGGCCAAGGAAACAAAAGCAAAAATAAACAAGTGGGACTATATCAAACTAAAAAGCTTTTGTACAGCAAAGGACACCATCAGTAGAACCAAAAGACATGCTACAGTATGGGAGAATATATTCATAAGTGACATATCTGATAAGGGGTTGACATCCAAATTACGTAAAGAGCAGCTGTACAGACACTTCTCCAAAGAAGAAATTCAGAAGGCTAACAGGCACATGAAAAGATGCTCCACATCCCTAATCATCAGAGAAATGCAAATTAAAACCACAATGAGATATCACCTCACACCAGTTAGGATGGCCAACATCCAAAAGACAAACAAGAACAAATGTTGGCAATGATGTGGAGAAAGGGGAACCCTCCTGCACTGCTCGTGGGAATGTAAATTAGTTCAACCATTGTGGAAAGCATCATGTAGGTTCCTCAAATAACTAAAAATAGAAATATCATTTGACCCAGGAATTCCACTCCTAGGAATTTACCCTATGAATGCTGGAGCCCAGTTTGAAAAAGACATATGCACCCCTATGTCTATCGCAGCACTATTTACAATAACCAAGAAATGGAAACAACCTAAGTGTCCATCAGTAGATGAATGGCTAAAGAAGTGGTACATATACACAATGGAATATTATTCAGCTATAAGAAGAAAACACATCCTACCATTTACAACAACGTGGATGGAGCTAGAGGGTATTATGCTCAGTGAAATAAGCCAGGCGAATAAAAACAAGTGTCAAATGATTTCACTCATCTGTAGAGTATAAGAAGAAAGCAAAAACTGAAGGAGAAAAACCGCAGCAGACTCACAGAACCCAAGAATGAACTAACAGTTGCCAAAGGGAAAGGGATTGGGGAAGATGTGTGGGAAGGGAGTGATAAGGGGGAAAAAGGGTCATTACAATTAGCATGTATAATATAGTTGGGGGGAACACGGGAAAGGCAGTATAGCACAGCAAAGACACGTAGTGACTCTATAGCATCTTACTATGCTGATGGACAGTGACTGTAATGGGGTAGGTGGTGGGGACTTGATAATAGGGGGGAGTCTAGTAACCATAATGTTGTTCATGTAATTGTATATTAATGATAGCAAAAAAAAAAAAGATGCTCAAGATTTGCCCCAGATCTTCATATTTGGAAACTCTGGAGGAGAGGACCTGGCATCTGTATTTCTCAAAAAAACACCAGGTGATTCTGAGATGTGTAAAATTTGAGTATCTCTCTCCTAAGTGTACCATACAACATCAGGATGTTATAGAAGTTACTGAATTGTATTTCATTAGAAGCTTGGAATACTAATTGCTATTTGTGGTATATTACTGTAATTTCCTAAGGGAGGAATCGTGCTTATCTTTCTCTATAGTATTCATGTAGAGATCTAACCAAGTAGGTATTCAGAAAACATGTCAACTAAATTAACATTATATCAAGTGATGAAGTTCCAATTTTTACACAGTTGATCTGAGAAAAAGTGTTCACCAAAATATGTATCTTATTTATGGAATCCAGTTGACATGGAGAGTTTGATGACATTGTAATGTATACATTCTCAGTGATGTTATTTTATTTCTGAAAAAAAATCTGATTTAGTCAGATTCAAATTTGATTAATGGAATGTGTAAAGAGACTTTTGACATAAACTTAGAATGAAGATGGTCAGTACTTAACTCTTGTGAGTATGACTTTTGAATCATTCCTCATAATCGTTATTACATTTAAATGAAGACTAAACCAATTACTAAAAAGAAAGAGTAATTTCCTCAACTAAAAAGTTTAGACTTAATGATTAGGAAAAACTGATTTTGATCATATCAGAAATATATTTTTGAACTAAACACAATGTTGCCCATGTTTAATATATACTTTAAATATTTGATAATATTTAGAATAGCTAGCAAGATTTCCCTGTACTTTAATTTTTTATTTTTATTGAAATATCATTGATATACAAACATATATTGGTTTCAAATATACAACACAGTGGTTCAACAGTTATCCATTGTATTAATTTCTGGCCCCACTCCCAGTGCAGTTAATATCTGTCAACATAGAGAGATGTTACAGAATCATTGACTATATTATCCATGCTGTACTATTATCCCCATAACCAACATATATTATGATTGAAAATTTTTGTGCCCCTTTATCCCACTCATCCTCCACATCTACCCACCCAAACTCTTTCTGCATGGTAACCACTAGTTACTTCTCAGTGTCTGTAAGTCTACTGATGTTTTGTTCATTCTGTTTAGCTTGGTTTTTACATTCCATAAATAAGTGAAATCATATAGTATTTGTCTTTCTCCACTTGGTTTATTTCACTGAGCATAATACTCTCTAGTCCATCCATGTTGTTGCAAACAGCAGGATTTCTTTCTTTTTTATGGCTAAATAATATTCTATTATTCTGTACTATATCTTCTTATCCATTCCTATATAGATGGACACTTAGGTTGTTTCCACATCTTGGCTATTTTAAATAATGTGGCTGTAAACATAGGAGTGCATATATCTTTTCAGTTCAGGGATTTTGTTTTCTTCAAGTAAATTCCTACAAGTGGAATTCTGGGTCAAATGGTATTTCTATGTTTAGTTTTTTGAGGAACTTCCATGATGTTTTCCACAGTGGGTGCACCAGTTGACATGCCCACCAACAATGTAGGAGGGTTCCCATTTCTCCACCTCCTCACCAACAATTGTTATTTCTTGTCTTTTGGATAGTGGCCATTATAACTGGTATGAGGTGATATCTCATTGTGGTTTTGATTTGCACTTCCTTGATAATTAATGATGTGAAGCATCTTTTCATATATCTTTTGGCCATGTATTACATCTCAAGCATATGAGCTAATATTTTTTTTTCTGAAAACCTGATATACCTCTGTATTTCTTCTTTGGAGAAATGTCTGTTCAGATCCTCCACCCATTTCTTAATTGGGTTTTTTTGCTTTCTTTGGTGTTGAGGCATATGAGTTCTTTATACATTTTGGATGTTAACCCCTTATTGGATAACTTGTTTATGAATATATTCTCCCATCCTGTAGGCAGCCTTTTTGTTCTATTGATGGTATCCTTTGCTATACAGAAGCATTTTAGTGTGATGTGGTCCCACTTGTTCATTTTTTATTGTTTCCCTTTTCTGAAGTGATATGTCCAGGAAAATGTTTCTCATACTTATGTTCAAGAGATTTTTGCCTGTTTTTTTCTAAGATTTTAAGGTTTCATGTCTTACATTCAGGTCTTTAATCCAGTTTGAGTTTATTTTTGTGTATGGGGTTAGACAATAATCCAGTTTCATTCTCTTGCATGTAGCTCTCCAGTTTTCCCAGCACCAGTTATTGAAGAGGCTGTCTTTTCCCCATTGTATATTCATGGCTCCCTTATCATATATTAATTGACCATATATGGGTGAGTTTATATCTAGGCTTTCTATTCTGTTCCATTTATCACTGTGTCTGTTCTTGTGCCAGTATCATATTGTTTTGATTACTATAGCTTGTAGAATAGCTTGAAGTCAGGGAGCATAATCCCTCCAACTTTGTTCTTCTTTCTCAGGATTGCTTTGGCAATTCAGGGTCTTTTGTAGTTCCATATGAATTTTAGGATTATTTGTTCTAGTCCATTGACAAAAAAAATTACAGGGATTGCACTGAATCTGTAAATTGTTTTGGGCAGGTTGGATATTTTGACAAAATTAATTCATCCTACATAAGAACATGGGATAGATTTCCATTTATTGGTGTCTAATTTCTCTCATGAGTGTCTTATAGTATTTAGAGTACAGGTCTTTCACCTTCTTGATTAGGTTTATCCCTAGGTATTTTATTCTTTTTGATGCAATAGTAAATGGAGTTGTTTTCCTGATTTCTTTTTCTTCTAGTTAGTATATAGAAATGCAACACATTTCTGTGTATTAATTTTGTATCCTGCCTTTGCTGAATCCAGTTACTAGTTTTAATAGTTTTTTGGAGGAGTCTTAGGGTTTTCTATGTATAATATCATGTCATCTGAAAATAGTAGAGCTTTACTTCTTCCTTACCAATTCAGATGCCTTTTATCTCTTTGTCTTGCCTGATTGCTTTGGCTAGAATCTCCAGTACTATGATGAATAAGAGTAGGAAGAATGGACATTCTTGTCTTGTTCCTGATACTAGAGCAAAATCTTTCGGCTCTTTGCCATTAGGTTTTATGTTAGCTGTGGGTTTGTAGTATATGGCCTTTATTATGTTGAGGTACATACCTCTCTACTAATTTTTTTGAGAGTTTTTATCATGAATGGATGTTGAATTTTGTCAAGTGCTTTTTCAGCATCTCTTTAGATGATCATGTGGTTTTCATCCTTCTTTTTGTTACTGTGGTATATGATATTGATTGATTTACAAATATTGTACCATCCTTGCATCCCTGGAATAAATTCCACTTGGTTGTGATGGATGATCTTTTTGATAAATTTTTAAATTCAGTTTGCTAATATTCTGTTGAGGATTTTTGCATCTATTTTCATCAGGGATATTGGCCTGTAATTTTCTTTTTTTGTAGTGTCTTTGTCCGGTTTTGGTATTAGAATGATACTAGCCTCATAGAATGAGTTTGAAAGTGTTCCCTCCCTCCTCTTCTACTTTTTGGAATACTTTAAGAAGGATGGGTATTAGCTCTTCTTTAAATGTTTGGGGGAATTCAGCTGTGAAGCCTACACATACAGTTTGAATAACAGATAAGTTTTCATAAATGATTATAACAGATTCTTTTAAAATAATCCTTTTTAGAGAATTTAACATATAATACAATGTTAGCAAGGTTGACATTTATACACCCAAAAGATACAAACATATAATGATATATGTGTTTATGTGTATATGTAGAGGTACACACATACACATACATAAAATTTTATATAAAACAGGATTGTTGAATCTGTTCTGGAACCTAGGGAGATGTCGAAAAACTGACACCACAGCTCCTAGGACAGGTACAGCAGCAAAGCTATAAACTTTTTATCTTTCTGTAGGAATTTTAGCACTGCATCCAAGGGATCCCTTTTTAAACATTCTCTAAGAGAATTTAGTAACACTAGAAGAGACTTGAATGCTCCTAGCAGTATGAGAGAAGTTAGCAATTTGTTTCTCCTTCTTTTTGCTACTGAGATAAAGAACTTAAATCATTCCACTCAAGCATATCAGGAGGGGAAAATTTAGTTTCACCAGTAAAGTAATAAGATTATTATACTGAGTCTTGTACTGCTACACCACAGAAAACAAATTTCTGTTTCTGTTTTCAAACTAAAATATCGCAAAAGTAAAATTCTCCTTACCTCCCATCTCTACACCCACACATACACATACATGCATAAAATGATTTGTCATGAAATTTCCATTGCAATTACTGTACAAATTCACTTTCCAGAAGAATTTTGAAAGTAAATGGACCCAGACAGTTGTCAAAAGCTTGAATCTGCCTCTTAACCATGTTTCACATTTAAGGGACACAAGACTCCAAAACTTCTCCCTTGCATTTATGGTGAACTTGAATTACAGCTGAGTTGAAATAATATTTTTCTAGGCATCTTGTAATATATATTCTGAGTGAGAAAGATGGAATAGGTCATTATTCAGAACAATTTACTCCTAGATGATAGATCAAAGGAATCACTACCGAGCAATCACTCATTCTCAGCCAAGATGGGCAGCATTTGGAATACAGGTTGACAAGAAAGTCTGAGTGACATTTGTGCCCTGCCATTGCCACCTTCATCACATGGCACTCCTTTATCTTATAGCAGTATGAAGACTGAGCACAAAGAATAAATGACTTGGGAGAAGTGAAAAAATATGCTGTCACAGTAGCAAAGCTGAAACAGGATGCATAAGACAAATATTAAAGGGTCCATTTTGTTGGAGCCATGAAAAAAGGACCAGTTCCAAAAACTTGGCATGTCATCACAATATTAGGAGGTTAAAGACAAGATCAAAGCCAGAATTGCTGAGAAACACACCAAGAAAAAGTAGATAATTTTGTAAAGGAAAAGACCTCATCCAAGCTAATCTTCAACCCCCGTTCTACATAATGAAGGGCTTTTGGATCAGCAGTCTGCTAGAACCAGTGGTTCGTTCCCCACTGGGTTGATATTGCCCTTCCTTTCAGCCAAGTTAGATGAATTGAGTTTGCCCTGGTACATGGGCCTTTTGGGAAAAACCTTAAAACCCCATCTGTTCTATTTATCTTAAAGATCCCACTGAAGTTTTTAAAAGAGAAGGCATTTATTGTGAAGCAAATTTAGATTACCATGTGAGAACTCAAGGCTGACAGTCGTACCCCTAGTGACAGTCACTTTTAGAACTATGACCACTACTACCCAACATCACCACCACAACTACAAAAATTTTAGCATGCTTAACCTTTTTAAAAAGAAAATTATCAAAACCAAGCAGGTAGAAAAAGAAGAGAATAAACCCCTTTAGATATGATAAGACATAACCAAAAAAAAAAAACCTCAAACATAAAATTATTCATATTGCCCTGTATCTTATTTTATTATCTTTATACGATTCAGCTTGTCCACCAGGATGCACTTAAGGAGAAAAGAAAAGGGAACTTTAAAAGACAAAGTGTGCCCATTTGCTTGCATGGTTTTTACCATTCCCTCACTTCCTCTGCTGAGGTAGATAGTGAATACGTGGTTTAATCCAAATGGAGCTTCAAGGTGCAGTGGCACTTACAGGACACAGCTAATAATGGCTATGGCTTTTCATGACATCTCTTTGGTACGCTTCAGCATGACCTTGTCAAAGTTAAAAGCTCATAAAATTCCTATTTACTTTTTATGGCATTACAATTCTGCATAACAGTGCTTAAAACAAAAACACAGCATAATACTGTCAATCAAGCAGCTAAGAAAGGCATTTTCCACCAGCCTCATACCTAGCAAACTGTAAATAATTTATAAAACCAGAAGTCATGACTAAGTGGCAGTGTTCGGGGGCTAGTTAAGCACTTGTCATAGCGCTGTGGTTTAAGAGAGCTGGGCACAAAACATGGCTTGTTTACTTTTATCCTGTGAGTGTAAAAAATTGTTATTTGTGCTTGTCATCTTTCCATGTGGGCTCTAATAAAAATATCAAATTGTCAATAGAAATTTGAACAGGTGTACAGTGAAAGTAATAATGATGTTTTATTCATGTGCATTTCCAGCCCATTTAACTTCATCCAACAAACAACAAAAAATATTTTCTTCATTACCTCCAATTAATGTAAATGTCAAATGTGTTGAATATATTACCACACTGATAATTTGTGGTGTTGATTGATTTGTAAAATGTTTTGGATTAAAGTAACAATTTTTCTTACTTGACTTACAATTGCATGTTGTTGTCAGTCACCTCTGGATTAGGTAAATAACAAATTTGTTTTCATTAGATCTAGTGCTAATTCTGGTAAACAAGATTTTCAAAGTGTCAATGATTTCTGAGATTTCCAGATCCTTCATTATTTTGTTATATTATACAAACTAGAATTTATCAGCTCTGGGAAACATATATATATCTCCTTCACACAAATGGCCAGATAACACTTTGCAAAACCTTTTTACTATAAAGCAGTAGCGTAATAAATTGCAAATGATTAAAATCTAGGTTCTAAATCCCTGCTTGTGTTTTAAATTCTATTTGTAAGCCATAGTGTCCTATATTTGTCTCTCATAATAGTCCCTCATAATAATCAAGATATATATTATGAATGATTTCTGTAATTAGTTTCATATTGTTGTTGTTTTTTGCTTTTTTACTCCTCTGGCCATTATGTAATCTTCTTATTAAATACATTTAGAATGAAAAAAACTTGTGGTCAGTTTTCAAAGGCAAGATTTAATGACATGTTTAACTCAATTTTTTAAAGTGGTAATGGGGAAATACTTCTAAATTTAGATATCAGTATATTTTATGTTCACACTTAAAATTAAAGGTAAGTAAGAAATTGAAGTTATTCATAATTCAGGAGAAAAATCTGGTGTTTTTAAAAAATCTTTCCATTATCTAGTTATTTCAATTAACCTTTCTTTGTTAAGTGGGAAATAAGAAAAGGGCTTGAAAGGTTCTGATTATATATATGAGCATAGTGCTAAATTCTATCTTGATCGTTTTTTAACTACCTGAAGAAGTGATTTGACCACCTTATGCTTTGGTTCTCTATTTTGTGAAATGGGGATACTGTTATTTATCATACAGGGTTCATAAAAATGCTAAATAATTGTGCAACACCTAACATACTGTATTACCCATGGCAGATAGCCAACAATTTATTTTCATAGGTCTTTCTTTCCTTTTTTATTTTATTTTTCATGTGTAAATATAATCTAAATAAGAACACTGTATTGTAAAGAAATGTGATATTTTAAAAATGTGTTCTTGTGTATATAGCGGATAATGGATTGCAACCACACTCTCAGATGGATAGCAAATAATATTAAAATTTTTTTTCAGAGCCTAGCTTAATTTCTAATGTGAGCCCTTATGTGAGTTTAAGCTCAGTTGATTATTGATTTTCCCATGCCTATCCCCATGTTCTGTGTGTAAATACCTGGAAGCTTATGTAGACTTACAGGCAACAGGATTTTGTGAGTGATATGGGCAAGGACAGCTCACTGCAGATGTTGTCATATGTCTGTCATTCATCCAGTTCACACCTGGTTGTCCATGCTGAGTCAGTGTAAAGGCCCATCTTAAAGGATTCTTCTAGATCTGGCCCTTCATAGCCATATTAATGCTACTCTTCTATGACACCAGCACAGGGTAAGTCAATGAGGCTCATTCAGGCTCCTTTTATCTCAGGACCCTATACTCCCTTAATATTTCTGGCATCTCATCAACTCTCCTGGCTTTCTACCCAGGAAGTAAAGCACAGGTTTCCACAAATAACAGATCCCACAAACTCCTCAGGAATATTCCTCTTATCTTCCCTCAACTTGGGGCTTAGTTCTCAGAGCAGGGAACAAAGCTCCCTTTCTTAGGGACCCCGTATCTATTTAAGCATTCTCTATCTTTCTCCTTTTCTTTCTAACTCTGGAAAACATAGGTCACTGTTTCATGCCAAGTAGTGTCCTATGTTGCTGATGTCTTGCATTTCATCCCATTCTACTAAGGTCCAGGCCCTTTGAAACTCAAAGGCCAAGAATTGCCTCTTAGCTGTCTTCTCCCCTGCTGAGGTAGAAGGTGACCCTTCTCAGGCCATTTTGTCAGTTAAAGCAATGATGTACAATACCTAACTGATGACATGGGGAAACAGCCATGTGAAATAAGAAAATACAGAGTAAAATATATATTATTATCTTGCTACATAAAATTTCAAAAGCAATCCTGCAACTACAAAAGTAGAAAGGAGAACTGCAAGAGTGAATAATGGTATAACATTCATTCTTTGGGAGTCATTCATTGTCTCATCCATTCCTCATCCTGCCTGACCTCAACCTGAATACCATAGGGTAGTAATCAGATTGGGGTCAAGATTGAGAGTTATAAGAATTGGGGAAGCAAAAGAGACCAGGAGAAGGAAGGAACTGGAATAATCTGGGCAAATAAAAGGTGAGGGATTGAAGGAGGAATCGCTGGGCAGCAGTTCAAAAAAGAGCTCACTAAGGAAGCAGACACTGGTCTGCCCTTGATAGCCTGAAGACATGGTATTGCACATCACAGTATCACAGGGACAGATGTGACAACCATCACCACTTACTTTCCATAAATACCACCCAATATGAAGAATGGATTCTAAAATTGTGAGAAATCTCTTAGGGCCCATTAAATAAAAATAAACATGCTTAGAATCACTTAAACGTGCACTGGCCTTCATAATTCATGTTGAGATGCATATCCCAAGGCATATGTATCACAGCCTCGTTCCTCTAAGACACATTGTGCCCATCAGGGTTACATTTAAGAGAAGGGCTATAAAAATGGCAAAACCCCACAGCTGAGCTGGCAAAAACCTCGTGAAGTAGGCACAGTGGCTTTCATGACTGAGGGCACATGGGCATTTCAGTGTACATGCCTGTTGTCACCAGGGTGCCTCACAGAAGTCTGGTGACATTTTTGTGTGTCCCTAACTTAGTCGATCATGAAATCATTCCAAACACTTAGAACGTTCATGTGCAGCATACTCAAGGCAATATTTCTCCAAGGAATTCTAGAAACAGAGGCAAAAGTTATAGCCCCTAGTAAGCAGTATAACACTTACAAGACCATCAGAAAATAAGGAGGTTTGTCTCTGGTCCATACCTGAGATAGGGGTGAACTAAGAAAGTCAGCATCATGTTAAAAAGAAAACTGCACATATACACATACATAATATGTGTATATTTACACATACAGCTGTACACAGTTATGAGCACACAATTGAAACTTAATATTTTGTGCTTCATAAAATAACACCTTAGTAATACTTAATAATATTTTATAACATTCCTACATTGCACAGGACCATCATCTTGTTGCTCATTAATCCAGGCCAGCATAGGTAGGTGTCCAAGCAAATGAATGGGCTGCCATACATCATGTCTGTCTTCTCTGTTCAGAAGCTATTTTTGTTTACAAGTACTTGCTCACCAGAAGAAGTCTAGAAATAGAGATTATGGAAAACAAGTAATTGTTTGTCTCCCCAAAATGTAAGTGGTGTGAATAATCAATGTAGGTTCAAAACAAGAACCAAAAACAATTTGCCATGGTGAGTAAATAGAATAAAGCATGTCTGATAAATGAACGAGCAACAAATGGCTTCTAGTTATTGTCCAGGTTTGTGAGAAATCTAAGAATTATTCGGAAATTGACTATTACTGTAAGCTTTCTGCGCTACAGCCAATCAAGTGGAAACATGCAAATGTTCATGCTATGATATCAATAAGCTGGTCTACAGTGGAGACTTAGCATTAAATAGTATTAATGTTGAAATCCAGTGAGAAGATACTCTGTGATAATAGATATTATGTTCAGAACCTTAAGCCAGAACTTCAATAGGCTCTTGAGACCACTCTAAGATTGGCAAGCCCTGGGGGCTCCTCGCTGGAGAGCCATTCTGCCAACTCCAGAAATATTTTAAAACAAGTCAAGAGTTTCCTTTATTTCAACTTCTACCTCCAGATTAAAAATAGCTTTAGAGATTTTGATTAAGAAAAAATGGCCTTTAGAAGGTCGTACTAGGGCACAACTTAGTCATTAGGCATGGGTTTATATATTCTCTGAATGTTTATGATGAATTTTATAGTATTCAAAATTTCCACTAAAGAAAATCAGATTAATTAGGAAATTTCCAACATGACAACTAAAATAAAATGTATTTAAAGGTGACCAGAAATTGGATCTAATAAGAAATATGATGATCATAACCAAAGCCAGCTCTCTGAAAATTGCATTTACTCATGGAGAGATGTGGAAATTATTTTTCCTGACTCGCATACCATGCTAAGTATTTTAAGAAGAGAAATTGCGTGTAAGTCTGAGAAGTCAACCATGTACTGAAGAAATTTTGTAGTTTCTTAGAACCATAGTTCTTTGCTCAGTGAAATGAAAATGCTTTATTGATTAGAAAATTTTTCTATTCCTCAATCTATTCATTAATACAGAGACATTAACCACATAATCTGAGTTTAGCCCTTTTCTAGAGTTTGTAGTAAGATCCACGTAAAATAAGTAAAAGGGCTACCTCTTCTGAGTGAATTACAATAAAAGTTTTAAAATGCAAGAAATCAATTCATGGGGGAAAATCATTAATATGTAACATATAACAAAGTGGTAGATTATATGGTATTTCAGATGAGAACATAATTTAGAGAAGTAAAGATTATAGAGTTAAATGTGATCAGGAAATCTTCAGGAAGATTTGTGTTGAAGGAAGTTAAATAATTAAAGTTTCAAAGAGATAGATGGGAACAGCTCAACAAAAGGAAAACAACATAGGCCGAAATGTTTTTTTAAATCATGCTTTATGACAATGTTAATTAGGCAGGTGGGGGGACTTCCTTCATAGTATCTCTGTATATCAAGTCACCATGATACACACTCTAAATATCTTATAATTTTGTATGTTAATATATCTCCATAAAAAAAAAATAAATAAATAATGGAAAACCAGAGAATAAGAAGCCCAGAAAAGAAGCAAACACCCCACATAAGAAATGGCAGGGATAGATCCCTGAGGGAAATGGCATTTAAACGGAGACCAAAAATATGAGTAGGACTGAGCTAAAGCCAGAAAGAGGAGAGTTCTGTGCCATAGGAACAGCTGTGTAGTCTGGAGGATAGAGCTGATGTTTGAAGGAATCAAAAACTGGATTAAAAGGCTGGAGTGTGTAAAGTCAGTAAAAGGAGACATGAGGCTGCAGTAGAGTTTAGATTGTGAAGAGCCTTTAGTTCAGACTTGATCTTGAAGGCCATAGAAAGTGACTGAATGAGTTCTCATTTATTAGATTTACATTTTTAAAAGATCACTGGTTATCATGTGGAGCATGGAATTAAGGCATGAAAGACTAGAAGGATAGAGGAACTGGTAAGACTGGGAGGTTCTTTCATTATTGTGGACCTAGATGATTGTGGCCTGAACTAGGATAATGGCAGGAAAATGAGGAAAAGAGAACGCATTTAAGAATCACTTAAGCAGTCAAACAGAAAGGACAAGGTGACTGATAAAATGTGAACAATTAAGAATTCAAGAAAGGCACTCATAGTGTTGGCTTGGGCAACTGAAGACAAGGTGTGTTAGTTCCTGGGCTCAGCCCTACTGGAGAATGAGGGTCAAGGGAGGGTTAAGTCAGAACTGGAAGACTAACCTTCAAAGCTGTCTCTCCGTAGATGCCAGGACACGACATTTTCCTGGTACCACACTTGTTTGGTTTTTAGCATTTCTCATAGCTCCCTGGCAATTTCGTTGTGGGTGTCTTCTCATCTCTTTGACCTCTACATTTTGAAGAATGCTAGGGCTCAATCCTTGGATGTCTATTCTTTTTCTGTTTACACTTACTGCCAAGATAATCTACCCACTCTTAAAGACAAAAACACTACCTATAAGCTGATAACTTCCAGTATCATATTTCCAAGACTTCCACACTGAACTCCAGGTGCATATATCCAGTTGTCAACTTGCATCTCTATCTGGATATCTCATAGGCATCTCAAATATGTATCCAGCTTTAGCTAAGGCTAAACTCCTTATTTCATCCCAGTGTACTCCTTGGTATCCGTCAAAAAGTTTCCCCTGTATTCTAGGTCCTGTCTCGTCTCCTTACTTCTTCCTTTACCCTCTACAGCCAAAGGGATCTCAACATTGAGTAAATAAGGAGACCAGGTAGGGAGGCTTTTAAGTAATCCAGAGGAGTTTTATTTGTGTCAGGACCAGGTGGTAGGAAAGTGGTTGGATTATAGACATAGTTTGTTCTTATTAAACACATTTCTGCTTTAGAGCCTTTGCATGGTTGCTCTGAGTCAATACTTTCCTTGTAGATACTTCCTGGATTAACTCCCTCATCTTCTTAGAAAGGTCTTACCAGGCCTCTCTATCTAACATTTCACCTTATCCTAACATGTTATATTCCCTTTCACTAATTTACTTCTTTCTCTTATCATTGGTCACTCTTTAATGTTCTATATATATTTGCCTACCTATAACGTGTTAGTTATAGTCCCACTGGAGTGTAATCTTAATGAGGCAGGGATTTCTTTTTCTCCTTTGTTCCTTACTCCATCCCAAAAACCAGGAACATAACAAATGTTCAGTACATATTTGTGGAATGAATGAGTGAATTAATTAATACCAAAACATTTGAATGAAGGTATAGCATCTAGAAATAACATATACACTATCACTACCAGATGTTCAATCTTAGGTCTTTGTGGACCATTTTGAGAGATATACTTAGATATTTTCGTACCAAGAAAGTCTAGAGTGGTTCAACACAATCTACAAACCATTAATAGCATTTGCTGTATAAAAGAATTCTAGAATAAAGATAGATAAAAAATTAAGAAGCTTTCTAGATAATGAACCTATTTTTCCCCAAATACAAGAGAATGGTTTATAAATCTTTAGAAATAAAGTATCAAAACTCATGATCTCAAAGCAAAATAACTGTTAAAAGAAAATATTTCCAAACATCCATGCAATGATGCTATTGTTTTACTTCCATGAGACACTATTTCTGTCTAGCAATTCAATAGAGAATATAATAACACAAGTAACACCCTTGATCTACTGCATAAAGATGTATATTTTGTATTTCAAGGACTTTGTTTAAGCAAAGGTTTTACTACTTACAAATGTTATGAACTTGACTTGACCCAAAGAAAATAAAACTGTTGACATGATACTTCATTGAAAAACATGGCAAGGAAGGATTGAGATTTGGTGTTCATGTCTCTTTGTCAGTTACCTTTGCTTAAAAAAATGTGGAGCATAATGTGTAGAAAACATTATTTCTCATTTTAAAATCATAAAATATGTGATTATAGTAAAACTAATTGCAAATTAAGTATATTGTGCTTGCAGGGAAAATATATTTGACTGCTGCTTAGATACTTTCTGTTTTCTACATAGAGCAAAGATAATATATCTCAGCTGTTTTCTGTTATACTCTATCATTTTCTATGGGTTCATAAATTGTACAATACTGGGCTTAATCTTCCACACCTTCTTTTGCTTCTCTCTTCTCTGTTTGTACATTCTGAGTACATGTCAGCCAATATCAGCATTTTGATTATAAATAGAATGAAACTTTTTCCAAAGCCCATTAGCATATAGAGCAACATATTTTGTAATGTTTTCTTTTTTTTGTTTTTCATTTTGCTCTCCACAAATCCATAAGTGGTATAACATTTCTTTTTGCCATTGTATGAACTTGGCATTTTTAACTAGCCTGGGATTAGCTTTTCTATGTGTTCATGAAGCATTAAAGCTTTGCTGAGCAAAACAGCTCTTTCTGACCTCTGCTAGAAAAATGGAATATCTTTAAGCATGTTCCTTTTATTAATGGATTTTTCCATTTGTAATTCTTTCCCCAAATCTCTTCCCCGTGGCTCATGCTGTTGGCCCTGCTTGTGGGACATGGTCTTAGAAAAAGCATTATTTGTGTCCTGGAAAATTTTTCATTTCAGTAAATTTTGAGGTCATAATTAAATTATACTATATTTGGTTAATTAGTAATGTTTAATTAGAAAATTTGTTTAGAAAATGTAAAATCATTAGGTCCTGTCCAACTTACAGTTAAAATGGAAGCCAGATATATATTTCACATGCCTCTTCAGGATTGGGAAACATTAAGAGTATCATTATGATATGAAGCATTTTAAATGGAGCGAACAAAATAGTCATATAAATACTGTGAAAATGAAAAAGGCTAGATGGTCATATTAGTAAATGAGTAAATAAAATATGGTATAGCCATACAGTAAAAGAACAAAATATTAATATGATACAAAACAAACTTCACAAACATTATGCTAAGGGAAAGAAACCAAACATAGAAGATCATGTAGTAGATGAGACCATATATATGAAATCTCCAAAAAAGGCAAATTTGTAACACAGAAAGTAGATTAGTGGTTGCCTAGATTGGACATAGTATGAGGACTAACTGTTTAAAAGGCTAGAGGATCTAACTGGGGTTATGAAATGTTCTAAATTTAGATCATAGTGATAGTTGCAAGACTCAGTAAATTTACTAAAAGCTTTTGAATTGTAGTTAAAAATGTATAATTTTATGTTATGAAAATCATGCCTCAATACAATTGTAAAAAAAAAAAAAGATCCTTAGTTCTATGTACTATTAAACCCCCATATGCTGTTCTTTAAGTTCATCACTTATTCCATGGCAATAACATCCCAAAATGTCAACCAAAAACTGCTACCAAAAAGATAAGACCTTTAGAATATGTAAAATCAATAACAAGTAGTGGACAATTTATCTACCTTTAATAAAGTAAAAAAAAAAAGAATACTGACAGTTCTTATTCTGTTGCCTTAAAGTATATCATCCTCATTTATTCTTTGCCAAAAAATACTAGAAATAGCCCCACTACTACTGTTACACATTATTTCTCCAAAACCTGCGGTGAATAAATATGTATTATATTTTCAGAAACCACACTGGTAGTTGCACCTCTTCTAAAGTATCGAATAAATAAATAAATGTATTTTGTACATTCAAATAAATAACACAGTAAATTTTCCCTTCTGGTTTCAGATATCATGGTAGAATTTGATGATTTCATAAAAATGAACTAGCTTGGGGAATTGTATTCAAGATTATCGACAAAGTCACATAAATATTTGAAAGACTTTTTTTTCCTTTCTGCAAATAAATATGTTTCAGCTGTCTCTGTCACACCTGTGCCCATTTGGAGCCCCTTTCTATGCTATTTTTATGTATGAGTTTTATTCAGGGGTTATCTTTACATTCTGTTTACTTTTTTTGCATTTATAGAGAAATTTGAATATTGACATATATAATAAGCAACTAACTTGCTTTGAGTATTTCATTTTGAAATTTATTTATTTATTATGATGGATGATAGTTTAATGGTAATTTCTCATTTGTAGTGATAGCCATGGATCAAGTAAGCTAACTTATATCCTAGGAGATAGACTTGTGGCTTTGACCTCTTAGGTACTAGTCAATAATCAACAGAGGTCCTCGCATCCAAAATGCACCTTTTCAGTATCAGTGACTGATGTGCCCAATACAGGAAGTATTTGAAAATCTGCCACCTTGGTATATCATTCACTGGCCAAGAATCTCAGTGTTTTCAATGTGGAAAGTAGAAAACTTCTAATACTTGAGCTGAACTGGTCACACATTTTAAAAGCCTAAAGGATTCATATATCATCAATACAAATTTGAGTCTGGAAAACAGGTCATTTAAAAGGGATCCTACCACCTAATTCTAGTTAAGCTTTATTACATGGAAGAGCAGACCAGACGCAGTGTGCTAAGGTCTTCTGAATTTAAAAGGGAAGCCAAATATTCATGTAAAATTTCCCAATTATTAAATATCAACAACGAACTCAAGGACTTTAAAACATTGTACATGGCAAAATTTACCAGAGGACTGGGTCTCCTGGTGGCCAACTCAATCCTGCCTTACAGTGCAGTTTCATCCATTTTGGGGTCCCTGCAATCTCATAAATGGGCACCGGCTTATAAGTCCAGCTCCTGCCAGTGTCTCAGCCTCGTTCGCTGTCACACATGCTGGTCTTGTGGCCTAAATAGCTTCCTCTCTTACTTATTTAGCAAACTCCTAATTTTCTATTTTTCTATGAAATCTTCATAGAGAAGATTTCTATGTTGATTATTGACTAGTACCTAATAGGTCAAAGTCACAAGTCCTATCTCCTGGGATACAAGAAAATTTGCATTTCTGGAGCACCTTCATTATAGCAATATTCCTTTATTAAAGCAAGTTTTATGTACAATTATTTAAATGGTTCTCTACTGGAAAACAGTTCCTCAATGTTCTTTGAAGGCAGGATGACACCTGTTCTCATTCTGTGTTAGCCTTTAGTGATTACAGATAGTTGACACGCAAAGGCTGAAAGAATGAATGAGTGAATTAATTACTTGTATTTAAATAAGATTTCACACCCCAACTCTGCTACTGAATTGCCATGTGATCTTTGACAAGTCACTTATGCTGCTAAGCCTTCAGTTTCCTCAACTTTATAATAAATACACGTTGGTCTGGACTTGTCCTGTAGTCTTCAATATTTGATTTTGATGATCATGAGATAGCAATAATAATATCAATAGTAAATGAGTAATGTCCATTATTAAAACCCTTAACTATGCACAAGGAATTGTGATAGTGCCTTCAACACAGTATTTCATTTAATCTTCACACACTATTATAAGGTAGGTATTGTTGTTGCCATGATGCAGATAATAAAAATATGCTTAGAGAAATAGGTTTTGTTCTTATTGATCAGACTAGAATTGTGAACTTTATTGTCCAATTCTCCAACATTTCTCTGTTCTCAGGGATTTGTGAATCATAATAAATAAAATCCCCTTTGTTCAGGACTTTTAATTACAGCAACTGACAAGTCTAGTGATTCTCTATCTGGCCCTTTGATAACACTGCATTTCCCCTACTCCAAGTCTCACAGAGCCGCTACTCAAAGTGTGGTCCCCCAACAAGCAGAATCAGCATCCCTTGGGAGCTTCCTAGAATCATTATCCCCTGAATCAGAATCTGGGCTTTTAACAATATCCCCAGGGGATCCCCATGCAAACTAAAGTTTAAGAAGTACTGACAAAGGAGAGATTGTTTCTGGCTAATCACCATATCCTATCAATAGGGAGATATATAAATGGGAAACACCTTCAAAATGGAGGTCTCCAAAAGTGGGGAATAAGAAAATGTCAAAGTTAGTCACAATAACTGAAGCTGTATTCCCTTCAAAGACTTTAATTATAGATATTACAAAGAATCACGCTCTCTGGTTTGAAACCAAATCCTCCGGAAGTTGTTTTTCACTGCTTACTTTTTTTTTTCTATAGGCACTTATATGTCCTACCTCAGTTTTAAACTACAATAACAAAGTTCTTCAATTGAAATCATTATTGATAATTGTCACTGTCAAGCCTTTGTCACTTTCTTGAGTGATAACAGGATAAGAAAAGCTTAGGTTCCTCACTGTACTCCATAAGTTACAGCAATGGGTATAATGATGACTATAAAAAATTATCTTTCTTTTCAATTAGCAGAATTTTCTGTTTATTTTGAAAAAATAATATCTAACTAACTGAGATAGAACAATGGGATATGCATCCCTCGGTACTATGCATTTTTGAAAGAAAATGATTCTTCCCTTATTCCTTGTGTCTTCTTAGCTAATTGGGTATATGGGGAAGAAACCTCTCTTGTGTAACTCTACAGGCTTTAAAAATGTTTGCAGTGTTATGTAAGAACCTGTTTCTCCTGGGGATCATACCTCATGCTTATCATTGAATTCCTCCTGGGAACAATGGAAGAGAAAGAAGAGAAGAGATTCATTCAAGGGAGGCCACAGTCCTAGAAAGAGTAAGGCTGATGTGTTTATAAATATACATAGGTATGCATTTCTCTGTTTTATCAGTAAAAAATATTGTTATATGTATTTATAAAGGATAAATCAAAACTATGTTACAATGAAATTGACAAATGGTTTCAAAATCAGCTAGGCAAAACCTATAATAAGAATAGTATAATTTTTGTGGATTCTAATCAATAAAAATGGCCAGTAGGAATTTGTCTAAAACTAACCATTGGAAAAACTGCTATTGTCAGTAGTATGTGGTCAGAGGGTAGGGGAAGATTATTAATAATATATGTAAGAAATGCGCAGGCAGAGTCTGGGATAGGCACCTATCTAAAACAGCAACAAAGAAGATTTAAAGCTGAGTTTATCCATCATAGACATGTTTGCTGTCATTTATTTTGCCTACTTTTGAGAGTTTGGGGATGATAAATGCTGAGAGAGTAAGTTTTCCATTCTGACTCCTTTTTCTTCAATGATTCCCTGTTCTTCCAATCCAGGAATAGTCGTTATTGGTGAGCTCTAGATGAGACTTTGATAATTTATTTGTTTTCTAGTTAGGTTCTTTTTTCCTTCCTTCTTTTAAAATGTCTTTAAAAAATGACATTTTACAATACGTACTTATTACATGCAAAAGCCTTCTTACTCATCAATTTCAGCTGCCTTTTCTGAAATATTCTTTAGCAAATCTTGGTATTTACAAATTTACTCTGTCTTATAGTAAATATACCAAGCTGATTTTTCCTGAGGCATGGTATCACCCTTGTTTGTGTCAAAAGAAAATTCTTATTACTCTTAATATACCAATTCTTAAGTTTTTGAAAAGTTAATGCCTTAACTGACACCTTCTCTTGTCTCAGAAGACTATAGGTATATAGAATCTAAGTGTGTCATGCAATGAAATTTTTCTTCTTCACCTTTCATCCAATTGTGTACATACATACATATGTCTGTACATGGTATTTATTTATAAACAAATACCCATGTACACAAATAACATCACTACTGAGTGTGTCCATCTGTTACTCTCCACTTTCTCCATATATTTTACCTTGCTCCTTAAAATTGTGCTTGTAGTAGAAATCAACTTTTTAAACTTGGAGTCTCTCAATTCTGAACCCTTTTGCCTTAAAATAGGGTGCTTGTTTCCAAAATTATCTACCATGATGGCACTTCTGTTGACATTCTGTGCATTAATTTCCTTCTGCACACAGTATAGAGTAAAAAGGAATTCCAAATTTTAAGAAAATTCATTGAATCTGAAAAGTCTTGTGGGATTAGTTGCATCTAATCAAGTGAGTCAACTCTGATTTCCACAGTTTAACCAATAAAAGCTCATCATTCATGAATTTATAGCCACAAATGTGTTTGGATTGTTGATGTTGATAATTTTTCTAAAAAGTCAACATTTATAAAATCAGAAAGAAGCACAGTCACAACTCTATTAATCATGACAGACATTTCATGTGGCAATCATATTACTGTTATTTCTCAAGTAAGACTTACATATCCATATAATATACCTATGGAGAGGGTCAAGGCAGGGAACTTGCTCTCACCTCTCTCTGCACTACTTCCCATAGAAATAAGTTATTCATTCACCTACTCATTAATATTTTTGCTTTTTGTTACGTGTATGAACCATTGTGCTAGCTTTGCAAGGAAACACTGAAAACTAAGCTTGAGTATAATAATGAAATTTGTTTCATTCAATGCATAAAGTAGTACATACACTTACTGGTCACAAAACTGTTTACCAGCCCTGAAGTAAGATAGATGAATAAAGTTTGAGATCTTTGCCAGAGACATCACAATACAAGAATTAAATGCACACACAAAAAGAAGTTATTAATTCTTTCTAGAAGTAGAAGATAAGGAACAAAGTGAGTAGTGATTTCATGGAGATGATAAAAATTTAGCTGAGACTTGAAGAGAGAAAACAGGAAATTTTGGGTAGTGACATTTCAGATGTGGCAGTTTGTACAAAGGCATAAAGCTGTGAGAATGCAAAACAAGCTCAGATTATTTTTGATAGTCCATTAAGGCTATATTAAAGGCTGTGTAATGCTGTCGGAGGTAGGAAGGAAGTTTGAAAAAGGAGATAGGTATGTTAGGGGAAAGTCTCAAATACCATGCTAAAGAACTTGTCAGGTATCCTGCAGAAACCAGGAATAATTTCAAGTTATGTTGCCTTGTGAGCTAACATTTCTGTACAACTTCAAACAACAGTTCTGTTTAGATAGCTCTAGAAAATAATTAAGAGAAACTCTAAGTGTCTTTAAGTGTAGAAGAGACTAAAGATAAGTTTTTAGCATTTATAGTAATGTTGGTAGAAATGAGCATTGAAATCATCAAATCTATAGGCAGATCTATAATCACATCGTTAGCGTCACGTACAATTAAAAATTTAAGGTTAACTTGAAAATCATTAATTTTATCTTAGAGGACAAAACAGAATGCTCTGTCTACTCCAGGTGTGTTTCTTTGTTCCGTAAGATATTTAGAAATTAGGTTTAAGTGAGAAAATCACAAACATTTTTTTCTAGTAGTTCCATAATATTTATGCCAGGCAACCAAATAATGCTGGATTGATATATTTTATTATAAGTGATAAATTGTAGAAAAATTTTTGTGTTATGATATACAGTTTATGTTTTACAGAGGTTATTCCAAAAGTTTTCACCTTGCTGTTCACAGGTAACAATCAGTGGCACTTTGTCAGCATGCTGATGTAATTCTTTTTTATTTAACACTGAGATAGATAGATATGATATAGTTTTCTCTTCCTTTTCCATATTTTGGGAGTTGTAATAGATAATAACAATAATAAATAAATAAAAGTAATAATACACTTCCTCTTAAATGTACAGCCAATATTGAGCTTTTATTTTATGATTTGTGGTGGGCCCTGTGCTAAGTATAGAACTTTATATGCAGAAATTCATTTAACCTTCACATCAACGCAGAGGAAAGCTATGTTATTTCCTTCATTTCACAGATAGTGGCTCAGGGATGTTTAGTAACTGGTTGAAATCATTTAGTGGATAGGCAGCAGAGCAAGGATAAAAACCCAAGTCTCTGTCTGTTTGACTTCACCAGGGATTTAATTTTTATGTTAAGAAAAATATCTCAACCCTATTCTAGATAATTTGCTTTATCATTTAAATCATTCCTTATCTCACATGAAGTATATTTAAGAATTCTAGATACTTCAGCATTTCTGGTGTATTTTTCAAAAGAATCTTATCCTTGTTTCCTTGTTTCACTTTTTTGTTTTGTGTGTGTTTTACCATTTGAGACTTTCTTCAAATCAGTTTAAAAAAATTATAAAACTATAGGTTATTTTGTCATTAGCTGGGAATATTGTCATAAATGGAAGAAGAGAATCTATCTTTATAATGTTATATTTCATCTTAGAAGATTAGCTTATATAAACATATTAGAAGATTAAAAGTGTTTATCTCAACACCACTTCTTAATTCTTAGATTCACAAATCTGACTCTAACTCACTTGAAAAAATGTTGATGTTTCTTTACATATTAAAATTTAATATTTGATAACTTTGATAAACCATTCTGCTTTTTAAATGGAAATTAGAAATTATATCTCTAATATTCTAATCATTAATACTATTCTGTGAGGAACTTGAAGTTGGAGAAGATATTTCAGAAACACTAGAACGACTTCTCCTCTCTTTTGTTTCTTGAATATATACCTGAGAGGACTTTGCTATCTATTAGGTAAAGTCAGCCCCCATTAGTCTTAAATAGGTACAGAATCATTTCAGGACCAATTTGAAACAGATGTTTGAATGAAGTTCATTACATATATATATGATATATCTATTATATTCTTGTTATTTATAATCATTTTAATACACTACAATAATAACACTCATAAAATACTTATAAAAAATGAACACTTGTGGATTATATATACTCTTGATTTTGTTAATAATTCTTTCAATAAGTATTTACTAAGCTCTTTCTAAATATGAGGCATGGTAACAGGCACTATGAACAAGACAAGTATAGGACCCCTCTCAAGTTTAGATTTTACTATAAACAAATAGTAAATTATACCAGTTGGCTATCTAATAAGAAATTCAACAAGTTTTAAACAGAGAATAAAAGGGAAGGGGTTGTGTACTTCACAATGAGTGATAAGAGAAAACCTCTTTGAGGATGTGAGTCTGAAGCTGTGAAATGAAGAAAAGGAAAAAGCCTGAAATGCAAAGACCAAGAGAACAATTTAGGTGATACATTAGTTATCCATTGCTGCATAGCAAAATACTTAAGAATTTATTGGTTTAAGATGATACTTCATTATTCATGGTTTGTGCAGGTCATGAATCTAGGCACGGCATTGCTGGTGCCCGTGAGCAAAGGAGTTTTAAGACTTGGCAGTTATGCTGTTGGTTTGGGCTGTGGTCTGAAGGCTTGACTGAGGCAGGTTTTGCTTCCAACTTCACTCACATGGAGAGTCAGAATTCAGTTCCTTTCCAGCTGTTGGACAGAGGACCTCAGTCCTTTGATAACTTTTGGCCAGAGACCTCTCTCAGTGCCCTGCCGTGTGGCTCTCCTTACAGGGCAGCTCATAACATGGCAGCCGGCTCCTCTTGGAGCACTCAGTCCTTCATAACCTCATCACAGAAGTGGCATCCCATCACTTTGCTGTATTCTATTCATTTGAAGCTGATCTCTGGATCCACTCTACCTTCAAGGAAGAGGACTAAACACAGGCATGAATATGAGGAGTTAGGTGTCATTGGGGGCCATCTTAGAGTCTTCCCATGACAGAGGGAAAGAACAGTATGGTAACAAAAGTCTTGAGTCTGGAAATAGTTTGGAATATTCTAGAAAATATCAAGAGACTAACATAGCTTAAGGTTGGAGAGAGTAATATGTAATGAAATCGGAGCAGTTAATAGAAACCAGATAATTTGGGGCTGCACAGGTCATGGAAGAAGTTGAGAGTGTTAAAATAAGAATACATTTCCAGAGGATCTTCCTTTTAATAAAAGGTATAAGTTTTCTTTTTTAATTTGAGTAAAAGAATGTTGAATATATCCAAACTTATACTTTCAGTGAACCAGCATAGCAGTGTAACTCTGAATTCTCACACATACACCAGTGATGAGGGAACTATGAATTATGCATGTAACATTTCTCAGCTCCTCACAGTTTTCACTGGAGCCTGCATCTCCACACTGATTGCAAACAGTCCATGAATCTACCTAGTGCCAGAGATGCTGAATAAAAGCTGCTGTTGCCTGGGACAGCCCTAGCCTTTAAGCATGCTATGACATGAATTGTGTTTCTAGGAAATTTTACACAGGATTTAAAAAAAACTTGTCATTGCGAACCAAATGCTTCACATACTTTGAAGTTTCTTGTGATATTTTTCTAAGAATGTTGTTTGTAACACCACTACAGAGATGAATTTTAATATATGATTAGAACACGTATTCACTGAGATATTTGATCCTGCAATTTATGGTATTGTTCTTTGTAGAGTTGACTCTTCCAACCATGGAAACAGCTTTTTTGGAAATTGTCCTCCTTTCATAAAATGGGTGATGGAACCTAAATATTTGCCATACATACAATAATCTAGAGGTTTATTAGATATAGAAATACACAGGAAAGAAAAGAAAATATAGAGATAATTGAAGGCATATCATCTGTGAGAAATGGAATGCAAAAGAGCAATAACCCCCAAAACAAATATTTTAGAAATCAGCCTACTTAGAACCATTGTTTTGGGGAAGCCATTCTTTTAATTCTACCCTTTAAGTTATAATCATATTTTTATCAAGTGAATCAATTGATCATAGGACTTTTCTGATCTGTCTATCCATGCATCTACTTATGAGGAAGACAGAATATTTTAACTTATCATGTGTACAAATAAGGTATGCCACAGTTTTATAACTGTCAATATTACTTCATTTTGTCATGGATATTTATTTTGTTCAACATTAGTATTTCCGACATTAATTATTTTTATGTGTCTTAGAAACTCATTAAAAAGAGCTAATTGAAGAAAAAGAAATATGTATGAAGTTATTCCCTTAAACCCCCCTTTTCAGTAATTGTTTCTCCTTTTAAAAGAACATTATCTTTTTCACAGATGGTTGAAGTGATGTATTGTGGGAAATTAAACACACTTGGCTTTTTTCCTGAATTTTCTACTTAGCAACATAGGCCGTTCACCCCAGAACTTATTATTTAACTCTTCCCAAGACACCATCTGAATCAACAGTGGTAGGATTCACAGTCGGAAAACTTTTTTTTATGGTCCCCAAACACTATTTTACTTTCTTTTTATCCCTGTTTTAAGTACTGTAACAATTTAGGATAGCAGGCCATAAGGAATGTTTTATTTTTAAACCAAAGGTAGGATTTAGAACAGATTCACTTGTAGTCATCTAAACATTTAATGATGTTAAGAATGTAAAAATGTCCCTAGAGATGGGTGTATGAATTGGTATAGTCTCTCAGAACCATCTAGCAAAATGTCTCAATATTTTAAATGTTCAGACCTTTTGATTTATTAATTCAATTTCTGGAAATTATTCCTAAGGAAGGGGAAAAGTCTTACACAAAAATAAATATAAGACTATCTTTTCTAGTGTTGTTTATATTGATGAAAAATTCATCAATAGGTTCATATGGAATTGATAATAATAAAGAAGAGTAGATCACTTTTGTTGAGTTTTTACCATGTGTTGATAGATTAAGCACTTTACATTTGTTATACCATTTAATTTTCTCTACATCCTAAAAATATAGGTATTACAATTATCCCCATTTTTTGGATGAAAAAGATGAGCTGTAGAGAGGCTAAATACTAGCTGTAAGTTACACAGCCAGTAAGTAGCAGATTTGAACATATTATGAATTCATATTATGAAGTCATTAAGAAAACAGTAGGCTTGATATTTATGTACTGGCATGAAATGATAGTTAAGGATGAAAAGCCGAACATAGAATAATATGTTTAATATTGATGCCGGGGTTCTTGTTCACGAAGCCGAAGAATGAGCTCCACAAACACTCAAGGTAGGAGAGCAAGGTACAGGCTTTTATTTAGAGATAAAGTGAAAGGGCAGAGCTCCCAGCTCATGCCAGGAGGGGACAGGAGAGCCCAGGGTGGTGCGTTGTCTAGGGGTTTTATAGGCAGATGAGGATTTTTCGAGAACATGAAAAAAAAGGCTTAGAGGTGTGGACTTGTTAAGTGGTGTCTGAATATTTAGAATTAACTTAACATAAGGAATTTCCTGCCTTGATTTCTCTCTGGGATACTGGTGTCTTGGTCTAGGAACATATCAAAAGGTGGCCTGACCAGCCCCCAAGTTGGGCTGAGGTATTGTCTGTTTGCTAAGAAGTAAGTTAAGAATCTTGCTTCTTAAACTTCCTGGGTGTTAAAATGCAATCTTATCTTTAAGGTGGAATCCTTCCTGCCTTTTACTATGTTGTTTACAGCTGGGTCTGCATGCTAAATTAGTTGCCCAGTTTGCAAAACCACCCCATCAGATCTGAAAGAGGAAAGACAGCATATAGGCCTGGGCCTTTTAGCATGCTAAAGTGAATCTTACACATGATTACAAATGATTAGCATAATAAAAACATGTGCTACTCCTCTTTATCTGGGGAATATTAACTGATCTCACTGAAGAATGACCCTAGAGCTTAATGTTTAACCCAGAGTTTGGGTAGGGGGTTTCCTTGCATGTAGTTACATTGCGCTGACTGCAAATATCCTGCCTTGCTTTTTCTGGAGGCCCTCACCCTATTCTGTCTAACCCCATGGTCCCTGTCTCAATATCATATGTATGTAATAAATTTATTTGCATACAGGTTATAAATAAAAGGATATCTAATCATTCTCATGGAAGTTGTGGAGTTTTTATCTGCTTGTTCACTCTATTACATATCTCTAAGTGATGGTGTAACTCCAGGGGGAAAATATTTTCCCAGCTCAGGGCAAAATACCTTTGAACCAAAATCAAAGGGAGAAATAAAGTGGGAGAAACCTGTTTATTGCTTGCAAGCAGTCGTGCACTTCTGTTCCTCCCTCACCGTGTCTCTCACAACCCAGCTGCAAAAAGGAATGCCACTCAGCATCTCCAGTCCAGATATGCCCTCACTCCCCCTTGGAAACAACTACTGATATGGAAATGCACTAAGGCCAGGTGAGAGATTCTGGAAATGTTGCAGTTTTACTCACAGATGGCAGCTAATCCCTCTACCCAGCTGGCTCCCATATTTGATAAAGATGAGACTGAGGCTGACTTCCAGAAAGAAGCAGGGATAGAGAGGCAGAGTAAGTCATTGTTGGCAATATTGGCTTTCTAGTATAGGGGAAGAAAAAATTTTTCCTCTACTCTTCTAGGTCTTGACTGAGACCCCTCTCTAATAAAAAGAGATTAACAGGAAAAAAAGAGCAAATAAAAAATTAAGTAACATGTATACCTCTGTATACAAAGGAGATACCCAGTAAAACAAAGTAACTCCTGAAATGGAAAATGTTGAGGGTGGGGAATCAGTATGGGAGGTTGCCATGAAAAGCACAGTAAACAAGGGTAGGGTTGTTCTGTAGTTTTAAGTCTTTGCCTTCTCCATTAGTAAGACTTTCTAGAGAAGTGGTCCCTTCTCTTCCTAGCACAGAGAGGGAGACACCCTTACAAATGGAGATTTCCCTTATAAATGTTAATATCTCTTACAAAAGGGTAACTTCCACTCCATTTTCAGAGCTTCTTGTCAGCAGCCTGTGAAAATAAACAACCCAAAATAATACTTATGTCAAAGAGGCATATTTTAGGGTAGCATATTCTCCTCCCCTTCACTAGTTATGCCTTTGCATTTTCCAACTATTTCAGTCTGTGAAGTCCAACTTTTTCCTAAACTACTTTTACCTGGAACACTTTCTTTAGAAATGCTAGTGTATTTGCCATTCCAGAAGTCATTTTTTGATCCTAGGACATTCCAGATTGATTACTCCTCTGTGAGTTTGTTTCTATTGTATATGATCATGCTTTTTGTTTTCATTTGTTTGTTTATTTTTAATTCTGTGCTATCATTTCACATAGATTTCCACCACTATCCAAAAGTGGAGCTTTCTTATGAGAACTTTCTTAATTCAGAATGACATAAAGCAGAAAAGCAATTATCATTAATTTACATGGAACAATTTTTGAGCATTGCCAGACCCCAAAATAATCTTTTTTAGCAAGATAAATTTGCTAATGAATTCACAAAATGAATTAAGCTAAAACATGGATGCCCACAGAAACAGTTCCAAGCCAGCTGTGGTGGCTGGACTCTGAGATGCTGCCTGTAGTTCTGGGGGAAGGAGCTCGGTGGCCCCAGCCTGGCTTCTCCAGGTGCACGCTGCCTCTCCAAGGGCTTACTGCCAAAACAGTGAAAACTATTTTTGCTTTCGCCCTTTTTCAAAAAAATGAAAATCCTCTTCGAACCTCTGAGACCGGGACCATGGGTGTAGTCAGAGGTAGAGTGAGGGCCTCCGGAAAAAAAGCAAGGCATGATATTTACAGTCAAAGCAATGTAACAATGTAAAGTCCCTATCAAAACTCTGTGTTCAGCATTATGCAAAGTCAAGGTCACACTAATTCTCTAGGGTGAAGATACAGACTAGGAATACAGACATCTTCAGTGAGATCAGTTAAAGGTCAAAAGGCCAGGAGCAACTTCGCCTGGAATGTTTTGAGTGTTCCGCAAGGGTATCTCAGCATAACCCATGACTTCACTGTAAACAGCCCTAGCAAACAGACAATAACCCAGCCCACCTTGAGGGCAGGGCAGGTGGTACAAGTCCGCACCCTAAGCCCTCAATTTCCAAAAATCCTCAACTGCCTATAAATCCTCTAGACAACGCACCACCCCGGGCTCTCTTGTCCCCTCCTGGCATGAGCCAGGAGCTCTTTCCTCTCACTTTATTTCTAAATAAAATCCTCTGCCCTGGCTCTCCTACCTTGACTGTTTGCTAAGTTCATTCTTTGACTTCACAAACAAGAACCCCAGCACCACCTCTTTAGGTTAGGGAAAACCGGCATGAAAGTAGGTGTTTCATAAAAGTAAAGTGGTCTAATGGGAACTTTCGAACAGTGGGGAATGCATGTATGTGAATTTTAAACATTTTTATTGTGAACAGACTGATAATGACACTGAAAATAGAATTCCTGTCTAAATTTCATTTCTGTCTCACTCATCACAGCTGACAAAAGTAAAAGGGGGCCTGTAAAGGGATATAATGATGCTTGTGTATGGTTTATGGTGTTTTTTGTTACATATTTATTTGTAACCTGATGACTGCCAATTGTAGATAAGACTAGTAGTTTTCAATGTTATTTCAATCATGAACCTTTCTGGCCAATAATATTTTTGTTAGATTTCATTTACAAGTGATTTATAATGAGAAAATAAGAGGTATTTTTAAATCATTTTAACATAAAATGATCTCACTATATTCAATACACTTCTCTGATTACATATACATGTGTGCAGACATATACATATATGCACCATAAGCATATGTACATGTGCAGACACACATCCTTTTGTCTCTCATACCCCAAGACATTTTTGTCCTAAGCAAAACATTGGTTAGATGTCATACCTGACAGATTAGGGGGACTCCAGCACTACCTGGAGACCATTAGATCTTACTTAAATACACCAGAGCTTCAATTCTTAGTAAGTCAAGTCATCCTTTCTAATCAGATTCCCAGAATACTTTTGGGAGTTGAGAACTCCATTATTTCTACTTCATAAAATAACTATTTTGAGGGAAATATCTAAATCGTGAAATATTGACTTGTTTACTAAAACAAAAATGAAAGAAGCAGCAATTGTTAAAGCAAGAATAGTGCTCCACACATCCTGAAATCAATACCCACCACAGCCTCAGTGGACAAACAGAAGATAGCTGTGTTCCAGACTTCTGGGGCATTTTTCTCTACCACTTTAGGTATAAATTGCCTTGTTATCAAGAAAAAAATATATATAGCAGTGTCTATGAGAGAAAAAAAGATGCATCACACTCCCCAGTAAATTATTAACAAGGAATATAAATCAACATGTTTTGCAGGCTTACTATAACATTTATAAATTGCTCTCAGTTCTGAGGAAGAATAAGACAATAACCCAGTTCTTGGAATTTAAAAATTGTATTTAAATATATTTCTCAACATTTCAAGATAGATTTGTTTTTCCTTTCAGGTGGTACATAATAATCCTTGCCAAAATCCCATTTGCTTTGGTTATTTCCTTTGAATGATTTGCCATATTATATATATTTACTCTCGAAACACCTGTGTTTTTAATTTGCTTAAAAAACATCCTTATTAAATGTTCTTAAAATTTTGTTAGAGAAAGTTACTCCTGATATTTACTAATTTGGCATTTTGAGTGAAGATGATCTCTCATATGATTGCTGAATTCATCTGTATGTTTACTGATATTTTAAGTATTTTAAAAATCCAGTCTTGGCTACATATTGTACTATGAACCACTGAGTGAATAATTGAGGAATAAAGCTTGGAGGCAGCTTTTCACATCAGATTGAGTTTATGGTTTGTTGGAAAATTAATACCTAAAATAATAATTCTACTAAAAGTTTGTAAGGGCTATAATGCTGTCACCTTAATGCTTTGAGAGAACACATAGCAGATGAAATATATCTGCCTGGCAGCTTGGGAAAACTGATGAAAGAGGTAGCATCTGATGTGAATCTTGATGGTTGAGCAGGAGCTTCCTAAGAAGAGACATTGTGCCAGTCTCACTCCCACCACAGGGCCTTTGCACATGCTTTTCCATCTGCTTGGAAGGCTATTCTCTTCCATTCTATTCTCTTCCTTCCTTTACCTTATAAGATACAACTCATCCTTTATGTATCACCACTACCATTACTCTCTCAGGGAGGCCTCTCTGACTCTTCAAATTGAATTAGTTTTCTCTTCAAAGAAAAAAATTTATAGGGATACTTTCCTCTTCTTTTTACATTCTTCTCAGTTTGGAATTATGTGGACATTTGTGTGATTACTTCATTAATGTCTGCTTTACCCTCACTATAAACTCTGTGTGAGAAGAGGATCACTTTTTATCTCCAGCATCTGGCAGAGACCCCAGAATATAGTAAATGTTCAATAAACATTAGTGAAATGAGTAACTGAATGAAACTTGCAGGAGGTTCAGTCTCCTCATTCATCAGAGGGATTAACAGCTAACTCTAGTAAATTACAAAATGTGAGATGTTTAAACATATGATTGCATCTTATAAGCACAATGTACTGTTGTCATTGCCATCTAATATTAGTTCAGTATTCATCCAATTTTGTCCAACTTTTAAAATTCATTAATATGAAGAACCTATTTACGTTGTGTTCATGTCTTGTTAAGATTGATAAATTAAGATCACTTGCCCTCTTACTTGTGGTTTATATCCTTAAGATTTCTTTAAGATGTTTTTAGTAATCCTACTCATTTATTATCATCAGAGTGGATAGAGGTAAATTATAGCTGAGGAAAAAGGTACTCAAATTTCAGATAAGTATAAAAATCCACAATACTGTCAGTACCATATTTCCATCTTTCTCTCAAATATCAAAAAATATCACCTAATTTGCTCTCACACAATTACTTTTTATAATTCCTTTTATAATTTCTGGTCATTTCATAATTTGTTTTAATGTCCCTACATTTCTTCAATAGGTAATTACTGAGTGTCTACCACATACAAGACAATGTTCATTGCATGTAGTAGATTACATAGCACTTTATATAATCACAGGTTAAAGCATTGTATAACTCCTTAAGTAGGAATTTCTATCCTTTTAACATAACACAGGTAGAGAGTCTTTTCCCTTTGTGAACATATAATTAACCTAGTTTACGCCATTGCTAGCACTTTATCTCCCTGTCAATATTACCACCAGTTCAGAACCCAGATATATTTACCTATTTTTTCTCCTTTAAATCTTTTTCCCTTCTTTCTCATAATAAGAAAAACAGCCTCCAGTTCAGACAGTTCTGACTATCCTCATTTACATTTCAGAACTAGACTGTTCTGCCTTCACACATTTAGGGATTTTTCACCAGTCTGACAGTTTTTAATTTGATCTTGTTTTGCAGGTCATGAATTCAATTTCTAAATGCTTTACCATTTTTTGTTTTCTCAAATAGAATAATGTTCCATCCATCAATTCTTATCTCCTTATCTTCAGATTTTTTTTTTCATTTCCCCTGAACCAAGGTCAATGCTTGTAAAATCTGCTTTTTTACTAATTAAATCTGACATCATTTGATAATATCAATGGTACTTAAATAGCATATAAATTCATATCCAAGTGAATCCACCCTGGTGAATTTGAAGGTATTAGAGATTGCATCTAAAATAATAAATAAGCTATATGCATTATTTCAATAAAAAGGTTTTACAAATAAGTTATTCAGACATTAGAACTGGTCTGTGAGCTGGCCAAATATGTTCTCTCTGGCACTCACCAGATATAAAAGGTCTGATCACCTTTTAAAATGGTGTGTGCAAATTTTATTAATTATATGTCTCTTTAGACCAAAATGTGCTGAATACTGTTTCTTCAGAATAATTTCTGCTTTGTTACTCAGAAACCTGCATTTTAAAGAGAAATAAAGAGTAGCTTTAGCATGTAGATTAAACTAGCATAAATTTTATTGGAAGACTCGCTCTGAATGAACAGGATTCTAGTGACTGACCTGCCACCATGGAAATAAAGTTGAAAAAAAATTTTTATTGGAAGACCTCACCTTATATTAATAACAAAAAATAAGGGGTACTGATGAAAATAGGTATAATGAGTAAACATTATCATATAGTGAGAAAAACCTAGACATCTTCCCTAAGGACCCCAGGTAGGCTCATCAAGGATTAAGGCCCATTTTCTGCTGGGCTTTTATGTGCTGAAAATGAAAAATGCAAACTGCAAGGAGACACCCTTGACTGTGTAGACGTTCCATCAGACATAATGAATTTAAAGATACCAAAGAGCAATTATGATATTAATAATAAAGGAATACATCTCTGTGTTTTATATTTAAATGGGAGAGTCTAGTACTAGTTAGCAGAACTGATAACCAAACCTAGAAGATATTAAATAGTGCTTAATATGCATTGTCTTGTGCCTTCTTTTTTTTTAAATAGGTCCCATTTTTACATTCAAAGGGCCATGTAATCAGACAATAAAATTATTGGTCTTTTTAAAAATGTGTTTATTTTTATTTTTTCTTAATTTTTCATACTGAGAAAAATGTAATGTTACTAATACTATTTTGATCCATATATTTAAGAGAGAAGGATTCTGTGAGATATATATGTGTGTGTGTATATATATATATATATATATATATATATATGTATGTATATAATTACTGCTCTTTGAAGGCTGATATTTGCTTAGAATTAAAGCCACAATCATGCTTTATGTCTCTGTGTTCTCAGTGACGTGCTCACTAACCTCCCATTCTCAGAAGCAAACTTTGCTAGGAGAGCTCATCATTTGGCTTCAAAATAATGTGTCTGTGATTCAAGACCTACTTTCCTTAGTTTTGGAGCTCATAGTTTTTGTTTACCTGCATGTTTATGAGAGCTACCTTGTAAGTGTCCATCTGTGGACAGAGGTGAGAATGCATGCCCAAGTTGAATGCAAGGAGCAACAATTACTGCTCCAGTGCCTTGGTTTGGCAGTAAGTAAAGGAAGATTTCAACTGAAGTTGAGAACAAAAGGTAGAGGCAGCTGAAAAACAAATTTAGTGGGGTTAAATAACAGTGGTGAGAGTGGACATATTGTCTTGTTTCTGATCTTAGAGGAAAAGCTTTCAGATTTCACTGTTGTGTATGTTAGCTGTGGGTTTATCATATATGGCCTTTATTATGTTGAAGTACATTCCCTCTGTACCTATTTTGTTAAGAGATTTTATCATGAATGGACGTTGAATTTTGTCAAATGGTTTTTCAGCATATATTGAGATGATCATATGGTTTTTTTCATTCTTTTTGTTAACATGGTGTATCACATTGTTTGACTTATGAATATTGTACCATCCTTGCATCCCTGGAATAAATCCCTTTTGATGTATTTTTGAATTTGGTTTGCTAATATTTTGAGGATTTTTGCATCTATGTTTATCATGGAAATTGGTCTATAATTTTCTTTTCTTGTAGTATCTTTGTCTGATTTTGGTATTAGAGTGATGCTGGCTGCATAGATGTATATGGTTGAGAAAAGTGTTGATTTAGGAGTCAAAAGACCTTCTTTTCTCTTCTGGTTCTGATACTGGCTCTTTGGCCTTATGCAATATAGTTAACATTTCAGAATTCTCATTCCTCATCTCAGCTGAAAGGTCATGAATTTTCTCTTGTCCACGTGTATCTCTATTAGAATCAAATAAGAACTTACATTTGAAGCATCTTTTTTAGAAGTGCAAGTGTTCATCTAAATGAAACTATTGTAGCAAAATGATTATGGAAAAGGGCAATGAAAAACTGGATTACAGTCCTGCTATGGCCCCTGAGGTAAGGCAAGCATGGAATGTAATCCCTCCACTGAATTTCACTACTTTTCTAACTGTAGCTTCCAGAGTTGAGTAGTTGCAACAGAGACCCGGTGGTGTTTACAATCTGGACCGTCACAGAAATAGTTTGCTGAATTCCCTATAGTTCAGAAGACTATCTGGGAAGAGAAGAAGTGAAGGAACAGGTATCAGATAACAGCAAACATTGACGTACTCCATTAGAAAACAAAAATCCATACAAGCAACATCAAAGATTTAGAAATTGACTTTGAAGCAGAAGGTTTTTGGAAATCCTACTATCACATGACTGACCCTCCTGCAAGCCTGGCACAGGATACACAGATGGGTAAAAAGACCGTCAGTAGCTGAAGGGAAGGGAGGCTTAAAAACAAGGAAGAGCATCATAGGCTAGTGGTTGTGTGCCGTCCATGATGCCTGTGTGAAAATGAGTCCAAACCTCAACGTATGAAAGTCTTAACAATAGATTCATGGGTGATAAAGGAGAATTTTGTACCCCAGGGTTAAAAGAAATTTTATAATGCTTAAATACAGTCAATGATGACACATATTCATTATTTCATAAATGAGCTCTTATGTTTCTTTTGTTTTTTGTTTTCCTGTCACAGTTGCACCTACTTGACCCGCTAAGTATTCTCTACCTTGGCGTAAACAAATGGCTGCCATCTTTCTCTTAATTGTACCAGATTTATGATATATATCGTATTATCACTTTTAAGAGCCAAATACAATAATGCATTCAAATGATTACATAGATATATTTGCCCAAACACAAATAATGTTGAAAAGGAACCAACGGCTTGCATATCAGGGCCTCTGTGAGACTGCTTGGAATGTCGTCGATTGATATGTGAAAAAACAAATTCACTGTACCTACGAATTGAGGAGTGTTAAAGTGTAGTAAATGAAATGTTTTGCTTTCCAGAATTAAAACACATTTTTACAAGTTGAGGGGCACCTGTACAATATTTTTTTTTTGCCTGTTTTCCGGTGTTTGAAAGAATGATGAAAGCAAGCTAATAAGATTGAATAGATGATTACTCTTAACAACCGTAACTGTGGTATTCAAGTCACCTACCAGGGAAGGTCCTACCTAGTCACGGACTGAGAGGAATGCAAGGACACTGGGGAAGCAAGTCTTTGGAGTCATATGATCAAATGTTCTTGGTCCTTCAGAAACTTTCTATTTTGAGGCTGCTTTTTTTTCCCCAGGAGAGTGAGCCACTAAAGACATTAGGCTTACATTTCTATCTTTGCCTTTCAGAAACTGATGCATTTAACTATATATTTCAGTTGTCTCATTTTTATTTTTAGAGCCATGTCTAATTATTCCTGTCTCTATAATATCTTACTTGAGAAATACCTGTTGTTTCTGAAGCTTTCTATTATTGTGACATTGGTTATAGGGATTAGAGGGATATGCTTTATCTTCCTTTAAATTTATTTTACTTAAATTCATCAGCAAAACTCAAATCATGGCATTTTTATCAAGCATTATCAGAGTGTATGGACTGAATTTGTATAATCTGCTTACTAGGTTGGTGATTTATATCAGGAACTGACACAAATGCTGGTACCTAGATTCTCCTGTGAGCTTTGGAGATCAAAGAGGGTAAAATAATTTTTAAAACACCTCATCCATTCCTTATCACTAGATAATATGCAATGGGAAGATAGGAGAGGAATGCCAAGAATCAGACCTGCAGGAACAACTGTGGAGTGACTCTCTTCCCGCCTCCGGAATCAAAGGGCACCTTGGTTGAGATCCTCTCTGCACAACAGTCCGGGCTGGTATCCAAAATTCCCAGTTAGATACAGCTGCAGAATCTCCTAAAAAAAACATTATGCTGATATATTTTTTAAAGAAAATAAAAACGTGATTATATCCATTAAAAGCTATGCTCATCTTTGAAACTGATGGCATGGGAAATTCTAGCTGTGAAGGCCTCGGGCAGGTTCATTCTAATAAGACGTATGAGTGCACTGAGACCCCTGTGATACACGGAAACAAGTCTGACTGTGAAAATGTTCATTTCACCCATGGTCACTACGAGTCATTAACCAGCCTGAGACTGCAGAGAGGTGGAAGAGAGAGGATTAATTATAAATTGAGTTTAATCAAATCTCTAGAGCCAAACTAAGAAAGGGCAGAAAGAGTCCTTTACAGAGGTTAAATTAAATTTGACCTCCATCCTAGACCCATGGTCGCAGGCATGATTGCCCCATTTTATCAGAAAAACTTCAAGATCAGAGAGGCCAAGGAGTTGGTCTCCTAGTGAACAGCAGAAAGAGGCAAAGTTAGAGTCTGAGCCCTGATCTGCCTTTGTCTTCAGACAACTTCTGTCCATTAGACCATCCTGGAGCTGTGGTGTAGGATGAAGTAGAGCAGTGCTGGCTGCCTGGGTTTGAATCACTTTTTCCCATGTAAGTTAATGACTCTAGGCAAGTTACTTAGCCTCTCTGCACTTCAACTTCCTCATCTGTAAAATGCGGAAAATAAAACAACAGTGTTAGAATTAGATTAGTGTGTGTAAACAACCTAGTACATATTACTCAAGTAAGAGCTGTTGTCATTATATCTTATTTCCTCCCCTATTCTGTCCCTTTTTTTCTCAGAATGGAAAATATTTAAAAGGGAAATTGTTTACGTAAATTTCCTCAATAATCAAAATGTTCAGACTTCATTTGGCTTGTGGAGAAACACAAACACATACACACACCTACATTTATACATACATGTGCATTTATGTCAATTTATAAGCTCAAGAATGAACTTTAGAAATAGTAACTCCACTTAGACTATGCTGCATTTTCTTTCTCCAAATTAATGCCAAATCTACATTAGAATGGCTTTCAATGTTTGAAGAAATGAAACTATTCAGAAGTTTACATAGGGAAGCAATTTGCTTAGATTGAATAAAGCAATACATAAGTATGTAAAACCCTTTCTCTGCAAATGCTGCTTTTAATTAGGAACAGAGCTCTGAAAGAAATCCTAGTTATTATACCCACGAATTGAACTCAGGCAACTATTTTAATTGGAACAGAAAGAACCGAAATGTGGAAGATTTATCAAGGAGATTAAAAAAAATTTAGTTCATAAAAACAACATTTTGTGTTCTTTTTCTTCGTACCAGCACAGAGATTGGAATAATCCCCTTGTCAGAGGAGATGGATGGCATAAGTTCGGGATTCTGCAGGGCATTAAATAGTTGTTGCCATGTCAAACAACTATCTCCTGTCATTAATAGTGAATAAAATCAACACTCTTCTTATTTCCTTAGGTGGAGCATGCATCTATGTATTTTCCCATCATTATCAGTACCGCTTTCTCTCCCTTCATCCTTGACATTTCTTACAGTTCTTGCTCTATTGGGGTATTCTTTTCAGCACCTCTCTCACTTTTTACACATTAGACAAAGAATCCTTGACTCCTTTTCATCTTTTTTTCCTCCTTTTGGCTGTTTTCTGGAGGGAAAGGACATGTTTCTGTCATTCTCCCTGGACTGGTTTTATCCAACAGAAGCAGTCTTTGTTTCTGTGATAGCCAGCATCTTGATAAAAGGGAAAAGGAGCAGTGGGCTTGGGCAAAAGATAAGTCTGCCTCTGCAGACTGAAGAGGACTTCACCTTCAACTCAACTGAGCACCACCCCACGCCATCCTGATATGACTGCAGATCGAGAGTCACTTTCCTTTTGATGAGATTCCTCCAGTATGTGCATGTGTGTGTGTGTGTGTGTGTGTGTGTGTGTGTGTGTGTGTTGGAGGGAGGTAATTCGCATGCATCAAGAACTGAGGAGTAGCCTTTATACACACTGAAGAATGCACATGGGGTTTAACCAACATTAAGCCAACTGCCCAGTACTAGGTCACTTGGTAATATCTGGCACAATTAGAGCCACGCCCTCCTCACTGAGCCAGAAAGAATTAAGTGAAAAGTTCCCTAAAACACTGCAAGATGGTTCTGAGTAAGTGAAGCCTAGAGTAGTAGTAACAGTAACAGAATCAGTGCTACTAAGGGTAGTAGTGGTAATGGAGGTTATTGTAAGGTTAGTAGTACTCGTGAATTTTTATTGAGTGCTTACTGTATGACACACACTAGTCTAAGTGCCTTCTTTGAAAGCTCTCATTAAGTAACTGATAGAAAGGGACCGTTATCACTCATACTTTACAGAGAAGAAACTGAGGTAAACAGGAACTAAATAATTCCCTTCAGATCCCATAGCTAGTATGTATTTGAGGACGGATTCCAATGTAAATCTCTCTTACACCAAAAGTGAATCTCTTTTCCCTGATTCATAATGTCTTGTGTGGTGTTATGTAAATTTTCCCAGAGTTTTGTGAAAACCCTGAGGAACTGAGGTTCCTCATCACTAGGTCTGTCTGAATTCAGCTTGTTTTTAACCACCATATAATGTAATCCTTCAAAAACTGAGCATTTTGGAGTATTGGAGAGAAAGGAGTTGGGCAGGGTCTGTGTCTCTTCACTGTTGCACATTTGCATGGCATGTTCTTCTAGGATTACTTAGAAGGACACTGAGTTGTCCTACTGAAGTTACCCGGTGTAGGTTTAGCTTCATAGTTCTTGCCTTTTTCTCATTTTCTATATTCACTAAGCAAATGTCTGATCTTTATTTAAGCAGACCCCCCCTCTTGGGAAAGAATGTGCTGAGCAGCTATTTTGAATATCAGTCCCCATGACCATTATATTTTCCATTATCCATTATTTAATTGACTTGCTGGTACCAATTAATTTTGAGTTGGGGTAACTTGAGACAGTTGGTTTTCCTCCTCTAAGAATTAATCACCTCCTTATATATCGATGATTAATACCACAGATCTATAGAAGCAACATAAACCTCCGAAATATTTTAATACCTTGAAAATAATTTTTCGTATCACATTTGTGGGATTACAGTTATCACCTTACAGTCTATTAAATGCTCTTACATATATTACATTTATTTGGATAATATTTTTATTAATATCTGTCTCACACTAAGCTGCTAGCAGCACAAAAGTATGGACCATGTCTGTCTTCATTCATCAGTAAGCCCCCAAACACTGGCCTGGAGCTTGGCACACTGTAGGATCTTGGTAAATATTTGTTGAGTGATCAAAGGTTCTTGTCTGATCCTCACCTAACGTCTTTAATATAGGTAGAGAAGGTGACATTATCCCCATTTTACGATGAGCAAACTAGGGCAGAGGACAGTTAAGTAACTTGATCATGGTAATAGTGTAAGCTAAATCCATGATATTTTCGTTCTTAGTTATTTGTTACTTTTCACTATAATAAGCAATGATGAATATCCTGTGAGTCCAAAAGCCTATACAGCTTCAGGGGCTTTCCTTATCAAACAGACAACACAACACTGAAAGTACAAAATCAGAGTTGCAGAGGGCTTGTGTAAGCAAGTGATCCTGGAACTTGAGCTTTATTTGGTTCAGTGGATGTTTTATCTGTTTCTGATTATTCTAACTTTTCTTTTGTTCTAATAATCTGTTGTTAAGGCCCCGCCAGACTCTAAGAGAAAAAGAACTTTTTTCCTCCAGGGTTCTTGGGTTCCCCTCTTGGAATATTGGCATTTCTTTTGTCCTGACTCACCTCCTTAAGCCAGGGCATTGGCTGCAGGACAGTCATAAAATCAAGATTCTCAGTGGCTGGGGACTTTTATTTGATATCTCTAAGTAACTTCAGTGATGAGTCTGATTTAGACACGTAGAAGTTGGGGAATGAAGGTGGGAAGAGGGACTAGTGGGTGAGTGGAATCATGTTACTGAAGGTCCACGAACAGTAGAGCATAGAGCATGTACACAGAACCAAGAACAGAGAGAAGGTTAGTGTTGTGGAGTTCAGGGCACTTAGACAGGAAGGATGCAGGGAGACACAGGAGGTTAGGTTTGGTCTTCATTCTGGATAGCTATAAAGACTGATTAAAATGTCTGGACTTCAGACAGCCCTGGGAAGTAACAGATTTTCAAGTTAGATGATGCTATGATAAAAAATTATATATCAAGAAGACAAACCTCTAAGCATTGCTAAGATGTAGTATGCTAGCTCCACATTTCAATCATAGAACCAAGAAAGAGAGTATCTTGAAAAATCAAATGTGCTATCTTTATTTCTCCACTGGGAGTAATCACATTGAAATTATCAGCCACAAATCTTGTCCTTTGGTACAGCTATTTATGCCCAGTTTCCCTTTTACCTCACCAGAAGCTCTTTCTTAGCCTCTGTCTCTTCTTTGAGTTCCCTGAATCTCTGTCCTATGTCACCATCTTTTCTCTGGCTACACTCTCATCTAATCTCGTTGCTTTCAATATAATCCATGTGTTGATGATTCCTCAAATCTATATTTCCAGCCCTAACCTTTCACTTCAGTTCTACACTCATTTAACCAAGAACTCCATGTGCATGTGCAACAGAATTTTCAAACTCAACATATCTAAATAAGAACTCTGAATTTGTCCCCATGTATCCCCTCTGCCACTAAGCTGTGCCTCTGCTAGCTTTCCCTGTCAGAGAAAACACTTCTCCATTCACCCAGCTACTTACATCAGAAACCTAATTGTCAACCTGGATTCATTTCTTTACCTCACATCCCACATTTGATTCATCAGTAAAATTCTTTCTCCATAAAATATATCGTAAATAAAAAAAAAGTTATCATGCAGCTATTCTGCATACACATTGGTAACAGGGATAACAGGTTTTACATCTCATTCATCACCGCATAAAACCATATGAAGCACTTAAGAGAGCACAGCCAAAATCCACAGACAATAGTTACAATAAAATTAGGTGACAAGGTGTCCAAAATACCGTGAAGAGACAGTGATCTTTGAATAGCATTTTCCACTGAAGTAAACCAGGGCTTCTTACAGGGCTCATTTTGGGTGTGGAGCAGGAAATAAACACTTTGAGCCTGGGACATTTTGTGATTCCAGACACCAAGAACCTATCCGAGACTTCTGTGGGATCATTTTGAAAGAATGCTCAGGTCAATCTGAATAGTCATTGACCAGAAACAGGTCTATTTGACCTTCATTGAAACAATAATTGTAATAGATCAAAGTCTAACAAATATTATTTAAATCTCTGAGTTGAAAATGATGTTTTTCCAGTCAATTAACCCCACTCTTCTTTTTCCCAAAAGGGAGTAGAGAACAAAGAACAGTCTCTCTTTATATATACTGCCCTCCACAAAGCTAGTTACTGACCCCTCCAGCATCTCCTCTGTTTTCACTTGTATATTTAGTCATTTTAAATTTATATACAGTAAAATTCACTTTTTTGGGTATACAGGGCAATTCAACACTACCACAATCAAGATACAGAACAGTTCTATCAACCCAAAATATTTGCTTGTTGATGCTCCTCCCTGCCATTAATCCCGGACAAGCATTTACTGTTCCCAACCTCTACAGTTTTGAATGTCATGCAAATGGTTCATATAGTGTGTAATCTGTATTCTTTCACACAGCACAGTTCATTTGAGATTGATCCACATTGTATGTATGAGTAGTTTGTCCCTTTTTGTTGCCAAATAGTATTACTAGTAGTAGTGTTAAATTGTATCAATTACTATAGTTTACTTATCTGTTCACCAGTAGTAGGATGTTTGAGTTACTTATCAGTTTGAGTTATTATGAAGAAAACCACTGTAAATATTCATTTACAGGCTTTAATGTGAAGAAAAGTCTTCATTTCTCTGGGGTAAATGCCTAGGAGTAGGATTGCTAGGTTACATTGTAAACGTATGCTTAACTTTATACGAAATTGCTAACCTGTTTTCCCAAGTAGCTAAGCCATTGTATTGTTTTAAAAAGAAAAAAAAATGCTGTCTTTAGAAGGTGATAGGAAAACAATCCATTACTTTCAAAATTGTCATATCAATAGTAAAGAATCAAGTATTTATCCCAGCTTTCCTATCTGAAATATACTATTGGGTAATCAAATAGTAGGTGAGGAAAAGCATCTCTTTATAAAAGTATATTCCTGATAAGAAATGAAATGAAATTATATAAATTAAAATAAGATTAAAGTATTGCTATTTTGCTATCTCTGGTGAATTAATAGATAAGTATAGTTATTAGTATCACAATAAGACACACGATCAGATATAATGTGTTTCCTAATGAAAGAAGACAAAACCGTCACTACTATTGCTAAAGGTTCAAATCCAAGTCTGATGAAGCCTCTGGATCCAGCTGCCAATTTTCAGAAAACACAGAGGACAGAGAATCACAAGTGTAACCCTTCAGAAACACAGAAGTGCAGATCACAACTGCACCATGCTTAATACAATCAGCAAAATCCAGGCTGAGAAAATCTTCACTTCCAATATCCCAAGTCCTTCACTAAATAAAACATAAATAAAAGAAAAGGGAGGAGGGGAAAGCTATAGTTTAAAAGAAGCTTACAAGAAATATAAACTTTCAAAAAAATTGAGCTGGAGCCAACTTACATTGTCTAAGGGATGCAAGCTAGTGATAAGATACAAAACTGGCAGGAAGAGAGAATGGTAAAAGTGAAAACAGTGTTAATTTGGGGAGATAAAATGGAATTTGATTAATATGGGGCATGTGGAGGGTTTCTGGAGTAGCTGGCCAAGTTCTCTTGATCTGGGCAGTGATTACAAGGGTATTTATGCCATGATAACCCACAAAGCTCTTTTGTATGATATTCTGCATCTATGATTTATTTCACATTAGAAACAGTTGAAAAGAAAAGAAAACACAATCCTCACTACCTCCACTCATCCCAATGTAGTCCAAGTCTCCATCTCCGTATAGAAACCTGCCCCAGCCTCCTAATTAGTCTCCCTGCTTCTTTTCTTGTCCCCTAAAGTTCATTCTCCATACTTATACATGAGAAGTGTCTCTTAAAATGTAGATCCGATGGTGTTACTCTGCTGTGTAAAACACTCCAGCGGCTTCCCATTGTAATGAAAAGACCCTGCAAAGTGGCCTCACCTCTGCCTGAGCTGTCCTGGGCCCCACATTCTCTCACTGGTTTCCTCTCTCTCAGTTTGCTCTCAAGGGCAGAGTATGGCCCTTGCTCTTCCTTTCCCTCCAGGTCTTTATCTGATTATCTTCCGCTCCATCATTTCAAATCTCCAGAAAGTCTTTCCTACAACCCTTGTTAATCCTCACTTTCTCCCTGTCACTCTTTCCCCCATTGCCTTGTCTTTCACTGTTGTCTGTAGCATTTATTGTATTCTATTTGATATCATTTGATTGGTTGGTAATCAATGTGTTTTTATGTCCTATATCCCAACCCTCCCTACCAGAATATAAACTTCCTGGAGAAAGTTTTATTAATTCCTATATCTCTGTTAAAAAATTTTTTTAATGCCTGGCATTTAGTAGGCACTCAATTAAAAATTGTTTAGAAATGAATAAACAAATCAGTGAATGACTAAATAAATGAATAAATATGCAGTCTTAGCTGCCCCTATGAAGTCCTCATTCCACAACAAAACTACTGATACCAGACAATGTTCTGTCAACCACATTCCCAGTCCCTCTCTCAGCACACTCCATCAGCCTGGCAGCAGCGCTTCTCTGAGATTGAGGCACACGTTGACAGCCTTCCCTGCAGTGCTCAAGGCTAAACTGTTCAGTTATCTGTTTTTGCCAAACCATAGCTATGCACTCTTTTATCCTTAAACCTCAAATTCCTTATTTATGAAAAGCAAAGATTACAAGACAAAGACACTAAAGTAGCGTTAACTCAGAGAAGAGAGGAAGGATAGAAGATGTATTTTGGTGACACTCAACAAAACACAGAGAACAACAAAATGAAGAGAGCACAGAAGAAGAGGGAAGGCCACCAGGTGAGGGGTAAAAAACGTGATATAAGAACAGAGCCTTCTGCAAAATACGTCTCTGTGAGGTAGGAGGACAAAGTATCTAGAGAAAGTAGAGTTGGAAGTGCAAAGGAAGGGCCACACATGTTTAGTGCCCCAGCCCTTCAGCCAGGAAATATTTTCAAGACGAGGCTGTTCAAACTGTGAAAGTCTGCACAAATTTCTGTTGGGATCATCCTGAAAAGGAAATTCTGGCTTGGAATTTGGGAATACCTGGGAGACTTAAGAAATCCATTTCCAAGAAGGGTAGGGGAAGCAAATTGACAATAAGATAAAGAAACAAAATATTAGTTATTCATAATGTATTCCAGGATTTCTTTGACATGTCATAAAAAAACCAAGATGGGATATATTAGCTATTGGACTAGATACACTAGGATCTTAGTTATTTGTTGAATGAATGAATGAAAAAGATCAAAAACATTTTAGAAAAGGCTCTAGGAATTATAACACTGGCTAGAATGGCAATAGATTGATTCCTCTTTAGCAGGATCTTGTGAGCCATACAAGCCTTCCTCCCAGTAGTCAAAATCAAGCTTGTGAGAGTGAGCAATATAAATTTGGGGGAAGGCAGAAACACTAGCTGATGCTCACATTAAAATGAATACTTCCTCAAAATTAGTTCAGAATCTACTTTGTGCATGTATTTCTAGCTCCCGCAATTAGTTGTTTTATTTGCAAATAAAGCACTTTCTACAAAGCACATTCCATCCGCATAACAAAGCTCAATAAAGTGTTTTATTCCCTGCTGGCCATTATTACAGTTCTATTTTTTAATCAGCAGATGTTCACTTATTTCTTATGAGGTATAAACATGGCATTGAATGATATGATTGTGGCTCATAGATGTGTGCCCTACTTATCTGAGGTTTAACACCGTTTTCTTTTCTCTTCTGAGAAGTAAACAGCATGCAGAGTACTGAAGTGCAGAACATTTGGTTTAAGGTGGATATATTAGTTTGCATAATGAATTAAAACCTAGAAAAGTTAAAGTGAATCTCACAACTCTGCCATGAGAAATCTGCTCATCATTGTTGAGATGCCTGTAAGGGACTTGCCATTTCTATAACTCATTGCTTCTTTGAAAATAGGGATATGATCTACTGTGTTGGAAAGGAAAAAAAAAATCTATAATGTCTATAGAAAAATCAAACACAAAAATTAGGATAAAAACATCAAAGAAAGTAGATGTCTGCTTTTATCTCTTGTTATAAGAAAACACTACAAAGAAAATAAAACTACTCTCTTTCACTTAATTGTGTAAGGTTTCCATGGATGACAACTCTTACATGCATCATTTAAGCCATGTTTGGACATGATATGACACATTTGATGCACATTTCATTCATAAAACCTCCCCTCTCAGTACACAATATAGAGCTCACTTCTTTGGATATTAAGGTGTTTATTTCATCCTCCTGGCTTATTCATGTTTTCATGAATGTTCAAAATATCTACACTACATAGATTTTTTGCAAATATTTCTCCTAAGTTGATGTATTTCTGGATAAATTGATTCCTAGATAGATAAACTACAACAAAACCAGGATCACGTCTCTTATCTCAAGTCCATATTCTTCCTCCTCCCTTTTAATGCAGTCTACATAGATGTAGTACCTTCTCCTTAACCATATACAGTGCATATAAATAAGGCATTGACTCAATAATGTGGCATGCTTACCAGCATCAGCTGAGAAACCTTTGTCTTTTAGACTGAGTATCTGATATTGTAGCAATGATTTTAAAGTTTTCCAGTTAGATCTGTGTTTCTGAAAGTCAGAGTATATTTAGTTATTATTTAGCAAACTGCTATATACTGCTAACCACTATTCTAAGCACATTACAATTTTTAACTCATTTAATCTCTGTAACAATCCTATGAGGTAGATCCCGTAAGCATCCCCATTTTACAGATGAGGAAACTGAAGTACAGATGTAAATGATTTTTCATGGTAAATGGTTGAACTAAGTACAAGGCAGATTGACTCCAGAATCTATAACCACTATACTAATCATAAGAAAACCTGAAGATTCTTCTCTAAATACAGATTCTGGGGCTCATCACCAGCAATTCTATTTTATTGGGCTAAGACCCAAGAATTTGTATGCCTTCCTGCATTTGCTGGCTTGTTTCACAAGCACCTTTGATGTTGCTCATCTGGTACAGCTGTTTAATATTTTTCATTTTTAAAAGGGTAACCCTGGCTTAAATAAATCCTCTAGTCTCAGCTCCATGGACTCTAAATTTCACTGTACACCTGCATTTATTTTACCCATAGGAGAAGGAAGGGACTTACTACATTGTATGAGTTTTGTGGGTGCCAAGAAGACTTCATATGTTTCCCAAGCCCTTTGGTTTAATATGCAATTCCAGTATTTTTCTTCTCTTAAACTGATTCCTTATGAAAATGCAACATCTCTTCTTAGGAGTGTAATAACACAGTGTTAATCATTTTGTGCACTTAATGTAGATGAAAAATTAGAAAACAGGCTTTGAGAAAACAGACTTTGGGGTAGGGAGTGTGAGTGTAGGGAATGCCTACGAAGAGGGTAAGAGAGAAAGGGCTGGCAGATGCTGCCATAAAATATGGAGTGAAGAGCCCTGGAGGGTGCTGAGGATAGCTCTGGCTTCTTGGTTTTGCCTAGGGCTGGCTGTGTTGCTGATGATACGGGCATGTGATTTTAAAACCTTATCAGTCAGCTTCAGATATCACTCCTCCTTAGAATCAACCTCTCTGGGTGACATAACTCTCTTTGTCAGTAACTCATTTATAGATTTTGCTGCTTGTGAATTTCGTTATCTAAACTCTTTAGGCAAATAGCATGTAAAGTAGCCCAGACTGGAGATGCATTTCAGTATTGATCATGCTGGGGCTTTGTATAGTAAGGAAGCTAAAAATCTTCACATCAGATCAAATGCTATTGAATTAGCCAGGAGAGGGGATTGAACACAAAGATCCCAACTACAGTTTCTTTGCATTTCGCACCTCTCTGAAGTGTCAAGAGAAAGAAATGCAACCGAACTACTCAATCATTTCTATTTCTCGCTGTTTCTAAGCCAGAGTTGATTGTAGTTTGACAGCTATAGTGTTTTTCACCTAAAATAATTAGTAATAACAGTACCTATATGCTAAACCTCTTACAAAGGAGCCACCATGCTGTTTTGTACAGCTTCCTTCAGACAGTTATAAACTAGTTCAATTTCAGCTCCAGTTAAATTTTTAGCCCACTGCTATAGAATAAACGGTCTAATTGTTCCAATCACTAATAATTTGAAACAGTTGACTTCAGTGTTCCATCACATTTCTTGCAATACCAACAAGTAGAAAGGACATCTGTAGCATTACAGTGAATAAGGTTATCCACCACCGACTTGCAAGCATTTCCCCCCCCACCCTCCGGGAGTAGTAATGTCTGGCTATGGCTTTGAAAGAGAATATTACCTCTGCTCCAGCATGTTTCCAAGTAGTCTTTCTCACTGTAGTGAATAAAGGGAAGGAATTAAATAACATTTAGTCATCCCAGAGGTCAAAAGAGATATTATAATTCCAGAAAACTTCACTTTGCAGCTACCCCCTTCATTGTTCTGGCTTGGCAGCTTTACCAGAGAGGACAATTTGCGAGACTGAATTACAGCACTGAACAGGCATTAAACACAACAGGCTTGCTATTGTCAAATTATTTATGCCACTTATGAATTTTAGCATTTTGACCATAAAGAACAAATATCCAGGATTTTTACAAAAAGAAATATTCAGAAATGCTGAAACTGTTCATTGGCTTCTTGTAACTCAAATCCAGATGTTTGACTGAGTCAGAGAAGACATGTTAATGATGGAGAATTAGAAAGACCATAATACCTTGGACATTTTTATAAGGCTCTGTTTAAACTCTCATAGCATAATGCAGAGCAGCATGGTATAGTGGGAAGACCATTATCTTTTTTGAATAGCAAAGGCCTAGGCTTCAAACCAGTGTATCTTAACCATAGGAATATGATCAAATTCTAAGACTCTCTGTGCCTCATCTGTGAAATGAGGATAAAAATATTACCTATCTCATATTTTATTGTGTAAGCCACAGTAGAAAGAGCCTATAAAGAGCTCAGCATAGTACCAGATACTGATTCAGAAACCACTAAAGATCACTTATTATTGTTATCATCATCATCATGATTATTGCCACAGTTTTTAGGATAATTCAATGAATCTAGTTTTTCTGGATAAATCTGAAAAATTGCACACTATGGCATGGAATGAAATAGAGGTGACATTTCTCTTTCAGTCATTGACAGGGGTGTTTTTCCAATTTGATAGACTATTACCTAATTTACTAAAATGCTTCTGTGATGTAACCCCATAGCCAATTATGTCGCATTATGGTGACCAAAACAATTAGACTTCTCTTCAATAGCAACGTACCAGCTATAGAAGTTTTTATTTATGCCTAGGCACACACTAGATTATAACTGTATTCCTCTTTGATATTAGTTATAGCCAGTGTGAGTAAGTTCTGGCAAATGAAATGTGGTCGAAAGTGACATATGCCACTTAAGCTTGACATGTAAAATCCTTTTCACCATATACTCTCTGCTCTTTCCCCACTTGCTAGCTGGAAACAAATGCCCATCTATATACTGAAGATAGATCCTAAGTCCCTGGGTGCTACATGGACAGAACTTCCCTATAGGAGCAAACACAAAGGCACCGTCAGTTGCAATTCATGTCAGAGAGAAACAAACTCACAAACACACCTTCATCATGCTCCCAAGTTTTGAGGTTTCATCTATTTGAACAACTAGCAGAGGCATAAGAGAAAAGGCATACTTGTTTACCTTTCCCCCTTCTGAAAACCATATTAAAACTCACAATACAGGTATTTTTAATTGTATTATTGAAAAGCAAGAAGTTGAAGGTGATTGATTTAGTGTATCAGAAAAAGTACAAAACCAAGAGAGAATTATTTGCAATCTAGAATTCCTCACCTATCCAAAGTATCAAACAGAGAGGAAAGTAGAACACATGTATTTTCAGATAGGCAGGGTCTTAATGTAACATCCTCCGAGCTGTTGAAGAATATGCTCTATCTAGAAATAGTCAAGAAAGACTTTATTCGATGAAATAAAGCATCTAATATAGGAGAGAGTCAATGGGAATTCCCAGGGTAGTACTGACTTGAGGTTCCAGAAAGATAACTCTACAGCAGGTCTAGAAATCAACTAGGTCAGATTGAAGCAAGAAAAAAAGATGGAATTGTTAATTACCTTAGTGTTTGTATATGAAATATGTGACAGGCACATCAGAAACTGGGCACATGAAAAATGAGATGATAATAGTTTCGAAGAAGACAAAATATATATGAAAAGTGCATTTATATAATACAGTATAGCTCCATTGTGGTTAGTATATGCATGACAAATGTGACATAAAATTTTTAAATAATCTAATAAAAATTTTAACATAACTATATGAGAAGGTTGGGAAGAAGGTGTGTGTGTGTGTGTGTGTGCGTGCATGCATGCTGAGAGTGGTTAAAAAAGGTGCATCCTTATTTTCCAAAGGTGAAAGTGATTAGAAAATTCCTAAAACTGAAAAATTATAGCTAAAATCACAGTATGAGCATGCTATGTATCAGTGGGAAGGTAAATATAAGGTAAAGTAAATACAACCTGAAAAATTGGTAAAGCATAGATAATTGCTATTTTGGAAGCAGTAATGAAGAATGGGATGGATGAAATGGGGAAGGTTTATTAAACTAATGAATTTTTAGCATTATGTACATATAAATGTAGCTTAATAACTAAATGTACCTCCAGTGGTAACACTTCTATTCCCAGCCCATGGCCTCATTTGCTGCACCTCTGTTAGTCAAGCTACCCTAGCTCTGCTTTCCCTCTGCTGGCTGCATGAAGGAATCACCTGCAGGTCTTTAAAGTGCAGATTCTTAGGCCCATCCAGCCTACTGGAGTTCTTGATGGCAGATCAAAGTAGTAATTTTTAAAAACATAGGCCATTCCAACAACTTAGCCAGGTTATAAATTGTTCAATTAAATTGTGAAGAGGAATATTAATATGAATAATACAGGATAATGTTTGTTGAGTATTTGTCATGTATCGGGCACTGTTCCAAGTCCTTTACGTGCATGTATTTCTCACTGAAATATTACGAAGTATGTATGATTATTTTCATTTACAGATGAGGCTTAGAGAGGTAAACTGCTCAAAGTCACATAGGTCAACAGTGGTGAAAGCATAATGCAAACCCACTGTCTGGTTATAGATTTGGGCAATGTTTAATCACCATCCATACTTGTTTTGCTAGGCTAGTGTTACAAAGCTCCTTTCATACCTGTTCATTCCTCCATGGTCTAGTAAGGGCCTAGTTCAACTAGCCCTTGAAAAATGTTGTTATGACCATCATGAATTATGTTAATTAATGTCTCTTATTCTAATAGCATTTGCATTTCTAATTATAGAATGAAAGGCTGTAATTTTCTGTTAATGGAATTCCATATTTAGTGAGCAGGCTAGTAAAGCTCTATGACACAAAGAAGACCTTTAGGAATCTTGCATTTATAATGTGCTAAGTTATCACCTGTACCAGGATTCCCTAAAGCTGCTGATTAGAATTCCCTTGGGATACTGTAAAATACTATTATATTAAAAATCACAGAGAGTGTGATTTAGCAACCGTAGTCTCAGTTGCATCCTTGGATATTTTGATGTTCAGCTAGAATTGTAATCACATGACCTCAGTGGAGAGTCAGACCTTCACATTCCTCTGTCATGTTTCTTGTTATAAGTGGGAATAAATTCTTATATGTAGAACAGGAATTCCAATTGCAAATCATCAATATATACTACCTAAGAGCCCAGTACTAAATGTGAAATAAAGCAGAAAAGAAATATTTATTCTTTGAAAGAAACAAGCATATTAGAATAAAAAATTTTTGATTTCTTAATGCTTGTAAAGGATTTCTCAATGCTTTAAAATTATCTTAAAAGTTGTATATGTTTTGGCAGTACCTAGCAGTAAGGGGACATAGTGAAATTTATTTCTCTGTGTTTTTGTCTCACCACATCACATATTGGCTGCCAAATTCAGAGCTACAACCTGGAACTTCATTTAGAATGTCATTCTGCCTTGTTTTGTTCTTTTTGAATCCGACCTTTACTTTATCCAACTATCATTTTGTCTGTAAATATTAAAATGAGTGCTGGCCACTCAGTGTTGCAAAATACGTGAAACACTTTGAAGGATTTTCCAGCTGGCACAGAAACTCATTGTGCAAAGTTAATCTCTTGAAAATATTTTAGTATTGACAGAACTGCTTGCCATAATTAGGCAAGTAAGATAGTCACTCATGAAGCTATAACAATTGGGTATTATGCTTTCATCTCAAATAATTTCAAATATTAAATGTTCATAGAATAGGGTTTAAGAAAGGTTTCTGCATCTTACCGGCCACTTAGGCTATAGTGGAATTGCCTAAGCCCAGCATGTGCCAAAATGTTTTTGCATCCTTAGGTAATAAAATCGTGAACTCCTGTGGCTATAAGGGAATTTTAGACATTATCCTGTCCCAAACTCCCCAGCCCAGCTTTTGGCAAGGAGGTCATTTACCCTATCCTAGACATTTAGAAACTATTACCTGCCTACTGTGGTGTTTAATAACCTCTCCAAGAAATGCTTTTACATATCTGAAATCTTTTTTTTTCTCCCAGAATTCTGGTGGGAAAGAAAATCTGTTTTAAGGCTCAAGCTGCATAGTAAGGCTTAGGATTCATTCTCCCATTTGGAATGTGGTAGCTATGTATTTTGGTCCTTCGTAGAATGCCAAGAGCCATCACACAGTTTTGCAATTGGTGTACCAATGACGGTGGTGGGGTTCAATTCCTACACAATCCCATCTCTAAACTCAGTACTTACAGGCCTGTTGTGTCTGACCTCAAGAGACATCTTTTCCTAATCCTCTACACCAAGGAGAAGCCCCACAAGGGTGTTTTTTCCCTAAGTTGCTCAAGGCGCCCTAATAGCAGCACTGAAGAGAATGGCTAAAATAGTGAGTCTCAGTCCTCACAGAGCCTAGACTCACCATGGATACTTTTTCTTTTTTGTCCCACAAGAGAAATTCTGATTCAGCAGAAGGGCCTGACAATCTGTTTTTTTGTTTTGTTTTGTTGATGTTTTTAGTGAATGCTCCAAGTTATTCTGATGCAATTGGTCCTAAAATCCCACTTTTCAGAAGAGGTGTGTGGCTAATTTAGCTTCATTAGATTGGTACTTACTGGGTTGTCTAATCAAGCTACTTCCATTGGGATGTTGGAGGTGTTCTGCTCCCCAGTTGGACCTTGTTTGATTTGCGCTCCGATGCCAGTGGAAGGCTCCAGGTGATCCGTGAAGTTGACCAGCATTCAGCAACATTCATAGAACTGTTGCCACTGCCTGTTTCACTCCACGTATTTGTTATTCTCATGTTACGTATTTCCTGTGTGCTTTCTTTTCTTTATTCAAAGAATATTCATTCAGGACTTACACGGTGTTTTAGAGACTATGGTGATCCAGTCATGATTTAGTAGGCTGCTTCAGAGACACACACAACTCTGAATTAGGGTGTAAAGTTAAGGCATAAAAATCACAGGGCTTTAGAGTTTAGAGAAGAGGATGCAATACCATTAATATTATTGTGCCATTACATGTTCTTGTGACGTGATACATGATTTTATACTGTCTATGAAGCAAAGCTATAATTCAGAGATGCTAATCATTGGACTAAAAAAAATATATGTTTGTTGGTTCATATTTTATCATTGTTTTGCTTTGGGGTGTTATAAGGGTGCTGGTAGTTGAAGTCTATTGACCATGGTCTTTCATATGTGCTGGATATAAGCATAAATTCAAAAGTTTTCAATTGAGATTTTTATCAGATATGATTATGTAGCATGGATTAAAATGATAATTCCTTACAGCATATGTAGACTCAGGGACATCTGACTCAATTTAGATGTTCGTTGTAATAGTGACTTTTGTATTGCAACTCTAGAAATAAATTCTGATTTAGAATTGACAGCATAATGCTTTATGTTAGATTGTGTCAACTCTGGCACTTTATTTTTTGGTTGTTTTGGTGGGTTACAATATTGCTTAGGTCGTCATCTCTTTAGACTTGTCAGTAGTTACACGGGGAATGAAAAGCGGCCTGATTGTTCACCCCTGGTCATCAAAGTAAGAAATATCATCAGGCAGTTTTGTAGTTTGTGACCATATGAGAGGACACCTTTATCTCTTACTAACACAATTGTTCCTACCTTCCACAAGAGACAATATGAGTAAATTAAAAATATTTTTGAAATTGTATGTATAGTAAACTGGGACATTTTCTTACCTGGTCACAGGTTAGACAGATAGGCTAAATTGGTGAGGGTAGAAAAGTATAGGAAGAGTGGTGAGTTTGGAAGTTCTTAAAAGCACTCATTTCAAACTGAGTCTAATCTGAATTTCTCATTCCTAAAACAGGGATAATAGGAGTTTCTGGATAGATTTTTTTGTGAGGAAAAGGAAGACAATGAGTTTCTTAGTACAGTGCTTGCCTGACACTGGGTATGTGCTTCACCTTAACCCAACAGATATTTATTGAACATATATGGTGAGGTAAGCACACAGTTCTAGGTGCTGAGGAAACAGACAAAAATAAAACAAAATCCTGCCCTCACGGGCCTTATAGCAGGACAGACATGAAGCTGGCGATAACTCCAAATTCACAAAGTCATCTGAAAGGGTGACTTTTATTGCCTTATTTATTTCAACTGGTACCTCCCAAACATGCTTCTTTTTACTCTTGTCTCTCCAGAATGAGTAGCTCCATTGATGACATGACTGATACCTATCATAATTTAAAGTTAGAATGCCATTTATTCAATTCATTCTTTGTTTTCCCTTCTACAGCTTCAGATAAACTCTATTAAAGGTGTGAAATAATAGAAAAAGTACTGACTAAGGTATCATAATTCCCTCCAATGTTGTTAGCTGGATCAGTCTGAACGATGACTGGACCATCACTTCACTTCTCTAGGTTTTAATTTCCTCAGCTGTTTCCATGAGAGGGTTAATCTTATTAAAAAGAAAAAGAGAAGAAGAAAGAATTCTTTAACAGTACTTATTTAACATCTATTCTATGCCAGTTACTGTTCTAGAGCTGAGAAACCAGCTGCGTCAGTAAATACTTGTTTATGGTATGTCAAAGGGGTGAATGGGTGCTAGGGAATAGAGAAAGGTAAGGAGATTGGCAAGGAAGTGGTGGTGAGGGAGTGGGCTGTGTTTTTGCATAGGGGTGTCAGGAAAGGCTTCCTTGAGAAGATGACATATGAGGAGAGAACACAGGGAACTGGGGAGTCAGGGTGGAAATGCTTCCCAAACTGAAGGAATGGCAGGTACAAAGGCCCTGAGCCAGAGAGATGGAGGATGTCTTAAAAGCCACAATAACAATTTTCTATTTTTCTCTGAGTGAGATGGTAAATCATCTGGAGAGATTTAAGCACTGCAGTGAGATGAGTGTTTACAAGTGTCGAAAGGAGCATGGTGAAAAGGAGACTATATTATTGGACTGGATATGTTTTTCTTGACCATTTACCTACAGCATGGAGCTCCTCGACAATCTGAATGATGTTATAGTAGGTTTTCTTTCCAGGAAAAAAAAATGCACATTTTTCTATACACAGAAAAGTTGTGTCTAGGCATAATGTTTCAAAATTTCAATGATATTTTTTTAATCTGCTCTTGGAGATTCTTTTTTAACTGTCATAGATGTCTTGGAGGAAAATACTTGATTGAGGCCCTATATTAGAACTTAATGCTTTAGGCTACTTGGAAAGCTGGAAAAAGCATCTCATAATCATTTTAAAGAAGAGCGTCAACCTGGCATTGCAATATAAATAGAGACCAATTTAGGCAAGAGGCATACGGAGAAATCTGGAAATCTCTTTCAAGATGTGATAATTTATCCATGTGTGAATATCATTGCATGTAAAAAGCTTCATTGGGTGGAAAACTTAATGCAGTTTGTCCATGGTTCGAAACTGTGGAATCCTATCAGATGAAGATCCTTATAGAGATACATAGAAATCCTAAATAAAAATATTACAAGTATGGGTTTAGGTCTTTTGGTTTTTAACCATTGATTATCAGACAATCTGATGTATTCATTTTGCTTTAAGATTTCAGAATTTTTCATAATACTATTATTATTCTTAAAGGGAGAATAAAACTAGTCAGCAGTCATATTGCTGTGAAAATCGTACTGTCTCTTTAAAAAGATGGACATGCTTTGGGAATTGTGAATCTCTGCTTTGTTTTCAAAAACAAATGGACACATTTCCCATTTAAATAGTGGTTTTCACTGTCTGCCCTTTGAATAAGTGGTGGGAAAGTGTCTGATGTGCATGTATTTATCTTACAGCTTGACAAATGGAATTAATGCCAAAGTGTTAAGCCATTACTGTGTAAGGGAATAGAGGTCTTACAAATACATTTGCTATTTCACTCTCTGCATGTTCTGTGCATTGCAGCCTGGATTAATGCTATCCCCAGAAACTGTGTGGTCTGTTAGGTGGTAGTGGATGATGAACTATGGTTGGCTACTGCTTCCAAAAGAATAGCTTCATTTGGTAATAAATCCATAATGTTGGTAGGGTGAGGAACGGAGTCAGAGATGGGTATGAGGCAAAGACCCAAAAGGAAGAGCCAATTAATATCCTCCAAACTCTGGAAGCATATGCTGTGGTCCTGGAGTTTCTCCCTCCTAGACTGAGAACCAGCCAGTGCCAGCAGCACCTCGCTTCCCAAGAGTGTTCTCATCATGGACACGTTGTAGTGCTTAGGTCCTGAGATAACACCAAAGCTGTGTCTTAGTTTCATCTTCAGCAAGCATTAGACCTGCCCCAGAGATAGAGCAGAGATATACTATGCCCTCATTTATAAGAATTCAAGCTCCACATTTTTGGGGAAAAAAGAAGAAAAACAGTGATAAAGTTCTTTAACTCCTTTCTTTCCCATGCTGTATTCCCTCCCCTCCTCACCCCATCCCTTCATCTCATCTCCCCTCTCCTTCATATTTTAAAGTAGACCCAGGCCTCCACCACCTTCAGGGATGGGAAAGCCTCAGGGCAAAGTGAAATCAAAGCACTATGGTTAATTCTTAGTTTTTTGAGCTTCCCAAAGTCCAGGTCCTCCAGGTTTAAAGAGGTTTCAAGGATAATTTTGACAATCAGTGATGTTTGCCTTAATTTGCCATGTTGAATTGAGAACCTAGCTTTTGTATTAGAAGATACAATGCCACTGCATTTGCAATCTACTTCAAATTAGCTGTTTCTTTTTTTGTTTTTTTGTTTTTAAATCAAAATATCCTATCTCCCAAGGGCACGGGCTTTCTGTCATATTCACCTCTAAAACCTCACAATGCCTACATCAGTGCTTTGGACAAAGTAAATGCATATTAAATGCTTCAGTTGAATTATATAAAACTGTCCTGCCATCCTGTAAAGAAATTTTAGCTGTGCATCCTGTATACTGCCAAGCCAACCTAAAACTATAGATGAAAGGTTTTCTGTGTGCTTTTTATTTAAAATTACTGTTTTTCCTTGGTGAACAGAATAGAGTTACTCCTGAACTTGTTTTTAAATCGGAACACTAGAATGATTAAAGTTTGGTATTATTTTCCTATCAAAAGTTATTTTCTACTGAATATTCTTCCTTAGAAATATTCAAATTTTCTAAAGCCACTGTGCCAGACAATCTAAATCCATAGGACACAAAGTAGCAATTTTATTTGATGCTGACATATTCTTTTAGGTTTTCCTTTAAAGAGGTTCTATGTGAAATCCACTGAGCATAAGAAAGGACCTCTATTTCCAGTATCCACTGATGCCTTTTGGAACTTCCCTTGGCTGGGAATTTAGCATTAACAAAGGAATTTGTAAAGTCTTATATACTCTGTACTCTAATCTAATATTTGTCTGTAATACCATTCATAATTACTATATATTTAAATCTCAGTTTGGAATTCAGGTGTCAAAGTAGAAATAGTACTGGGAAAGTCCTCATTATCAGTTATGAGCTGCTGTAAAACTTACAGTGTTAAAACAACCCTTGAAATAGACATTAGAGACCTGAAAAAGAGATGATATAAAATTGATCAAAACCTGTCTTACAAAGCAGCTTTCCCTACCATCCAGGGAAAAAAAAAAAAGAGAGAGAGACTTTAGATAGAAGTGTTTTTTAGGGTTATTTCATACATGAACACTCAAAATCAGGCAGACAATTCTATCCTTTATTGGAAAACTTAGATAGGTAGGTAGGTAGGTAGGTAGGTAGGTAGATAGATAGATAGATAGACAGACAGACAGATAGATAGATAGATAGATAGATAGATAGATAGATAGATAGATAGATAGATAGATGGATAGAACAGAACCCAAGAACGGACTAATAGTTACCAAAGGGAAAGGGACTGGGGAGGATGGGTGGGAAGGGTGGGACAAGGGGGAAAAAGGGCATTATGATTAGCAGGTGTAATGTCGGGGGTGCACGGGGAGGGTCGTACAACTCAGAGAAGACAAGTAGTGACTCTATAGCATCTCACTACGCTGATGGACTGTGACTGTAATGGATTTGGGGGGGGGGACCTGATGAAGGGGGTAGTTTAATCACCATAATATTGCACATGTAATTGTTAATTAATGATACCAAAATAAACTATAAAAAAATATATGGATCGAGGGATAACACCAGATCAGGAATAAACTCCAGAAATAAACCAATTCACCATGAACTCTGGGGGGTAAAATCATCAAGGCTCATTGACTGCAAAAGTTAATCAGGATTTTGGGGGATAGATCCTGTGCAGTAGCTGACAAGCACTTCATTAGGGAAGAGTGTGAAGCTTCAGTGAGATTCTGGAGAACCAACCCACCAGGAGCCAGATTGCTGGGAGTAGGAGAGATCAGAGCTAGGTGGGGTGAATGGACTTAAGTATTGACAGAGGTCTGCATCTCTTCCTGAAATGGCACCTTTTGCAATCCCTCTGGAAACCTTCCTGCCCAGAAACACATGCACTTAGCAGCAATACCTGTCATGGCAATCATAGGTTCCTGCTCTTGAGAACGTAACAGCTCATTCCTTTCCCATCAGAAAATCCACACTTTAAAATTCTGTCTTAACCCTGTGCATATGTCTGTATGCAAATTGTGAACAATGCCTTTCAGTTATTATTCTGACTCCAGGTATCACACATTGACTCTGGTAATATTTTATCATTCCCAGCTTCCATCCATTCCATGAGTTTGAGAAGAAAAAATAGTTATCTGTAAGGATTTTTTCTTTGTGGTTTTATATGTTTGTTTATCTTAACTTATACAACACAATGACTCCATTGAAACAGAGGAGTTTTCCCATTAATACTGTTGGAAATTGGGGACCAAATACAACTTGTTCCAGACAAGAGATTGAAAACACCATGATTATTTTGGAGACCATAAGATGTAAAAGCAGCATTTGAACCGCAGCAGAGTGAAATCACAGCTCAGTAACAAGTTCTCATAGCAAGAATGGTTTATAATAATTAAGACCAGATTATTAATTGGAAAGAGAAATACAAGCATACGAGAGGAATTTTCAAGATACATGTTTTGGAGAGAGAAACAATTATTTTTATATTTATTTTTGTACCATCTGTGCATCCTTGTGTTTATCTGTGAAACCCAAGGATGAAAGTCCAGTGATTTTTAAGTTGCTACTGATATAACAATCGGTAGGCCTGTTGCTGTTATGTCACTAGGTGGAGAATGTTACAGTAGTCTCCAAGTTGTTTCCTTTCCATTGCCTTGTTTTCCTGGACTTCTTTCTGAAGGTAAATGCCCAGTACATTACATAGTCACAGAGCAAATGTCTTATGATCTTCAAAGCCAGTCTCCAAAGCAAATAAACCACCCCCCAAATCCACTTTGTCAGCAGCTTATCAAAAAGCACTTTTTCTTTTTTGATTGGTCTCATTTTCCTTTTACACTGTGTTTGAAGAAAAGTTTTATATTTGAAAGACTAAATGAACACTTGGATGGCAATTGATTGTCTTCATCACATCCCTGCTGGATACACATCCACCTCATTTTCCAATAGGGCAACAGGGACTCTGAGTTTTCAGTCTTAACTCAGATCCCCAAGGATTGTGTATGGTAAAGAAGCTGACAAAACTTTGTTACGCAAAGCTCTGGTCGACAAGGCAGGGCCACTGATGGGGCAGAATCTGCCTCTCTTGTTGTTTCCCTGGTCCTCCAGATAAATTAGTTACTTTGATCCTTAAAGCAGTAAATCTGACACCTCTCAGCAACACTAAATTCATTTCCTCCCCATTTTGAATAGAGGGACACTGCAGTAGTTATCTGTTCCTTAGAATCACGAATTCTAGATTGACAGTAGGATTGTCTCCCCTGGTTATCCTACCGTTTTCAGTGGCCCAATATAGGGACATGGGCATATTTAACAGGAGAACTTTTAGTGGTGAAAGCAGCACGTCACAGCCAAATACATTTATTATAACATTAAATGACTAAAACTGTTTATTCTGTGAACATAATGGTTTCTGTATCTTCAGTTCATCTTCATCTGTTTCAGTGCCCAGCTTCTCTCAAAGACCTCTTTTGAATGCAGTTATTCATTTCAGAGAATAGCTGTTAAGAGGAAGAAGAATAAAACAAAATTAGCAGTAGATCAAGAGTACTTCAGGCTGCCACCCTTTCCATTAACGATGTGATTTGATGTGAGTGCAATGCTTTTCCTGATACATTATGATAGAATAACACTGGCAGAAAGTAAAACCCAAGAAAACGAAAACTTGATCTAAGAAACAGCCGCCTGCCACACTCTCCCATTAGCATTTTAATTTGATGGGAAGTGTGCGGTGTCCTAGTCTGAGTTCCGGGGAAAGGCTTTCTCATTTAAGAGGGCCTTATCCCTATCAAGTCATCCTGAGCTTTTTTAGACTTTATTTATTTATTCACTCATTCATTTATTAAAGATTGCCTCTGCTTTGCTGTTGGCAGTGAAAGGTGTTTATTAGACACTGCTTTACAGCAGAAATCTAAGGCTTCCTCTTGATGACAAAGTTTAAGTCTTCATCAGGACTAAAGTATGCAGTTACACACACACAAAAAAAGAATTCCTCTGGTAGTACCTTGGTTCAAGTGGCTTCCTGCAAAATAAATGAGTTCATAGTCAAATTCCCATTCGTTTTGCTTTAAACTACCCACTGCCTTAAAAAGGAATAGAATTCAAAAGGAAATTTTGTTTTAAATCTCAGGGAGACCAATTCATTCATTAATTGAAATTATTACCTTCATTCAACAATATTGGGTTAAGGGGGGAAAAAACATTAGATCACTAAATGGACATTTTTTTGCTGTTGTTCCACATGCAGGGGAATGAAGCTGACACATTTGTCAATGCTCTCTGCCAAATCCATTGCTCTCCTTCCCCTAGGGGCTTCCTAGAACTGGGCTTTGTGACCTGGCTTCCTGAGTCAGATGTGGGGGTTAAGAAACAGTGGTTTAGACCCATCAAGAAGGAATGTTTATCTTCTGAAATCTTACCTAAAAATATTTTATTTTCGTACCTGACTGATCAATTATCAACTAAAAGCATGCTCCATGAGTTCAGTCCAGCCTCCTTAAGGATGACAGTGTCTTCCATAAAGATTGCTTCAGTTCCTTGTTATGCACACCCACCTCAGCATCCACAGAGATTCAAAAAATTTTCTGTGCCTCCACATTTGGAAACAATGAGAATCTGAACATTTGAGAACAAAAAATAAGGGCATGTTTTCATCGCTATTATTTTCATCCAAGGAAAAATCTAAATTCTTTGAATTCCTTAAGTTGCCATCCATTAGAGTTCTGGCTCACTGTATTTTTATATTTTTCTGAGACTGGGTTAAAGCTTCCCTTTTCCAAATCATTTCTCATATGCATATTCCCTAACTAACAGTCTTTTCACATCAAAGTCACACTTTGAAGCTGTCTACAAAGTACCAGCTAGGCAATCTATGACAACAGCAATAATTTATTTGTGTCGTTTTATCGGAGAAAAAAGTTTCATCCTTATTTAAACAGTAGTTTTAAAGCCTAGTGAACTAAACTGATAGCTTTATGTATGTAAATTGCCATAACAGAAGAAGGGAATATTGTAAGATGGGGTGGGGGAGAGTGGGGGCAGTCTGTCCTTGTCTTGTCAAATAATGCTACTTTATTAAGCAGATCTGTATGCCCCTTGTGTATTCTGAGGCCTGACTGTGGGGTTATAATTTTTAATGGGGATCTGTATGGAAACAAGGTCTTTAAGTCTGTAGAAGCTAATCTAGCCACTGTCTTAGAAAAATGAAACCTGTTCATTATTTGGAGATTTATTATTTTGATGCCTTTTTATATAAAGTGCACTAATGCCCTTTTAAAGTCAGATCCTGGAAAAGATAAAAAAATCTCACCTGGTCAACTTAGAGACCAGTGGTGGGGTACATAATGCTGTTGGTGTGTTTTTGTTACCCTGTAGGAACCTGTGTATGTGGTGTATATATATATATATATATATTTATTTATTATAAAGCTCTAATAACTGCTTATTTTTACATAAAACAGCCCTGTACAAACATATTTAATATATATTTACCCATATATATTTAAATATTACACTACTAAATATACTATTTGTATCACAGTTACATTAAAATGTTATTTTCATTTACATACAACTTATTTAATACGTACTTATTTGTAAGTTTATATAAAATGCTCATTTATTAGGTTGGATCAACTGAAATTTCTGGTACTCAGCTGTTCGACCTATAATATAGTCATTTTATATGATTCAATGTAATATATATAAAAATAAATATAATTACAGTTGATACGTATACATTAAAAATAAAATTTAGGACAGTTTTTCTAGGAATTCTTTGATCATTAATCCAATTGTTGCCAGGCAGCTGTGTCTGGGAGGTCTCTCCCTGCACGCTAGGTGAAGCACTAGGAGAAACCTCACCCTGGACAGGGGAGGATTCCTAACTCTGGACAAGAAATAATTCTCAAACAAGTCGGTCATGTATAGGCAAGAAAGGAATTCTTAAAATGAGAGTAGTAATATATGGTGGCTACCCTCTAGGTGGCTGAGTACAGGGAGGTGAAGAGAGAAGGAGGGAAAGTTATTTGAACTCCTCTGGGCCTAGGGCAGATTCCCTTGCCAACTCCTGATGCCAGGGTCACCTGGAGTCCCATGTCCACTTGGATCTGCTCAGGGTGGGGACTGAGTCCCTACCACCCCAGGTTATGGGGGAGCTGCAGAGTGTGGAATGGAGTGAGATTATGTTTGTAGAACTTCCCAAAGAAAGGAGATTTCAGGCAGGCTACTAAGAGCAGATCACATAACTGTCGTTTCATCCGGGTCATGCCAATGACAGGAGCTTGCAGGCCCAAATCAGAACTCTCAGCAGCCCCTCCCTGCTTATCAGGAGTCAAGAGAAGACAGGGTGAAGACTTGGAAATAGAAATGAAATAACACAGAGTCAGAACAGAATAATTTGAGCAATGAGAAAGCTTTATTTAAAAGTACACACTTAAAGAAAGGAAAGTGCGGGTGTCCTCAGAGAGGAGGCACATTGAAAGGCCAGGAATTCTGTCTTCTAAGGCTTTCAAGATTGGGCCAAAGGACAGTGGGGCAGGCAGAAAGGTGTAGTTTGATATTTGGTCTCATGGTGTCTCTCTCCAGTGAAGGACACTGTCCTCATCCATAGTCAGTCCTCCAGATAAATCTGTAGGATAGACTTAACACAGTAATTTATTTATCTGGTTCATCTCCAAGATAGTGGTTACCTTCAAGCAGTGGGTATATATCATTTAGGCCCACTTGCCCTGCCCTAAGATAGGCTGTTGTCTGATTACTAAAGAATATATTAGGAATCTTACGTCTCAACTCTGTTTTTTAAAAATGGAATCTAGGCTTAAGATGGAGTCCCTCCTGTTCTTACTATGCTGTTTATTATCTCAGCATTTTTCATCATGGGCAGGAAAAGTTAATCGTGATGCTTGCCCCATGTCCCTGCCCTACCTCATCATGAAAGCTATGAATATCAGAAAAATTTGGAGTGATATGAAATTTTAGGGTGTTCACAGCTTTCTGATGAGTATCACATAATTTATCCATACCCCTTAAGAGCCTTCACCCACTGCATGAGATTACATAGGGAAGCAGGCAGCAGAGAGCCAAATGGTATCCAGAGGATTTGTTGGCCTTAAGGGAAGGTTGATAAAAGGACAAACTGCAGGCCTAGCACCCACAGGATTTCTAAATGACCACTTTGGGGAGAAAAACTACAGTCTAAAGACATTTGAGTTTATTCTCTGGATAATTAATGGCTCCCCTTTGGCCTCTTCTGGTTTTTTTCTCTGAGGTTTGGGTTTTCTGCTGGCAAGGAAGACAAGAGCAATTGCTCTTTTAGACCCCTAAACTGTAGACCCTAGACTGAATTTCATCTTTGTCCTAATCCACCAATTTTTCCCAGTGTGTTCTTTGGTCCCCAAGACCATTTCTTTGGCAATCAGATTAAACTGTGGTCATGAACCTCAATAAAGAACTCTAGGAAAACCCTAGGAGAGAGCAATGAGCTCACAAGATAAAAATCTTTGTTTCCAGAGTTAGTTTAACTTGGAAGAGTAAATAATGTAATGGCCTCTTTCAGATGAAGCAGCTCTTACAGAACACCCATCTCCATTCACCTCTTTGAAATGCATGGTGACAACGCACTGATATTGCTGAGGTTAATGACTAACTGATTAACAACAGAGAGCACATTTGCAGGCAAATGAGCTGTAATAATTATGGCGAGAACTCCTTTGAAGAAAATATTTTAAATAGGCTTATAAAGGCTCTTAAATGGCCTCTTCACTCCTTCCTGACAAGCTGCTCCCTAATTCCTTTCTTGCCTTCTGTGCTCTCTCCAGGAGGGTGGAAAGGAAAACTTCACCGAGGTTATCCTGAATAATCTAAAAAACAATATGGGGTCATCCAGTCTGAGGTATTTGGGGTAGCAGTCTCTTTAATTGGGTGGCATTCACACATGTAGATGCTTTGATCTGTAGTGTAGGTTTGCCGATTTAGAAACTGTGAATTAGAACTTAAAATGCAGGAAGAATCAGTATGCCTATTTTCCTGTGCTTTAAAAAAGGAGTTTGGCATTAATGCAGAACAGCGAAAGTGACAATATTATGTTATTTTTATCTGCAGGTATCACATACATGGAGTTACACAAAGAATTGTTTCTCAGCTTCTTTTAAACCCATGTACCATTTTGATAAATAGAAGTATTTAATCCCCATGGTCCCCAAATCCCATCAAATTTAGGTTGATTCTCTTCCTCATCTTAACATTCACAACTTTGGTCATGTGTAATTGCCTGTGTGACAGTGGCCTTCAAAATTTAGCATGCATCAAACAACCTAGTAGCTCTAAAAGAAAAAGAAAAAGACTTTGAAGCTCCACTCCCAGTGTTTCTTCTTGACTAGGTCTGGAGTCGCTGATAATATGCATTTCTTACAAGTGAAAGTGGATGCTGATACTGTTAGCCCTGGAAGCATGCTTTGAGCACATTGTTCTTGATTTATGGTCAGAATAATCAAATGCCTCCTCAGGTAGAGAAATGCCTACAGCAGCCCCATCCACCCCCTAATCCACCATCCTAAACCCTCCACACACGCAGGCAAACACCCACAGTCCATGACATGGGGGAAGCAACCAGCCTATCACCCCACAATTCTTGTTACATTCTATGGCTTTCCTTTTATTCTTTCCTTTTATTCACTCAGTCTACATGCATTTATTGACAACTTCCTGGGCTTAGGCATTAAGCCAAGGTCCTGGAGCTACAAAGCAAGTGCCGGCTGTCTGTCTGCTGAAGGACTTAACTGAAAGCCCTGCCATCCTGGGAAGGAGGATGCCTTAGATGAATGGAATCATTATAGCACCAAAAGGGTGGTAATACTAGGATCAAACTTCACTCATCCACATACTATTTCCTTAGTATTTTTTTTTAATTCCTTCACTTAAAAATGTACTCAATTTGTTTTGAAGGTGATCTTTGCATCATTATCACAAAGTTAAAACAGTACAACTTGTCATGAATAGAAGGAAACCAGAAATAATGACAGACAGCTATGACAGACAAGTCCATCAGATTCTGACTAGACACTGTTACCTGCAAAGGGCCTGTGCCTGAGGTTCTCTTGGTGAAAAGAGGGAGACAAGCAAATGCTAGAAGGATATTAAAGACTTTTTAGCAATGCTTGGAGATGTTTGCTTTGATGTTCCAAGAACCATTGAAAAAATGGGGGGAAGGAAGACTTGCATTATGCAATTCATTGTTATTTATTTCTATGTCAAATGTGCTACTATGATTATATTAGGGTTCAGCAGTAGGATTTGTCTTCCCTTTTCAGAAAACAAATAAATAAGCAGAACTCGGCTAGAAAAAGCAGGAAAGTGAAAAAAAAATGGGGTTGACAGACTGGAGTGATAGTCTTTGACCACTAACAGAGACTGAGAAAGCCAAGGTGACGACGGTGTATGTACTGGAGGTGGACTTTGAAGGCTTAACTGTTCTCTCTTTATGGAGTCACCTCCAGTCAGCTGTATTGCCCCAGTTTAGAAGGGAAATTTTGAATCTAATGTTCTTTTTTTTTCGGTTTTACTGAAATATAATTGACATATTAGGTTAAGGTGAACAACATATATGTATATATTGATATATATATATATATATATATATATATATATATATAGTGAAATTATTATCACAATAAATTTTGTCACCCCCCCCATAGTTATAAATTTGTTGTCTGATGATGAGCACTTTTAAGATATATTCCTTTAATAACTTTCAAATATACAATATAGTATTAACTGTAGTCACCATCATGTACATTACATCACCAGAACTTATTAATCTTGAAGTTTGTGCCTTTGACCACCTTTATCCATTTCCCTCATCTTTCATGCCCGCCTTTGGCAACCATCAATCTGTTCTCTGTTTCTGAGTTCTTTTTTTTTTTTAGATTCCACATACAAGTAAGATCATACAGTATTTGTCTTTCCCTGCTTGACTTATTTCAGTTAACATGAAGCCCTCAAGATCCATCCATGTTATAGAAAATGGCAGCATTTCCTTCTTTCTCATGATTGGGAACTATTTCCATTGTATATATGACACATTTTCTTTATCCATTCATCCATCCATGGACATTGGCTGTTTCCATGCCTTGGCTACTGTAAATAAGAAATTATAAATAAATTTAATAAATAATATTATAAATTTGATCTAATATTCTTAATGCAAAACAATGCCCAATATCTCATGGTAAACTTTAATAAGTATTTCAAAAGGTGTTTTCATTGCTTTGAATATCTGTCTTACTGCTACATGAAAGTGCAGTTAGAGCGGCAATGTTAGGGGTAATATTTTATTACAATGACTGTTTATGAGATCCATGTTTTTGATGTAGGAATGGGAGACTATTGTTTCATGTCAGAAAATACTCATGGTTGCAACTACCACCTTGGCTAGGCAGACAAATAAAGAAATCAATTTATTTTCTGGGCTATTGATGAAAATCATGAGTTTGACATAGAATTAGAAAGCAGTTTGACATCAAGATAGAAAAAGTAATTACCAACCAATAATACTGTATCACTCCATCTCTAACACCATCACATAGAACTTAAATCTGCACTGAATTAAGAAGCAGAAGAAGGGAAGAGGAAGAAGAAATAAAACGTTATTTTATGCCAATTTTTTTTTCTAATTCTGATATGACTGATTTCAATTTGTGCTTAACTCATTTAAGAAATAATGCAATCTGGTCCCAGAGAATAACTTAATTTGCATAGATCACCTTTTCAATTGACAGAATCGCCACTCTTAGAAACCAATTTTGACTTTCACTCCCCACTCAATGATAGCTAGTTGCAATAATACTAGTATTAGTAATAAAAAAAAATGGATAACATTTCTTGAGTTCTTACTATGAGCCAACTCTTTTATGTGAATTATTTGATCTTTGCAACAGTCTATAAATCCTGCATTATCATGGGTTTCCTAATTTCACAGATGAGGAAATGAGGCTCAGAGAATTTAGGTAGTTTTCCTAGGTTATAGAGCTAATAAATGGCAGAGATAGGATAATAACACAGGTTCATTTTTACTGTGTAAACTTGAGATTCGTACACGTCAGCCCTCACACCATCTTGAATGCATTTTAAAAGAATATCTAATTCCTGGAGACAGACATTGTTACACGACAAATATCAGCTGTTAATGTTCATCTGCACCTCCAAGAACCAAAGCTCTAAAGTTCTCTCTGAATCACTTGGGACATTATCTTCAGTCCCCACCTCCCCCTGCCACATACCCAAGGAGATATTAACTCCTTTCATTAATGAATTCCTGCTAGGGGGTTAATACGATGCTGTCATGGCTTTGTATCATCATAGGCAGGCAATATTTGCATGTAAGACTTTTCACTTTCTGATCCCAAAGCAAATAGCTTCAGGTACTTCTAACCTGCTGGTGGGGAATACGGTCTTCTCTTTCCAATATTTCTTTCTGTGAAGTCAGTCCAAAAAGATAAGCTCCTGACCTTCTGTATACCATACAATGTCCCAAACTCTGAAAATCCCTACAAAACCTGACTTTTCCCTGGTTCCAATAACTTCTACCTCCAACTTAGAGTAATTGTATTGCTTTTTTCTTTCTGAATATGATTTTTAAATAATCAAGTACTAAATAAGAATATTGTCTTTGTACCCAAAACTCAAAAATAGAGATTCATGTCCCCATAATCTCATTCTTGCAAAAATAATCACTTTTTATGCTAGGGTTTGTGTGTGTGTGTGTGTATGTGTGTGTATTTTATTTTCCCTAGATCATTTTCTACTTACATGCATCTTTGTACCCATAGAAAATATATAGTATTGTTTTCTGTTATTTTCACAATAATCATTATCATAGAATATACATCAGTATAATATGTGTAATTTTTCTTATTCCAAATGATTTAAGAAACTTTTCATTTTTGAGTCTTCACTGCATTCTTTTAGCTCTTGCCTAGCCTTCTGTAATTTGGATTTGCTATAATCTAGCCTTTTTCTTACTGATGAATATTTGGGCTGATCAGAGTTCTTTGCTACTATAAACACGGTTGCAGTGAGTATGCTAGCCCAACACATCCTTGGCCATAACATTCTTGTCCACATATGCAGAGTTTCCTCTAGGGGTGATATAGACAAGTGGAATTCTGGGCTATAGGGCAGATTTCAAATATCAGGTTTTCATATATTGAAAATTCATATTTCATATATCAGATTTCATATATTGCAGGTTTCAAGTATCAATAGCTACTACCTAATTGCTTCTCTAAGTGGCTGTCCTCATCTTTACTAGCCATGTAAAAGAGGGCCTATTTCTACCACCCTCAGCAGCACATATTTTAAACATCTTGTACTTTCTTGTGAATTTTCTGAAAGGAGGGAGGGAAGGAAGAATAGCACAAGATTAAATATACTAGTGTTGTCCTAATTGCCTGTCTTAAGCTGTGATTCAGAAACGGTGAGGCTCAGCTGGTCTGAAATGGAACCTTTTTAACTCCATCATTTAGCATATTCTAGGCTTCTCATCTTGGTTGCCACTTCAGAGCCTGTCTCATTTATCTTTGCTTTAACATTAACACCTATGGTAAAAAAGACCCCACGAGATGGGACACCTGAGGACATGATGGGATTGATGCTAGAGACAGCATTCTGCATTGCCAAGGGAGATACACTGTGTCTTTACATATTTAAAATTTAACTTTTTTTCTTTTCCTGGAAATACCATCAAAATGAGTTGTAACCCCTCCCCCAACACACACGCCCACAACAGCCGGCAGCTCCTAAGGAATTAATGACCAGCTGAGGTTAATGAGTCCCCACTCAGCTCTGGGCCATCAACTCTCCCAGCTGGCCATTAATCCCCTAGAAATGCCCGACGCCTTGGTAGTTACTCCTTAATTACAGAAGACATTAAGGATCAGGAGAGAATCCTAAGCAAAGTGAAAAGGCCATTTTTCATTGGTGCTCAGCGTGGGACCCTTCAAGTCCAGGTAGCACCAGAAAACACAACCACACTGCGATTCAACAACTGCTTCCGAGAAGCAGTCATCAATCTCTGTTTTCTCTTTTGATCATCCAAATCCAGGGAGGCTATTCAAGGCTACCCTCAGTCTGAAACCAAGCACATACTTGTGTCTAACGAATTCTTGATTAAACTGTCTGAGGGCCAGTACTTTGGACTCATTCAAGCCAGAGATAACTTTATCTTCATGTCTCGGGGCAGTAAATGGTTGTCTTTATGGTTTGATTTCTTTTTAAAGGACTCTTAAGATTTCTCCTATCTATCCATCTATGTACCCAAAACTCATCAGTTAATAATTCCCTTGGGTCAAAATAATAGGCTTTAAAACCGATTACTCAGAAAACTAGAACTTTTTTCCCATGTGCATGATTAAGTTTTTTTTCAGCTGATAGGGTTAAAGCATTACTACCATTCTGTTGACCAAAGTAGCAAATATTTTTATCTTTTGTTAATATGGATGTTTCAATGCCTGCAAATACTGAAAGTAGTTAGATGACAGATTAAATTTAACATTAAAATGCAGGTTTTTGAGAAGGCTGATTAGAGAATATTAAAATTTTAGTCTGAATTGAGTTAGTGCCTAAATCAATCTGAAAGAGAAGTGTTTCAAATGAATAGATCCAGAGACTTACTCTTTGCCTAGGTCCACAGTTGTAATAGAACCTGTATGTTAGATGGTTGGTGGGCGTACATGGGATGAGCATATAGAGGTGCTTAGGTGATTAGCCAGCACGCTGAGACAGCACTGAGTGAGACTGAAAGTTAGGGAATTGCACAAACAAAGCTTAAGGAAAATTTACATACTTCAACATTTTAGGGCAAATCTTATTGAAACATGCTCCGTTATTATATTTTCTAGCATGAAGAGAAGATTACATTAGATTAAAATGAGGTTGATACTGCATCACACAGAAAACCAACCTCTAAAAGAGAAGAAGTACAAAAAGAAGCAGTGTGTGGCAGTCCTGACAGGGCTTTTGAAACAGAGAAACCAGGTCTGAATATTGATTCCAACCCTTACTTACTGATAGGACTCTAGGCAATTGCCTCCACTTCCTGGGAAAAATAATGCCTCCTTCCTGTTGTTGTGAGGCTTAAATAAAATAATGCTTATAAATAATTGTGCACAGTTCTTCAGAGTTAATGTTTGATATGTAATATAGTTTACAGATAGATGTAATCCAATATATAATGAAAAATAACAATTCCATTAAAGGGGAATCTTGGAGCCATCTTTGAATTTTTTGTTCACCTTCTAAATCTAATCTGTCATAAAATCCGCTCTGTGTATCTGTGTACATATGTTTTTGCTGCTCCCTCTTCTGCGAAGGAAACCTGATATTAACCACTACTCCAGCTTCTCCATTTGGACCACTTAACAACCTGCTCCAAGTTCTTATCACTCATTCTTATCCTACTGTTTCCCATCCTTAACTGATCTCCTGGCTTCCTGGGTCTCTCTTCCAAATGCTGGGGTGTAGTCTTTTAGCACACTAGGAAGAATCCAAATTATTTTTTCTTTACCATTTATCCAAATCTTCCCCATCTTATATGATTCTACTCTAACCCTGTCTCTTTTCTGCAGCTGGCCCACAGCACCCTGCCATCGTTGACTAAAATCTTGTAAGCCTGTATTATTTACATCACTCATTTTATTACTCATCTTACTTTCACTGTCACTTGTTTTTTGTTTAGTTGGTTTTTTTGGTATGTATGTTCAAGCCTTGACTCCTGATTATGTTGTACACTCAAGGCAATTGCTGACATTTTTAATTTATTGACAATTCTACAAGTATTCTTTTTAGCTTATTTTTCATTTTCTAGGTAACACACATGGCCCCAGAAATGTTGCAAAAGAAAGGCATGGTCCTTCTTTCATTATGCTTATAGATTGAGAGGTAGATATATAAGATAGATGTCTCACTGAAATGATCATTCTAATGTTTATATAATTGTAATTTGCAAAAACAACATATAACAAAGGAATCTGATCTCAGCTTGAGGATCAAAGAAAGCTTACTTGAAGAAAAAAATGTGAAAGGACTTATTTGATTATGAATTAACTATTGAGGGGGATGATAAGCATAACTCATAGAAAGGGAACAGAGATATCAAGGACCAGAGAAAATTTGAATGCTGGACAGTGGATTGGAGAAATGCGCAAGGCCAGTAGGGCTAGAGCCAGGGAACAAGGGAGAAGAGTGGGAAATAAGTCTGGAAGAAAAGGTAGCCTTGTTTAAGTTCTGCAATATCTCCTAAGAGAAATAATACACATTATTGTCTCATGATGGCTCCACACCTTCCAGGTGTCTAGTGAATATTTGCTGAATCAATGACTGAACAAAATAACGACGTTCGTATAAATGGTATTTGTTCCTCACGTATAACTGGAGAATGAATAGGAAATCTGTAATGATTTATTGGCAGGATTCTCAAGGGTACAAGTTTCTGATCCAGCTTCTAGACTGATAAAAATTCTATGAATTGTGTGGAAAAATAATAAAAAAAAAGAATAAAGCCAAGGGAATGTATTCTACTTAGAAAGAATTATTGAATGTTTAGTTCTAGAAATGAATTATTTAAAAGAGGAGATTTCCTTTGCTCTTATTTTTTAAGCTATGCCAAATAAATTTTCTCAAAATCTAAATAAATTCCCACTCCAACTTCTGTGTGACTTTATATAGTGTCTCTATAATAGTTCAACATAAATCTTCATGACTTTGCTGCATTTTGTACCTGGAGCTTTGCTTCTTTGGTAATGAAAACAAAGTTTAATAAGACTTGACAAGAGGTCCTGCTTTACTGTGGACTAGTACTGTTTGAGATGAAGATAAAAATAAAAAAGTATATAAGTGAATCATCTCCACATGGGCTAGTTAACAAGAACATCTCACTAATTTAACCCTGTTCTTCAAGGTGTAACATAAATTATGGTTAAGTCAAGGAAGAATATCTATATACCTACTCCTGATCTCCCATCCCAAATACTTTATTACACAGAACAGATTTTTTTTCCCTTCCCTTCTCCTAAGACATCATCTGGCCTCTGTCAAAGATTAAACTCAGTTCTGTAGTCACTCCGGGGCGACACATCTATTTAAAGCATTAATGGATAATCAGACTCCTCAGGGAAATTTAATGTGGTTAAATAGTAATAAAGGAACTTTCCAATAGAGCATAAACAATACCATAATGAAGAATATTAAATCATATGTTTTGTCACTGAGCCCATTATAGAGCCAATTTAAAATTATAATAAATTTGCATTTGGCACTTGCTAGAGATTGGCAAATTTATTCATGTGAAAAATAGAGAATATAGATTAAATGTCTTTGGATTTTCCTGTAAGGGAGAACTAAAAAATAATCACTGCCGTGTAAAGATATCTATCTATCTCTAAAATTTTTATATACAAATATAGAACATGTATATTTGTAATCCATTAAATGCATTTTACCGACTCAAAAGATATATTTTCATTGAGGCATTTTAAGCACTGTAAAAGTAATAACAGAAAACAGAAAAATTAGTGATTCGATTTTAAATGCCTCTCTCCTCCCAGAAACTGGCTAGCATTTTGTTCCAACACTTCATGTATCTGGTATGAGGGGACCGGACAAAGAGAGAAGCAACGTGAGCCAGGAAGCATGATTCAGAATTGGCTCGTACGGACTCCAAAATGCACCCAGACTGTCTCCTCGGCAGCAAACAGGAGACAATCTGGTCACCTTTAAATGACTGGCAACTTCACCCTGCAACCAGTTGCTGGCATTAGTAGACATGGTTTTTATATCTTTTCCTCCATTTCCTGAAAGGTCTCCTGATTTTTTTCCAAGACAAACAGCAGTTATCCTGGACCCCATGTCCCCTTTGTGACTCATTTATTTTGTCTCCTAGCCAGGCATTACCAAAAGTTATTAGTTTGTTTTAACATCACGAAGTGATGATATACTAATGGTTCCAGAAATATACTACTATGTGGCATTTTTCAACAATATTTTTACCCAGATACCCCCCAGGAATGGTCCTGGTACATGCTGACGTGTCTCTTTTAGTGCTGCCTATTACATAACAGGTTAGAAACATCTAAAATGTTGAACAATAGGAAACTGGTATGTGGTTAATGGAAATGATATGGAAATATGTTTATTCAAATGAAGGATACTGAAAATGTATCATTAATGATGAAGGCAGTATATAAAACAGTATAAATGCACACATACTAAAGAGGGAGACAGAGAAAGACTTATAAGGAATTGGCTCACACAATAATTATGGGGTCTGGTAAGTCCCAAGTTCTGCAGCCAACTGGAGACCAGAGGAACTGGTGGGATAAGTTCCAGTCTAAAGACTGTCAGGCTTTAGAACTGACATTTTAGTTCAAGTTCAAAAGCAGAATGAAACTGATATCGCAGTCAGGTGGGAAAATACCCCCTTACTTGAAGACAGGTGAGCTTTCTGTTCTATCTGAGCTTTAACTGACTGAACAAAGCCCACCCACACTGGGGGGGGGGAGGGCAGTCTGCTCTATTCAGTCTAATGATTTAAATGTTAAACTCATCCAAAAATACACTCACAGTAAACACCCAAAATAATGTTTGATCAAATATCTGGGTATTTCATGGCCCAGCTAAGGAATACAGAAAATGAATCATCACTTACAAAACATTTAGGCCATAACTGTTTTTCATGCCCTGGACCTGTAAAATATTGTGGATTACAGAACAATTCTAATGCAACAACTGAACATGAAGAAAAAGTTCTAATATAAGGCAGTCGTTATGTCACCTATGCTCACTCTGTGCAAAATAAAGTTTTGAATGCTTTGGTTCTGAGTAAAGCTGAAAAATTGGGGAATTTTGTGAAATAATTTCAGCCATGTCTCTCATTGAGTCATTCTCTTTAGAATGATAAGTAATTCTCCACTACTGTGATTGACCTTTTACATTAAATCTAGGCAGTAGTGTATCTTTTGTGTCCTTTTTATGGTTTCTGAGTAGAAAAAAATAGCATGAATGTTAAAGGCATAATACAAAGATAGAAGTTTTGTTTTTATTTATTTGTTTTGTTTTGATAGAGTGAGTTATGCATATTTATGCACATGTATAGATATTTTGGTTTTGATTTTGATTTTGTTCTTTTAGCTGTGAAACACTACAAATTTTAGTAGTCTTTTTTCTTACTGGTAATTATATTAATTTTCTGTTGCTGCCTTAACATATGGCAAACTTAGTGGCTTTAACAGTACAAATTTATTATCTTTTAATTCTGTAGGTCAGAAGTCCAAAATATGTCTCAGCAAGTTAAAATGTAGGTGTTGGCAGGGTTATATTCCTTTCTGGAGGCATTAGGGGGGAGAATGTATTTCTCTTCCGCTTCTATCTTCTAGAAGCCACCCCTCTTCCTTGGTTCCTGACCTCTTTTTTCTATCTTGCAAGTCAGCAATGTACTCTGTGTCTTTCTTTCCTAGATACATCTTCCTCTGACTGAGTCTCTCTTTAAGCCTCCTTCCTCTACTTTTAAGGACACTTCTGATTACATGGGAGCCATGGAGATAATTCAGGATAATCTCCCTATTTTAAAGTCAGCAATTATTAGGAAACTGAATTCCACTGATAGTCCTAGCTCCTCTTTGCTGTGTAGCCTGACGTACTCCAGCTTCCTGGGATTAGGGCATGGGACTCTTCAGAGAACTGCTATTCCACCTACCACAATAATTAAATCTCTACTACTGAATACAGTCTCATAGGGACTTTAATCAAGATATCTTGTCCTCCCTGGTTCAAGAGCTGTCATGTAATTCAGGCAAATGCAATTGTGCTTTATTTCTATACATTTATACCAAGAAAAAATGATCCAAAGACTGAGAAAGTTCACTCATATTTATTTCAGTGGTAAAACTATAGAGCTACCATAGAGCTCCTAGTGCAAAGATTCTCTGAATTCCTGTTCACGAGTTTCCTTGTCTTTTTCTTTATTCTTTTTTTATTTTTGAGAGCTCCCATATCTTTCCAAGGAACTACTCTGTTTTTCCTTAATATAGCCAGTGTGAATTTCCTTGGCTAACAACAAAATAATCCTAATGATACAAGAAATCACAGAAAAAAAGGGAAGCCAAGGGCATTTAGAACCACTCTCTAAGTGAATAGTTATGATTTATTTCACATCACTGTGCTTAAATATCATCAATACCCTAGATAGTGAATGGAATTTCATACTTTTCTAATAGCATGCAGGTAGAATTACAAAACTTCACTGCTATTCCATGGGACTAATCATAGAGATGAATTAGGGAACAATGTGGTTATTTACGTATTGTTTCTATTTGTTTAAATGAGCTCATTGCCCCAAGGCCTATGGGCATGTACACAAAAATTAATAAACACAAGACTAACTTCTCACAGCAGTCCCTGGAAACCCCCCTGGTTTTTGAGACTCTCCACTGAGTATAAATAAGAAAACAACTATAGAATCCTAGGGTGCCTGGAGGGCTTGAAATCCATGCAAAACAGATTTTATTAAAAAATAAAACTAAAGTTCGCCTTTTTTTTCTTTTATGTGTTATTTTTATTGAAGTGAACTATAACAAAAGTTTTTCAAAGCTATACAAAGGATTGTAAAAAATACCAAAATAAATGGCAAAAAGGGTAATTTCACAATGAGTTTGAGGGGCGGAAATAAAAAAGAAGAAAAATGTAGAATGAGCACTTCAGAAGAACAGGAGAATCCTTCACCTCAAAATTTTCAATGATTTGACCATGTGTTTACACATACAGATGGCACAGCTAACCTCAAGTTAAGGTGTTGGTCCCACTATGTGAGTGGTTCTCAACCAGAGATTTTACCCACTTACCCCCATCTGGCAATGTCTGGAGACATTTTTAGGGTTGGCACTACTGGAAGTGGGGTACCACTGGCATCTAGTGGGTCGAAGGCAGGGATGCACTGTCAGTACCATTTAGCCAAAGACTACCAGGAACACACCCGCAGTGAAACAAGTTGGGTTTATTGCTCTTTGCAACAAGGGACAACAGAATACATACCATGGGAAACTATGGTGTGTCTCAGTAAGAGGGTGTTAGAAAGAACTGATTAAAGGTGTCCACACTTTCCAAAAGTCTGAATTATGTCACTTTGCTTTTATGAAAGACCTACTTTAGTACCTGATTCCCCTAGCCTAGAGAGATTCAAAGAGGATTTTTGCCTTTCAGAAAAAAAGTCAAAAAGCATTAAGCATTTGTTTTGCAGTGAACTATCAATGAGGCAGCAGGCACCCTGAGCAGCAAGGGTGTTCCATGTAAATGAATGGTAGTTGCTTCTTTGCTTTATGCCATTCTGGCTTAAGAAAGGTTCCATAGAGATGCTTGCTCTCCTTTTGGATGGTGGGGGAAACCTACTGTAGTATTTGAGTCTTGGTTGGGTGCTCTGGGGAAAGTCTAAAATTTGCTCTAGATTGAATGCTGTTGGAAGATGGGGGCAGTTCTATGATCCATGTCTCAATAAATCTTATGTAGAAGAGGGGAAACTAATAGGAGGATGAATCTGCAACTGGTAAAGAATAGAAGCCATTCATTTCAGCTAAGAGAAAGGGTATTTAGTGTTTTGTAGATGGTAGAATGATCTTGTTTGCCTAGAGGACATGCTGAACTGGCCTTGCTTTTTCTCACTTTATCATGGCCCCAGGGTAACCTGGTCTGAGGTGGGTTTCAATGAGAGTTTTATGTCTAATAAGAGAATAACATGGTCCAGGTCTAGTGTACAGACATCTAGGTTCTGAATATCAGGGGCTGCCTCCTCCTTCCTCCCTCCCTTTCTCCCTTCCTTTCTTCCTTTCTTATTCCTAAACATCCCACAAGGTACAGAATAGCATCCCAGAAAAAAGAATTAACTCTGAATGTGAATTGTGCTGAGGTTGAAAAATTTATTCTACTAACTGAAAGAAGTCAGAAAGAATTTGAGAAGCCCTGAGGTACATAATCCAACTCATCCAGAGATTCTACTCTTTATGATAAATTTTGAGATTATGTTTTGTGAGGTGATTTTTCTGAGGTTAAAATAAAGAAAAAGAAAAAGTGGAAGGAAGCACCATATTTCCCAGCCTATTCCTTCTGCCAGTTGCTTCTTGCCTTAAGTGGGGATGAATAAATATTTTTCACTGGGTACCATAACAAATTTTCTCAGATAGATGTGCCTGAGGTGGGGGCACCCAGAAGAAAGTGTGGTCCGTAGAGGAAAGAGGAGCCCAGTGAAGACACTCTGAAATGGCTGCAAGAATGAGGAATGTTCCATTTACCCTGGCATAGATGATCCTTGAGCTGGACTCTGAACCAAAGTTCTACAACATACCTGTTCTCGTCATCCTCAGGTCTCTGCACTTGCCGGTTTCTGTTGCTTACATCATACTTGTACTATATGCAGATAGGCAGCTCCTCCTTATTGGTGAAGGCTCTGCTCAAATGCATTTGATCACATACACCCCAATTCCATTCACTCTGATTCTTCTGTCCAAGTTATTTCATAGGGATTAAACCTAAGTGAAATTATAGTATTAGTTTTTTACATTTATTTGCCTGTATCTTCCAATATAACATAAACTCCCTGAGAGCAGCAGCCTTGTCCAATTCACAGCAGCATCCGCTGAACCTACAACACGGCCAATAAGATGATTACTGAATGAATGAATGAATGAGTGAGTGAATGAAGTCTTGTTTTCATTCCTATTCCTATGTGGAACAATATGGTCAGAATTATAATCCAACAGCTATCCTAGGAGAAAGAGTAGCATGCTGAGTCCGTTAATTCTTTAGTAATGGAAAGTGAGACTCTCCACACATGAGTAGATTTAAAAATAAAAAGCAGGGGAGATAATGGAGAAGTATTTCTCAATTCTACAAAGCAAAACAGAAGCAAGCAAAATATCAAGTGCTGATAGGAAGGGAGAAAAATCTGATGACAGACAAATGAGAAAAAAACAAAAACAAAAACAAGACCTACAGAGATTTCATTGTTTTGTTTTAGATTTTTACTTCTGTCTTTAAGAAAGTTTACCTTGAGACAGAAAATAAGAAAGAGTGCTGCCGAAGAAGTCAAGATAAAAGACAAAAGATGAAAAGACAGAAAATATTAAAAGATACTTTATAAATCATTGTATATTTAAAGTCAGCAGGGTCTGACGTAAATTATACATGCTCAGAAGTTGGTATATAGCTTTGCAGAATACCCAGGTTAATTGCTAAAACTTTTAAAAAGCAAAGAAAGTTCCAAAAGAAAAGAGCACATTAGGTCTTGCCTGAAAAAAATAGGTGTTTGGAAAGGCAAGCACCCAGCTAATTACATATTGGTCAGGCTGAGTGGTAACAATCAGGAAGATAATAGAAGAAATATCCCAAAAAAGTCACTGACAATCCCTTAGAGAAAGACAGAGTTCTGAGTCACAAATAAGTTTTTGTGAGGAGTGAATCATGCCAGACCAACTTAATTTCCTTGTATGATGGAGTGACAGGCTATGAGATAAAAGGGGGAAGCGATAGATGTAATCTACCTCGATTACACTGAAGCTTCTGATTCTGTCCTGCATTGCATTCTCATCAGTGGGCTAGGAAGATTGGTCTATACTGTATTGCTCTTTAGAAAGGAGCATAAATGCCAAAAGACTGTCCCAGGAGGGTCATTATCTGTGTCTCAGGACAGAAGCAGGCTTCAAGGAATGGAAGGGCATTATAGTCCACAGGGTTTTATGAAAGCGCAACCAATGGCTTAGCAATGGGGGCAGAACAGGTTTCTTGCCTACTTTTATCATTAATAGTTGTCGTAGCTATATCTTTGAGCCATCTGATTCCTATCTCTGAGGCTCAATTTCACAATCTGTAAAATGGTAGGTTTAGAGTAAATATTTCTTCTGGTTTCTTCTAGCTTTTAACTTGTCTGATCCTTTGGCTAATACTGCTTTAGGGATTTCTTTGTGACCTGAATAATAAAGTTGAAGGTTCTCATAGATATTGCTGACTGTTTCAATTATTTACAACTTCCTACTCAGCTAACAAAAGATACATAGGAGAGGTTACCCTTTATCCCCACGTGAGAGTAACTCATATTTATGTTGTTACTCACTTGCATAGTAGTATTTTGGGTGTTTTTTAATGCCTAATATGTACATAAAGAGAGGAGATGAAGGATTAAGTTGTCTGAAGCAGCAACTCTCACCTTTTGAGACAATATCTATGTCAAAATTTTCTGAAAAACAGTAATTACAGAAGAATGTTAAATCAAACACTCTTTAGTAGATTAAAAACAAACTAATATAAAACCCAAGTTTAAAAAATTATATTCAGAGTTCTGCAAATCAATTATGTTGTTACTTAAATTATAGCAAAATTTGTTAACGCTGTTGCAGTAAATGAAAACTCAAACGCATAAAATCTACACCTCACTTTCATTGACTTAAAAGCTACTTGCTTATTAAAAACCCATGGGCTTTTCTTCTTCATTAAATAGTTTATTCAGAAAGCTAACCAGCCTTGGTCAACTCCAAACTATTCTTAATCTCTGAGAGCTGACTTGTTTCTCACAACCATAGCTAGTTTATATAAAAAACATATCTTTACAAGTAGTGATTCTATAGCATCTCACTACGGTTATGGTCAGTGACTGTAATGGGGTTGGTGGGAGGGACCTGATGAAGTGGGTAGTTTAATAACCATAATATTGCACATGTAATTGTAGATTAATGATACCAAAATAACTTTAAAAAATAAATAAAAAAAACATATCTTTAAACTTCTAGAAATGACCCAGATGGAATAACATCCTAAGGTGGGTAACATGCTTATTGTTCATTACTTCACTTTTAAATTGGCATTTCAGATTAGTTAAGCATTTGATAAAGCTCATGTTTATGCAAGTGTTTACAAATTAGAAAATCTGTTAGCAGCATTTAATTTGTTTAAATATATATATTTTAATTTACTGCTTCTAATGGAAAGATGCTTAAGGGAATTTAAGAGTCATAGCCTTATTGATAGACATTAAGCACATGCAGAGAGCAATCATTATTACTAATATTTTACATTTGCTGCATGCCAACAGTTACATGCAGTAAAGAGCCTTTGTAATTTTATAGGCAGGAGGAATGTGTGCTATACATGCAGGGCTTTTATATCACTATACATATTTATCTTTTTGTGGGCTTTTTTTTCCTGCCCTTTAAATGAAATATGTTTTCCTCCCACTAATGTCCTCACACGTGTGTTATAATGAGAATGGAATGCTCCTCTGATCCTTTGGCATGGAATGTGTCTAATTACACAGAAATTCTGGACATAGCTCAGATACCATCATGACAAATATCATTCCAATCTTTAGTCAATGGCCAGTTTATCCCCAGGACTCTGTGATTATAAGGAATCATTTAGAACAAGATATCATACAGCTCTCTTTCTGAAACCCATGTAAAAGATTCACGTTCACTGGGACTCCTGCTGATCTATCTATAGGCACACGACTTCTGGCTGTGGATCTATGAGTAATGATGACTTCATCTTTATTATTTTTGGAAATTATTTGATTTCAAGCTGAACATAATCACTTCCTCAAACATGATTTACACACCTACTTTGTGCCAGGTTCTGGGCTGAGTGCTGGGTGTGCAAAGATGAATAAGAAAAGGCTGTTATCATCATCATTTCTAAACTGGGCTATTACAGCAAACTTCTATCTAATTTCCCTGAACCCAATTTTACTGGTTCCTTTTGATTTATCCTCTTCCTGTTCATTAAAAGAGATCCATTTCAAAAATAAATCTGACCATGCTGGACCTTACATTTAAATGGCTGCCCTGTCCACCACAAGATAAAATCTGAGCTTCAGATGTAGTGTCAAAGGTCTTCATAATTTGAACCCTATCCATTGTTATTTGTTACTCTTTTTACTTACACTTTTTGCTCTAATAATGCTGAACTGCTTTTAGTTTTTCTATATTGCTGCTTCTTGACTTGCTTATTCTGTCTCTGGCAAAAATTCTCTCTTATTTGCTAACTTTTATTCCTCTTTCAAGACTCACTGTAAGAAGGATTAAAGATGGCCATGTGAGAGGTGAGACAGAGGCTTCCTCCTAAAACCGCATATAATATGAAAATATAATTAAAACAACTAATCCTGAAAAAGCAATAGGAAAGAGGACTGTGCCAAACTACATACACCTGCAAAAAAGAGCAGACCACACAGCACAGGGTAACGTACTAAAGCTGTGGCCCAGGAGGACACAAGACCTTCCGCCACCCCAGCTCACCAGCGGGAGGAAGAGAAACGGAGCAGGGAGGGAGTGGAGATCTGGGACTGCTGAACACCTGACTCAGGAGATCTGCTTTGGGAGCACAAACCTTTCATGGTGCTTGCATGATACTCTCATAATTAGGGGGTTGGAAAGCTATGACAGGCAGAATACCTGGAGAGAATGAGATTCCAGCTGCTTGTGGAAAGCAGGGATCCATATCCGGCTGCTCAGGGATAAAAGAAAGCTGGGCACTCTGAGAGACTTCCTAAAAAAGAAGCCCTTAGCAAGAGGGCTGTTAAAGGGGCAAGGATTGCACAGAGATTATTGCTCAGGAGAAAGGACAGGTAGACAAAATTGTCTGGGTGCACTCTGCCCAGCAGGTAGGGAGCTTTCATGATCTTCAGGTGCTCCGGCTCCCTGACTGCCTACACAGCTCCAAGAACCCCCTCCGTGATAGGCAGCCTACTGCCCTTTTCTCCTGGTCAGCCCCACCTGGCTCCAAACCGGCAAAACATATCGTGGTGTTAGGCCAGCCAGAGGGAATATCTGTCTACAGCAACTACAAACACAAAGCGCAGAAGCTTATACCTGTGTGCTCAGCCCACTGGTTCAGGCAGGGGAGACAGGCATAGCAGCCGGGAAGCAGGAAACAGCTCTTGCCTCCCCCCAGGCACCAATACCCCTCCCCTGCGATGCCCGACATTGCTTCAGGGGCTGAGCAGCTCCGGAGAGTAGAGCTTCTGGGCGCTAGAGGGCACCATGTGCAAATATGAAACGCCAAAGGAACCTGGTTCAGAGTAAAATTATTAATACAACTCCAGAGAAAGATTTAAATGATATGGACCTCATGACTCTCCCTGAAAGGGAGTTAAAAATAAAAATCATTAACATGCTTATGGAGGTACAGAAAGATATTCAAGAACTCAGGAATGAACTCCGGTTAGATATCCAATTGTTGAAGAGCACAATGGAGGGTATTAAAAGCAGATTAGATACAGCGGAGGAGACGATAAATGAAATGGAAACTAGAGAAGAGGACTACAAAGAAGCTGAGGGACAGAGAGACAAAAGGATCTCTAAGAATGAAAGAATATTGAGAGAACTGTCTGACTAATCCAAATGCAACAATATTAACATTATCGGGGTACCAGAAGAAGAAGAAGAGAGAGAAAGGGATATAAAGTGTCTTTGAGGAGGTAATTGCTGAAAACATCCCCAATCTGGGAAAGGAGATAGTCTCTCAGGCCATGGAGGTACACAGATCTCCCAACACAAGAGACCCAAGGAAGACAACACCAAGACATATAATAATTAAAATGGCAAAGATCAAGGATAAGGACAGACTATTAAAAGCAGCCAGAGGGAGAAATAAGATCATATACAAAGGAAAGCCCATCAGGCTATCATCAGACTTCTCAATGGAAACTTAACAGGCCAGAAGGGAGTGGCATGATGTATTTAATGCAATGAAGCAGAAGGGCCTTGAAACAAGATTACTTTATCTGGCAAGATTATCATTTAAATTTGTAGGAGGGATTAAACAATTCCCAGATAAGCAAAAGCTGAGAGAATTTACTTCCCACAAACCATCTCTACAGTGTATTTTGGAGGGACTGCTATAGATGGAAGTGTTCCTGTGGTTCAATAGCTGTCACCAGAGGTAATAAAACCACAGTAAATAAAGTAGAACAGCTAATTACTAAGCAAATGCAGAATTAAAATAAATATCCCCAAAGTCAATCAAGGGATAGACAAAGAGTACAGAATATGACACCTAATATATAAAGAATGGAGGAGGAAGAAAAAAGGAGGAGAAAAAAAAGAATCTTTAGATTGTGTTTGTAATAGCATATTAAGTGAGTTAAGGTAGACTCTTAGATAGTAAGGAAGTTAACCTTAAACGTTTGGTAACCACGAGTCTAAAGCCGGCAATGGCAATAAATACATACCTATCCATAAACACTCTAAATGTAAATGGACTGAATGCACCAATTAAAAAGACATAGAGTCACTTAATGGATTAAAAAAACAAGACCCCTCTATATGCTGCCTACAGGAGACTCACTTTAAACCCAAAGACATACACAGACTGAAAGTGAAGGGATAGAAAAAGATATTTCATACAACTAATGGGCAGAAAACAGGAGTTGCAGTACTTGTATCAGACAAAATAGACTTCAAAACAAAGAAAGTCACAGGAGACAAAGAAGGACATTACATAATGATAGAAGGATCAATCCAAAAAGAATATATAACCATTATAAATATCTATGTGCCCAATACAGGAGTACATACATATGTGAAACAAATACTAACAGAATTAAAGGGGGAAATAGAATGCAATGCATTCATTCTAGGACACCTCAACACTCCACTCACTCTGAAGAAGTGTTCAACCAGACAGAAAATAAGTAAGGAGACAGAGGCACTGAACAACACATTAGAACAGATGGACCTATAAGACATCTGCAGAACCCTACACCCAAAAGCAGCAGAATACACATTCTTCTCAAGTGCACATGGAACATTTTCAAGAATAGATCATATCCTACCTAGGCCACAAAAAGAGCCTTGGTAAATTCAAAAAGATTGAAATTGTACCGAGAAGTTTCTCAGACCACAAAGGTATGAAACTAGAAATAAATTATGCCAAGAAAATGAAAAATCCCACAAACACTTGGAGGCTTCACAACATACTCCTAAATAACCAATGGATCAATAACCTAATAAAAACAGAGATCAAGCATTATATGGAGACAAATGACAACAATAATTCAACACCCCAAAATCTGTGGGACACAGCAAAGGCCTTCCTAAAAGGAAAGTATATTGTAATATTGGCCTATGAGCAGTCTAAACTCACAATTCATGAAACTAGAAAAAGAAGAACAAATGAGACCCAAAGTCAGTAGAAGGAGGGACGTAATAAAGATTAGAGCATAAATAAATAAAATCGAGGGGAATAAAACAATAGAAAGGCTGAATGAAAGCAAGAGCTGGTTCTTTGAGAAAATAAACAAGATAGATAAACTCCTAGCCAGACTTATCAAGAAAAAAAGAGTCTTCACATATAAACAGAATCAGAAATGAGAAAGGAAAAATCACTACAGACACCACAGAAATACAAAGAACTATTAGAGAATACTATGAAAAATTATATGCTAACAAACTGGATAACCTAGAAGAAATGGACAACATTCCAGAAGAATACAACCTTCCAAGGCTGACCCAGAAAGAAAGAGAAAATCTGAACAGACCAATTACCAGCAATAAAATTGAACTGGTAATCAAAAACCTACCTAAGAACAAAATGCCTGGACCAGATGGCTTCACTGCTGAATTTTATCAAACATTTAGTGAAGACCTAATACTTTTTCTCCTTAAAGTGTTCCAAGGAGTAGAAGAAGATGGAATACTTCCAAACTCATTCTGTGAGGCCAGCATCACTCATACCAAAACCGGGCAAAGACACCATGAAAAAAGAAAATTACAGACCAATATCCCTGATGAACATAGATGAAAAAATACTCAACAAAATATTAGCAAACTGAATTCAAAAATACATCAAAAGAATAATCCACCAGAATCAAGTAGGATTTATTCCAGGGATGCAAGGATGATACAACATTCGAAAATCCATCTACATCATCCACCACATCAACAAAAAGAAGGACAAAAACCACATCATCATCTCCATAGATGCAGAAAAAGCATTTGACAAAATTCAACATCTATTCATGACAAAAACTCTCAACAAGATGGGTATAGAGGGCAAGTACCTCAACATCATAAAGGCCATATTTTACAAACCCACAGCCAACATTATACTTAACAGCAAGAAGCTGAAAGCTTTTCCTTTAAGATGAGGAACAAGACAAGGATGCCCACTCTCCCCACTTCTATTCAACATAATACTAGAGGTACTAACCACAGCAATCGTACAACACAAAGAAGTAAAAGGCATCCAGATTGGCAAGGAAGAAGTTAAACTGTCCCTGTTTGCAGATGACATGTTATTGTACATAAAAAACCCTAAAGAATCCACTCCAAAACCACTAGATCTAATATCAGAATTCAGCAAAGTTGCGGGATACAAAATTAATACGCAGAAATCTGTGGCATTCCTATACACTAACAATGAACTAGCAGAGAGAGAAATCAGGAAAACAATTCCATTCACAGTTGAATCAAAAAGAATAAAATAGCTAGGAATAAACCTAACCAAGGAAGTGAAAGATCTATACTCTGAAATCTATAAGACACTCATGAGAGAAATTAAAGAAGATACCAATAAATGGAAACACATCCCATGCTCATGGAAAGGAAGAATTTATATTGTCAAAATGGCCATCCTGCCTAAAGCAATCTACAGATTCAAAGAATTCCTATCAAAATACCAACAGCATTCTTCAACGAGCTAGAGAAAATCATTCTAAAATTCATGTGGAACCACAAAAGACCCTGAATAGCCAAAGCAATCCTGAGATGGAAGAATAAAGCTGGAGGAATTATGCTCCCCAACTTCAAGCTCTACTACAAAGCCATAGTAATCAAGACAATTTGGTACTGGCACAAGAACAGACCCATAGACCAATGGAACAGACTAGAGAGCCCTGGTATAAACCCAACCATATATGGTCAATTAATATATGATAAAGGAGCCATGGACGCATAATGAGGAAATAACAACCTCTTCAACAGTTGGTGTTGGCAAAACTGGACAGCTACATGCAAGAGAATGAAACTGGATATTATTTAACCGCATACACAAAAGTAAACTTGAAATGGATCAAAGACCTGAATGTAAGTCATGAAACCATAAAATTCTTAGAAGACAACATAGGCAAAAATCTCCTGAGTGTAAACATGAGCAACTTCTTCCTGAATGCATCTTCTTGAGCAAGGGAAACAAAAGCAAAAATGAACTCATGGGACTACATTAAACTAAAAAGTTTCTGTGTACAGCAAAGGACACCATCAACAGAACAAAAAGACATTCTACAGTATGGGAGAGTATATTTGTAAATGACATATCCGACAAGGGGTTAACATCCAAAATATATAAAGAACTTTTATTCCTCAACACCCAAAAAACCAATAACCCGATTAAAACATGGGCAGAGGATATGAAGAGACAGTTCTCCAAAGAAGAAATTCAGATGGCCAACAGACACATGAAAAGATGCTCCACATTGCTAATCATCATGGAAATGCAAATTAAAACCACAATAAGATATCACCTCACATCAGTAAGGATGGCCAGCATAAAAAAGAGTAGGAACAACAAATGCTGGTGAGGATGTGGAGAAAGGGGAACCCTCCTACACTGCTGGTGGGAATGTAAATGAGTTCAACCATTGTGGAAAGCAATATGGAGGTTCCTCAAAAAACTAAAAATACAAATACCGTTTGACCCGGGAATCCCATTCCTTGGAATTTACCCAAAGAATACAACTTCTCAGATTCAGAAAGACGTATGCACCCCTATGTTTATCACAGCACTTTTTACAATAGCTAAGATATGGAAGCAACCTAACTGTCCATCAGTAGATGAATGGATAAAGAAGAGGTGGTACATATGCACAATGGAATACTATTCAACCATAAGAAAGAAACAAATTCTACCATTTGCAACAACATGGATGTAGCTGGAGGATGTTATCCTTAGTGAAAAAATGCCCGGTGGAGAAAGACAAATACCAAATGATTTCCCTCAATAGTGGAGTATAATGATGAAGCAAAACTGAAGGAACAAAACAGCAGTAGACTTGGAGACTCCAAGAAGGAACTAGTGGTTACCAAAGGGGAGGGGTGTGGGAGGGCCGGTGGGAAAGGAGGGAGAAGGGGACTGAGGGGTATTATGTTTAGTACACATGTGTGGGGGGGTCATCGGGAAAACAGTGTAGCACAGAGAAGGCAAATAGTGAATCTGTGGCATCTTACTACACTGAAGGACAGTGACTGCATTGGGGTACGGGTGGGGACTTGATAATGTGGGTAAATGTAGTAACCACATTGTTTTTTCATTTAAAACCTTCATAAGAATATATATCAATAATACCTTAATAAAAAATTAAAAAAAAAAGACTCACTGTAACGTCATCTACTTTTCTGATATCCTTTTCCTCAAAAACAGGGCAAGATCAGGACCAACTATATCAAGGTATGTCAGTGCCCTCTGTTTACCTCTATGACTGCATTCACCACATAGTTGTATAATTATCTACATACTATTTGAATTCCCACATTAGATTGGCGTTTTGCATTTTTGTTTTAAATTAGTGACTATGTGACTATGTTTTCATTTTAATAATACTAACTGGTTCCTTTTAAAATTCCGTGTTTTTGTTACCTCTGTGCATGAACTTAGAACTTCTGTTCCATATTCTGGGTGTCATTTCTTCATTTATCTTGAAAGATTCTGAACATATTTAGTTGAAAGTCATTTTTTTGTATACTGTTTAATTATTTCTATTTATTCTGGAGTGAATTAATCACCTAATTACCAATATTTAGGTGCCAAAAATACAGTGGAAACAAAACAGAGAAGACCCCTGTTCTCACCAATGGTTGGAGAAGGTAGATACACAACATAAAATAATTTTAATAATGTGGAAATGTGGGCTATTGGAGAGAACTTACCTGTCGGGAACATTTGCCTAATGAATAAGCTGACATCAAATGATGAGGTGGAATTAAACAATCAACAAGGAGGGGTATTCTCAGAAAAGGTAACAGCATCAGAGGCCCTGGAGGTGGGAGAGAATATGATGCTTTGGAGGGATAAAGCTGGTTCAGCTACAGCTGCAGTAGAGATAGCAAAGCTCTGTCATCTAGCCTTGCTACTGTGTTCCATTTCCCTCTACAAAGAGATTATCACCAGTAATGAAGAATGACTTCTTAGACTATGCAAGCCTATCTTTAGCCATTAAAGTGTTCCCTAGGTTTTCACGGTGATTTTCAGGTACTTCCTACTTTTTGTTCTCCTTTATATCATTTGGTATTACACAGCCAAAGCTGAATTTTTAAGAGATGATATGTTTTCCCTTCCAAAGATCTCATGTCAAGTATCTCCAAAGTGTTTGGAATCCCGTTGAATAAATTATATGTGACTGTTTTTTTCCCTCCCAACCTATCATGAACTCTGAAATGATTTGTTGTCTCACTCCTTAATTACTTAGCACTGCTGAAATGCCAACTAATTCTTCCTGGTTGGCCAAAAACGAGTACAGGATGGCAATTCCCCCAGGAAATTTTCTCCTCTGGGAGTCGAAGCTGTTAGCAAAAGCAAGTCAAGGACCTGTTAGACATTCTGCTGTTAGCCAAATGAGACTTCCAGCAGATGTCTAGGGAGTTGAAATCCCCATCACTACTCTGTCTTTTCCCTGCACTGATTTTCCAATCTGTGTCTAGTAATACACCATGCATTTCCTCCATGTGTCCCAGTGTACACTCATCATGAAAGCTCTTCTGTGCTTTTCATTTGTCCCAACCCATATGCTGTTGCCCTGAGGTCTGTGGATTTCCATATGAATGTATATCTTCCTGACGTTCACCCCTGCTCTGCCTCCTGTGTAAGCAGGCTGTTTCTTTAGGGGTGGTATACCCTTCCATTACAATACTGTAACACCTTTCTGCGGAATTATAATACGAAGGTCTGGCCCAGAAAATCTAGATAATACTTAATAAATTAGCTTACTCTTACTAGCCTATCTCCAGTGCATTGTATCCAAGTATCATTTCCAAACTTCTTTGTACTAACAATTATCAGGAATTCAATGTGTGTTCCATGCTACTCTGGACCAACAACAGGGATCTCTCCCCAGAACTTGGTCGAGAGAGACGGGGGGGACTGCTTGGAAGAAATAAACGGGTTTCTTAAACTTTATTTCTCCCTTTGACTGATTTCGGTTTTAGAGGTATTTTGCCCCGGGATTTTCCCCTGGAGTTACAGCGTATTAGCAAGATTCTTATGCACATTAAGTTTTCAGAACACCACGCTGTAGTACCTGATTTCCCCAGTATATATCTAAACCACCTCACTTCATCCTGCCGTAAAGCCTGCCAGATCGGCTTCAGCTGGCCTCTCCGCAAACTCGCAAAAGGTAATTGGTCTCCGTCCAAATTCATCATTACAATATAAGAAAGAGAGTTCGTTCATTTGGTACTTAAATGTATGACTCTGTTTGTGCCATGCCCTCTCCAAATGCCAGGCAGTAACGTAACACTTGTTTGACTTTAGCATATCTTGCTTCCACTACATATAACTTCCAGAAAGGTGCCATATCACATACCCTACTACATGTTCTATGCTTATATGATATTCTTAAACTGACTTATTATTTTTAATTTAATAAAAACAACCTTTATTTTATCCTAAATTAAATCAGTTGTGATGAATAGAAGTATACCTTTAAATATAGAAGATAACTATAAATATACCACCCTCTGACCCAACACAAAAACAAAGAAGAAAGCAAACCAAACCATTATTATTAAATTCTAGTTAGATACTGTTATCTGCCACAAACTCTGAGCCTAAGGTCTTTTCTTTGTTAAACAGAGATTAGGAAGTATTAAAGAGATGTTAAAGGCATACAGCTCCAAAGAGTTTTTCTCTTTGATGTAAAGAAAAGCATTGAACGACTAGAAAAGGGAACTTTTTGAACGCTCTGTGTTTCAAATGTTATTATTAACGAAAATTAATCTTGCAGCTGAGCCTTTGGAAAACCCTGTACTCTCGAACTAAGAATACCTGTCAGTTTAGGCCTGCAGGAAATTGCTGATACAGTTTTAAGGTTATATATCTGAGGGAAGCATGTCTAATTAACTGCATGAGAGGGAAATTTTTAGGAACTTCTTGAAAATGATGCTTCCTTGACATGTGTATGGTACTCCTAAGTAACAAGTGGTCATGAGTTACAAGTGACTTGTTCTGGTCTGTTTTGCTACCATAAAATAGGGAGCCTCCTTATCAAAATGAGACCTTATAGTTTCAAATTCGGTGTGAAATTTTTCTTTGTGCCAGACACACGTTTGGAAACAACCTCTCTATTCTGCAAGGATCTCAGTGTTTATACTGGTACATTTTCCACGGTGACAAATAATGTACAAGGGCAGAACAAAACATCACCACAGCCTTGCAAAAGCTTTATAATAACATTGTATTGCTTTGAACCATTCAATCAATTGTAGACATGGTTTAAATGTACAGAAAAACTAAATGCAATACCATGGGAAAACATAAAAAGTATTTTGCAGCCTAACTTCAGCATATAAAAGAGTTTGGGAGCATATTTTTTAAGAGAAGAAAGTTTCACCTAGACTCCCTGGATTATTATATTTCTAATATGGCTATAATACTTTCCCTTTAAAGATTCAGAGACCCAGTATTTCACTCAACAAAGCATGTTTTATGCTAATTAAAAGTGGCCAAGGAGTCATGAATTCCCTATGATCTTTATGGAAAGAAATCAATACCTGTATCTATTTCTATAAAACTCCAGGGTTTTACTGGTAGATATTAGAATCCAGAAAGGTAGGCTTTTATGTTGTGTTTCTAGTAATAATGAGCAATCTAGGGTCAAATAGAAGTCTCATGCAGAGTACAGAATAAAAGAGTAACTATGAACCATTGAAAAATAAATGCAGAATCATATATTTGTAATGCTGTTTAAAGTAAGGCTAATCTTTATTCAACATTTTTTACTCACATATAAGACTCCCATTGTGTGGTGTCTTAGCAATGGATATATTACAGAGGTTCTAAAACCTTAGTATAAATGCAAAGAATTATGGTTTACAACTCAGTGGGGGAAAGCATGTATGCACACAGACACACACATATACATACCCCAGTTCTGGCAGCATATATAGTAATAGGAGTCCTTAAGCAATCTTGGTTTTGTTACCCTAATAATTGCCATTCTAGCAGCATTTATAGTAATAGGAACCCTTAAGCAATCTTGGTTTTGTTGCAATTCAAATGGTTGAAATGTGCTGTGGAGGAGTTCTGCCTCGCCCCTAGACCCTCACCAAAGAGTAAATGGTATGGATAGCTTTAAGCAGTGCTAGGATTTCTTACTGCATGACTTTAAAGGATACCATTCAGATTGGCCACAATCATAATCCTAATCAGGGTTATAAAATCTCAATCTATTTAATCATATTAGATTTTGTGTCCAATAAAGTTACAACATAATAGTCTATCTGAAGCACTGACAGATATCACAAAAGAGTGAGTTTTATTGCTTCAGATTCCTAATGTGTTTCAGCAGATTTTTCTGAGGAGTGGAAAGAGGCAAGATTCAATGAATGAATGAATGTGCTCCAAGAGAGCTTCCCTTTTTATATTTATTTGAATATTAAGTTCAGTATTATAACTGCTGTTCTTTCTCAAATGATATCATTTTTTTTCTATAGTGCAAGTGTTTCAATATAAAATGATGGGATTATTTCAGAATTCCACTTGTGATCACTTATACATTATCTATTGACTGTGAGCTGGTGGTTCTATAGGAAGACATGAAGGCATATGAAACATGCATGTCCAAGCAACATGAAAAACTGTGAAACAATAAAAATGTCACATTGCTTTCAGAAAAGCAAGCAGTAACTCACATTAATCATAGATGAAGGGAGGATTCAGGCTGTTTTTTCTAATTGCTGTCCTAAGCTTACCCAACAGAGACTATTGTTAGCACCTTAGTGCCTTAGAAGTTATTCACAGTGCTGGGATGTATTCTGATGTCCTCTAGGAAAAAGGGCTTCAAAATATACTTTCCCTGTCCCTCTTGTTGAGAGTTCTTTTCTTGTGAGCCAGCGTGAAGTAGCATCCACAAATCCATGCTCTTTGATAATTGGCAGATACAGGATCCCTGTGCATTCTGGTCCCTGCTGACTCAGGAGAAAGGAGATGACAGGGGGCAGTGTCTTGGGCGGACTGTTCGTGCTTAGGCTGCATGCTGAACACAGCTCCTGGGCAGCCATCATTTGTAGGCTACCTTTTCATTGCGAAGTAGACCTTCACCTTTGGCAGGTGGCTCTATTTTGCTAAGCAGCTCACAAATCTGGTGGAGAAGCACCTCAGACTTCCTTTGAATGGTTGTGTTCCACCTTCATAAGTGGTGTTCAGAAAGCCTGCATGAGAGCAATAATTGTGCTCTATTTAGAGGCAGTGGTGTAACCTGAAAAGCTTGCATGGATAAGACATGTGCAGCCCTTAAAGCCATTTACCACAGTTAGAAAAGAACATACCAGAAGTCATAATAATGAAAAGCTTGGTGGATTGGATGTCTCTCTCAGCTTCCTAATTATGAAGCTTACCTTTTACAACCATTTGAACTCTTTTTTTGATGAACGGTTTTTTACCTCACCATAAAGGCATGCTATGTGAATAGTTTACATAGGCATGGGAGGTAAGGTTTTAGTCTTGTCTTATTTTTAAATTAGATATCTTTCAGATTTAGCTTTACCAGCAGGCTGTCATCCAAGATATGATAAAAGGAATGAATCAAAATCCCCTGCCTCAAAATACCTCTCCTTATTGACATCTGAAATCCACAGTTAGATGTTTTCCTTTAGTACATGAAGATGTTTACACCCTTAAGATTCATTTGTTAAAATAAAAAGACACCAGAAATGGGTAAATAATAAAGTTGTTCCTTAGCTCAGTTCAAAAAACATGCACTGAGCATCTTTTAGGTATCAGAAACTGCTGCGCCCTGGGAATCTAAGGATGGATGTATATATTCACTTCTCTTTCAAAGAGTTGACATGAAGTTCCTGAGGGATCTTCGGACTAAGTTGGGAACCAGGTCCATACTTAGAAAGAAGAGTGTGGAGAAAACAGGTTTTGCTTCCCTCACAATTTCAACAAGGAAGAGACTCAGTTATATTTGGTTAAGCTGTACACTTGACAGGTACTTGTCATATATTATTTGATTCTTCATATGCTTTGTGTACATGCAGCAATAGGCTTTGGCATAAAAAGAACGAACAAGGGGATGAGAAAAAGTTTCCCACTCTTTGAATTATATAGCAGCTATTTAGTGGGCTGATGGGAATATATAAAGTAGCTGATGTTTATTTACGAATGACCCCATATCAAGCTGTATTGCCAGATACCATAAACAGATATAAATTGTCAGGGCAGTGAAAGTACACAGTGACCCTGTGTTTGACGAAGCACAGCAGTCGCTATAGTAGTTAACCTTTGACTGTAGTAGTAAATTAATGCAGATCTCCAAAAAATAATCCTATGCAAAAATTACTCTGGACACACTGATGCAGAATAATAAAAGACTAACAATAACTTGACCTCCACAGCTTATGGCGAGGTGAGGTATCATGTAGTGTAGAACTAGGGAGGAGCATATTTTCATTAGGAAGGTTATTGAACACCAGACATCTTATATTTTATGGTGAAATTCTGCCACAGCCAAAGAACAGCAACTTGTGTTATAAAGACAACAATGTCAGGTGTTCCAGCCTATTTTAGTAACACCCCTTTATTATTGAAAGTGCCTCTGGTAAATGCCCAAATTGCCTATTTGCACTAAGTAAAATGTCACTTTGTGAATAAATTAGGCATTTTATGCTACCTTCTGTACGTCTAATGACATCCGTTGTAATATAGTGTTTGCTTGTCTCTCTCTAGAGGCTAGCTCTGGAAATTAGCTTACACCTGTGGCTTTGGGGAGATATTAAATAATAGAGATTTTTTGCAATCACTTCCCCTGGCAGAATGTCACTGATATTCAAGAAACGACTCAAAAGACATTACCAGAGTATTTCTCAGTATACCTATAGGGCTTAAAGTTTTGGATTTACCTGGACCTTTTGACATGGCATGGTCCCTGTCCAATGGGAGTTACTTGCAGCTTGTAGTTCATACTCTTCACCTTGATTCTGCCTATGAATTATCAGAATCAGATTAATTTTCTGTGCTTGGAATAAGTGGGACTAACTGGATGATTTGTTTTTTCAAAGTGATCTGGTTTTGCATTTATCTTTTGTTGCCTCTACCCATGAAACAGTCATTTTTTTACATTCCTTTTCTATGCACCTTGATTCCAAACAAAAACTATACATTTTTCATAACTACCAGAACAGGAGGATGCATCTGTAGCATGTAGAGATCCAAATAAGTCTTCAGAGTTGTAAAGCTTATCCAGATCTTGTGCCTATGTCAACCCTGAAAGAGTCCTTTCTGCTGGCTTTCATGAAGCTGGAGATACCAAAACACCAAAGCTGTAGCTGACTTTTTGGAAGATGTTCCCTTTAAAGAATGGTCCAGGTAGAATTTTACACAAAAGTGTAAGGTATAAAGCATTTGTGTGTAGCATGTTGTATCTTCCGTTTTTGTGTTTTTTGACAAGAACTGGTAAATGCAAATGATACCCTGATGACTCTTATCATTTAAGAGAGAGAAATTATGAAAATGGTTAACAGTTGTTCTCTGACACACTTGACTCTATGGGAATTTTGAATAATAGCAATTGCTAACATAAACTGGGTGATTACCACACACCAATAATTATTCAAGGCATTTTACATGAATTATCTCTGAGTACTTACAAAAACTCAGTGAGATAGGTAATGTTATTATCCTGCTTTTTCAAAAGAATGAAAAAATGGTACCGTAACAATCCGAATCAAAATTAGGACTAGTCCCCTTATTAAGGCATATTCTTTGCATTAGAAAGTCTCCTGTAAGTCGAGGAGTTGTACAGTATGTTATTTATGAACATAAGTGGTGGAAGCAGAGAATCTTGGTTTCAATGATTTTCCCTCTTTGCTGCTAACTCATTAGTTGACTTTATCAATCAGGACTTTTTCTATTGCCAGTGAAAGATAGCACATTTATACACAAGTAAACAACAGGAGAAGAAAATTTTATTTCTCATAACACTAAAATTGCCAGAGTAATGTAGTTTTCAGACTTGTTAGTTTCAAGATTGTGACAATATCTCCAAGACCTAGTCTCTCTCTGTATTGTTACTCTCTGCTTTCTATTGGCTTCATTTTGTGACATGATGGAGGCTAGTGGTTCTAATCTTAAATGCTCCCAGGTTCAAGCTCCATGGAAATAAGGGTCCTCTAGGCCCAGCAGGTGGAATAAAAGTCTTAAGCCTGATTGATACATCCCTGCACCAGTAACTGAGGCCAGGGTAATGAAATGCATCCATCGGACAGCATAAATCTGGGCCACATGCTCTTTCCTGGAGCTTCAACTTAAGTACGGATGATAAGTGACTCACCAATGAAACACTAGAATTCTCTTTTTGGAAAAAAAGCAGGATGGAGGAGTTGATTCTGAGCATCAGAAATAACAGATGTCCAATACAGCTTGGGAGATTCTCTTCATCTCTCTGAACATCCCTTTCTCTTGTCCATAAAATGGTGGGAATAATAACTACCTCACAGAGTTGAGAGAATCCAAAGAGCTTCTCTCATTGTTTCTTTTTCTCCTTGTCTCCTGTTATTCTTTATTTTTCTTTATTGTTATTTTTTAACTTTTCTTCATCATCTTTCATCAACATTATAGTCATCACCATCATATTCATAAGTTATTTATCACTGGATCTGGCCCATGGCAAGAACTCCATATAGAAAAAGTTGACCCTTCCAGGAGGAATTAAGAGAGCAAATCTGATGTTAGCTTAGCATGTGATTCCTGGAAGTCAGATTTCAAAAAACATGTCCCAGCTGTGTCCCAGGTGAATGTCACTTCTAAGTCTATTTTCAGACTGCCTAAACAGCACCACACACACTACTGCTGGATTTTGGGGGTCATGTGGTCCTCTATGAAATCCAGGTTATTTCCTTCTATTGCCAAATCTCCCTGTCTTTGAGCAACAAGATAAAAATTCTTCATTGCCCCTGATAAACTCTGTTCTAGAAAAAATAGTGAACTCCAGCCTAGCACACACATCTCTCTTAAGCATTCATCACACATTAGCATGAAAATTATACATTTTGTGATTTATAACAAAATTATAGAAGACAATCATGTTCCCTGTCTTTATCTCTGATTGGATACATCGTATAAGCCATGCTTTATTACCAATTCCCAAATGGTGTGATTGGATTATAAATGCTAAAATTCACAACTTCTTCATCATTGCAAAGTAGCAACCTGATTAGTAAAAGTATACTTAGTGTTTAAACCAGTTACCACCTTTCCCAAACATTAAAGCTCAGCATATAGTTCAGTTCAAATTGACAAGTGTACAGTGAGTGCTGCTTGACTCTCCTTAACTTCCAAGATAAAGTCTCAGGATAGAGATTCACAGGTCCAGGATGGACCATTTGCACAGTCCTAGAACAAATGAATACATCCCCGGAGAGATGGAAGAAGTGACATTGCATCAATTCACTTTTCCCATGGCAATCGTGCAGATGTATTGAAAGCACAGTTCCAAAAAAAAACGAACAAAAAAACTGAGGGCTGGATAAAGAGAACAAGGTTCCGTATCTGCTCCCAGGAAAAACCCCTCAGAATGGCTAAGCTATATATATATATAATATATACGGCACATATATATATAATATATGTGTATATATATATATACACATATATTATATATACAGTGAACATGTAAGTTCTCTCTTAGCAAATTTTAATTATACAATGAAGTGTTTTCAGCTATAGTCACTATTTATATATTAGATCTCACACCTTATCCATCTTTATCTGAGAGTTTGTATTCTTTACCAACCTCTCCCTATACCCCCCACCTACAGTAGCCTACTGCACCCTGGTGCCTGTCAACCACTTTTCTACTCTCTGATTCTATTATTTGACTCTTTTTAAAATTCTACGTATAAGTGAAAACAAGAAGTGTTTGTCTTTCTTGTCTGGATTATCTCACTTAGCATGATGCCTTCAAGGTCAGTCCATGTTGGTGCAAATGGCAGGATTTCCTTCTTTCTCATGGCTGAATAATATTGCACTGTGTGTGTGTGTGTATGTACATTCATTACTCAACAAACACCTAAGTTGTTTCCATATCTTTATTGGTTACTGTGAATAATGCTGCAGTGAACTGGGAGTGCAGATATTTCTTCAATATCCTGTTTTCATTTTCTGTGGATCTATACCCACCAGTGGGGTTTCTGGATCATATGGTACCTCTTCTTTTTACTTCTTGAGGAAGATCCATACTGTTTTCCATAGTAGCTTCACCAGTTTACATTCCCACCGACAATGCACAAGGGTTCCTTTTTCTCCACATGTTAGACAACACTTTTCATTTCTTGTCTTTATGATGATAGCTTTTCTAACATGTGTGAGGTGAGATCTCACTATACTTTTGACTTGCATTTACCTGATAATTATGGATGTTGAGCATGTTTGCCGGCACCTGTTGGGCAGACATCTTTGTATGCATGTCTTCTTTGAAATAATTTCTGTTCAGCCCTTCTGCTCATTTCTAAATCAGATTGTTGTTTTGCTATTGAGTTGTGTGAATTCTTTCTCTATTTTAGATATGAATCCCTTATCAGTGAGATGATTTGCAAGCATTTCTCCCATTTTTTAGGTGGCCTTTTCACTTTCTTAATGGCTTTCCATGCTGTGCAGAAGCTTTTTAGACTGATGTAGCCCTCTTGATTTTTGCTTTTGTAGCTTTTGCTTTTGGTGTCAAATCCAAAAAATCATTGCCAAGACCAGTGTCAAAGAGTTTACTCCCAGTGCTTTCTTCTAGCACTTTTATAGTTTCAGGTCTTAAATTTAAGTCTTTAATTCATGTTAAGTTGATCTTTGTGTGTGATGTAAGATAAGGATACAGTTTTATTCTTTTGCATGTGGTTGTCCAGTTTTACCAGCATCATGTGTTGAAGAGACTGTTCTTCCCCTATTGTATATGTTTGGCTTCTTTGTTATAAATTAATTGAACATATTTTCATGGGTTTATTTCTGGGCTCTCTATTCTGTTCCATTGACCTGTGTATCTATTTTTATGCCAATATCACACTATTTTGATCACTATAACTTTATATAATTTGAAATAAGGAAGTGTGATGCTAAATTATATTCTTATTGTCTTGTCAGAACGCCACTTACATCTTCATTTAGAGTTACATCTTCATCTAGAATTACCTCAAAAGGAATTTAGTTTTTATCTTTGGGTGAAACATTTAGTTCTAAGAGTGTATTAATTTTAAATAGTTGTGAGTTTTCTTTTGGGGGACAGAGTCTTGAACAAAACTTAACATCTTCCTTTCCATATATCTAAAACTCCATCCTTCCTTTAACAATCATATTTTCAATTCCTCAAGCATCTCTAACTAGTAACATGGAAAGCAAATACCTAGTTGCCTTTTTAAATTGTTTTATGAGTGTCTATGTCCTACCCTCTGAACTGGACTACAAATTGAGGAAAAAAATACTCTATTTTTAAATTTTTATCTTTGGTAATGAACTTAGAATCTTACATAAAGATTTTTATTTAACTGCAGTGATTATTGGAAATAATAGGGACTGGATATTGAGCCTCACCTATGTGTTGTGTACTGAGATGAGAATTTTATAGATACTCATATATAATCCCTAAGAGACACTAATGAAGCATTTATTATCATCTCTGTTTTAAGTGTACAAAAACTGAGACTTGGAGCAATAAAAACACCTATCCAAGAAGGCATATGGACTCTAGACACTGTTTCTTTTTTAATATCCAAATACTGTCATTACTCACCTATTAAATATCAAAGCCATTGAATATGTTTCTTCACAATGAGAAAACAGTCCATTTATAGACATTTCTGCATTGATGGATATGTATTCTTATATGACAACATGGTTTCAGGTCCACACTGAACCCTGAACATCTAGGCCCTTCTATTTACTTTTTAACAGCCTCTACACATCAGTATTATTGCACTTACCTTGTCATACGTTGGGTATCTGCTAAACTGTGAACAAATGATGGATAAATATTACATTATACATAAAATTTTTTAAATCAATAACTGGTACAGTGCCTGACATATTATAGCAGGTACTGAATAGATAATTTTTCTACATACAAATAAAAGAATGAATCCACCCATCCATCGATCCATCCATTAATGTAACAAAGAATGAAGAAGAGATTAGGTGGTTAGACAAATCTACAGATATTTGTCTACAGAGGATCATCTTGTCTGGTCTGGATAAATAATAGCAAAAAGGGCCTTGTCTAGACTCTCACCACCTTGAACCTTTGTAGAATGCTGCACAAAACAGTTTCTAGGACTGATGGCCCATGCATGGGTGCTTCCACAGTGCCAGAATTCCTTCACCTGAATTTGTTAATACCTTATTTTTTATTTATTCTATCTAAAATATAGCTAATATGAATTTACATAGCTGAATCCTGAGTTTGGCTATTAGCAATCATATTTTCATGTGACATAAAGAAATGCAAATGTGTAGAAGGCAACAGATTACCCAGGAGTAAAATGTGCCCATCACTTCTAAAGCAGAGGTCAAATCAACATCTTCTGAGCTTTGATTGAACAGATTAAACTCAGCCAGAGTTTTCAGAGTTTGCACTGAGCCCTTCCTCAGTAAGCATGTGGAACTGCCTCTATTGCCAGTAGCCTTGGATCATGTAATGGAGGGTCATGTTAGTCACAGAGATTACTCAAGACTGCTAACATACTCATCTCTGCAATGTGGACTGGTGAAGACCCACATGGTCTTTCTAATTCTTTAATGTGGTTTCCTCCAGATATTTGTACATTCTATTTTACTTACTCCAGTCTTAAATATCTGAAATATAATTGAAAATGTTAGTATTCCCTCAGTGATTTTTTCTGGTCTATATTTTAACAACTATTTTTCTTAGTAACAGTAATTTAATGTATTTGGGAGAGTGCAGGATAAGTCACCTTATCCTGTCTTACTAGATGGACGATCCATTTATTTTTATTTGTGTGTCTTTTTTGCTAATATGGAGTTACCATAGCCTATCCCAAAGCCTGAAGTGTTTCAGACTATTCAAAAGAAGGTTTGAGTAGTTAACATGAGTTAATAAAGGTGGCCTAGTATTCTCTTCCATAAAATGATGATGCTATTTTTTAAAATACATAAAATATTTGTCTAAAATATACCATTTATATGTGCATATATGTGTATAAAAACATACTGTGTTTATAAAATAACTAGTACCTCATTATGCATAATGCAAAGTTTATGTCATACTGTAATTCATCTTTATGAATCTGACCTCCAGCAAGAGAAAAAGAATTATATTGAGCAACATAACAATATAAAAATGAACATATAGTATGAATGTATATCATTATTAGATAATAAAACTTATTTTTGCTCTCATGACCCAGCCAAGATTGATATGTATTCATCAAAAAATAAATACAATGTGACCCTGATATTTCTTGCTGTTTCTGCTTCTTCCTCGTTCCCTTTCAATCTCTCAATCACACACACATGCACACACACACGCAGAGCTTGCTTATATAGGGTTGGGTTAGTTGGCTGCTGGATTCAACCTAAAGAAAGTTTTTACAAGTCAGCACCTTCATGAAATTAAAAATGTTTGAACATTTAACCACAAAAACGTTCAGAAAAAAAAAATCTATTGTATACGCTTGTATGACTTTGTTGCTATCGGAATTGCAGCCAGACATTCATTAGGGAATTAGCTAAATGTTTACTTGGCAGTGACTTCCTGTTTGAATAGTATAAGAGTAAGACTTTCAGGATGTTGTGATTTCTCTCCTTTTGCTGATAGTTATATTTGCTTTCCTCATAATTGGCTCATCCCAGTAGATATACTCCTCAGAGACCATGCAGTCACGGAAAATATCACCCAATTTCCTTCCAAGAATTGTTGGAAACTTTAAACAAGAAATGTTTGTGAGGTACACTGAGGAGGGAAGTACTCTCTAGCGGCAAAGAGAAGTGATTATTACTGGAATTAGTTTCACAAAAATCTCTAATCATCACCCAAACAAGATGAAGAGAGGATGGAAATCCTAGGCAAATTAGAAAAACATAAAATTTGACCAAAACTTCCAAGTACAGTTTTCCTTTAACTGGAGAAGTTTTTTCCCCTTCCTTTTAATGTAGTTGCCACTAAGGTTCTAATATTTTAATTGAATTTCTAGAAGAAAAATGAAAAATCATTAAGGGTTTCGACTCTATTCACTCTATGCTTCTACAATTCTCAACTGCCTCTAATTTCCTTCTTTACACATGCAGTGCAGGAATGGTTGTTTTTCACAGACCTTGCTTCCCCACTAATTAGTTGCCAGAATTAAGTTTGCAATTACCCAATTGAAATATTTTAAGAATATGTGTCATGTATCAGAAAAATAATTGAAGTGCATAATTTGAAGAGAAACTTGGATCCTGTTTAATATTTTGTAATGATTTGGACCCTTACTGGATGTGAGAGGATCTGATTCAAACTGGCTTAGGCAAAAGTTTAGATTTATTGTAAAGATGCTTAGATCATCTGTGAAACCCAAGAACTAGAATATGGCTGGGCTTGAAGAATTACTGAAACAATAACTTCCAACATACTTATGACTGTTTTCTATAACCTGTCCTTTCTTTCCATGGATTATGGTCATTCTTCTCTTTCTCTCTGTGAAAGGATTCTCTATGCTTCATTGGTCCTTGTGGAAGGAAGCCTAATTGCCAAGAAGTATATCTCATATTCAAAGCTCTCCAGAAGAGACTGACATACCTTATCTGTTTCAGTTCCAGAATTCCTAGGGAGGACTCGTAGTTCCAGCTCAGATTAGGCGCCTACATTTAACTGGTCAATGTAGTTACATGATGGGGTACCACTGTAACTAACCTAACAGATCTTAAAATAATTGTGTAGGTGAAGGGGGTTTGAGAGACAATCTCCAAACAAAAGTGCTTGGTAGACATTTCCTTAAGGGCCCACCATGTACACTTAAAAGCTATTATGTCTAAAGCATTCCATAGGCTGATTTTCTAAATATAAAACAGAGAAATAGATCATATAACCAAATAACATTATATTTAACCTTATAAAAATAACTTGATTTAACTTAATCCCAAAAATGTAAGAGTGAAAGTTTAGTAAATAATCACTGGATGAGACATTGTTACCACACAAGGGCAACTTGCCTAGTGAAAAGCTCAAAGCTACTCGTGGATAATATTCTCCTTAGTTCAGGTATATACTGAATATTGAATCCATGGAAGCCCTTGAGCTAGGCACTGAGGAAACAGTGATGAGCAAGACAGGGTAGTGGAGTGATTGAAACATGAACAGGTAATTTACAGTAATGCAGAAAATGCAGTGATGAGAACATGTACAGGTTATTATGTGAGTACTAAGGGGTGAGGAACAGTCATCAATGGCTTCCCAAAGGAGACAACCCATAAACCACATCTACAAAGAGAAGTAACAATTATACATATAAAGAAATGTAAAGTGAGCAGGGAGTGGTTAGCAGAGGCCAGATGACAGAGGAGCTTGAAAACTCACTTGAAGAACTGGGTTTTTCTGAAGGTCGCTGAGAGGAGAGCATGGTAGTGACATGGTCTGATTTGCTCAGAACTAGGTCTAAGTTATAGTTCCTATAAAAACAGTCCCAGACAGCTGGTTTCTAAGTAGCTTCTCAAATAATCAGGTAATTAAGTAAGCTAGACCAATTTTGCAAAAAAGGTAGTCCAATGCCTTGTCACGTACTAATTATATCACACCCCTGTCCCACATCCACACACTTCTTCAGGTGGAAAAAATCTACTGGCTGCAAGAAACACTTGGTTCAACCAAAGAAATCAGCAGAATGAACTATTTGGACACACCTTTCTTTTTGCTCCAAGAATGCAGAACACTACCACATTTCCTTTGTCCATATTGCTCACCCCCCGCCAGACTAGGCTTTCAATTATAGTTGGCTAAATTGCCTGCCTTCCCCTGCCTTTACTCATCATAAAGTCATTTGAATTTGCTCATGGGAATTTTCATGCCCAAGACTGACTTTTTCTCCCTATCTGCCAGAATCTATGGTTCTCATTATTAAAAACTCAGTTTGAGGCCATTCCTCCTGGGGCTGCTCATTATGTTAGATGGGGGATATGTGGGATTCTCCTTCCATCAGCCCCAACCATATCTCCTTCAGTACTCATGATATGTGAATGTATTTTTGTTCCTAACCTTTTTGTGTGTGTATTCTTTCTAAAATACCCAAAGCTAAAGGCTGAAAGCATTATTATATGCCCTCTCAAAATTTTTAAGTTGAAGGATACTAACTTTAATCACAAGAATAGCAAATGGACACAGTCTGCTTTACTATGTGCATGTTTTGTGTAAGTTTCAGAAACATTTCACACAATAAAAATGTCATTTCCATTGCCACCTTGTAAAATGAGACTGTGTCCTGAAACAATATTAAAATCACAATCTGAGGAAACTCACCATTTCCCAATAATCAAATGTATTGGCTTTAAGCTGTAGCAAATTGAGAAATTGGTCCATGAGATCAAGGCATAATAATTTAATGAAAATATATCTAAGAGTTTAAAAATATATACAGTTGACCCTTGAACAACATGGGTATGAACTGCATGGTCCACTAATATGTGGATTTTTTCCCACTAAATATATTGGAACATTTTCTGGAGATTTGCAACAATTTGAAAAAAATTGCAAACAAACCGCATAAACTAGAAATTTTGAAAAAAATTAAGAGAAGTTAGCTATGTCATGAGTGCATAAAATATATGTAGTTGCTAATCTATTTTATCATTTGCTACCATAGAATCAACAGTAGGCTAGTAGTAGTTACATTTTTGGGGTGTCAAAGTTATATGAAGATTTTTGACTGCATGGGGTCAGCACCCCTAACCCCTGCATTGTTCAAAGGTCAACTATGTAAGAAATAATTATCTATTATTTGTCCTCAATTGTTGATTTGCTTTAGCTAGCACCTGGGCTGCTTATTTGATAAGGAAAGAGAGAAAATACCAATTAAAAAATAGTTTTTATTTTTCTACTTTTCAAATTTAGTTCTTCTGTCCTCCAGACAGTGTTTCTACTGATATATGCTATATTTGTGCTGGGTCTCTTTCAACATAATAATAAGAGCCAGCTATTTAAAATGCAGCTGTCATTTAACAACAAAAAATAAATACTTGTTAAGTTATAAGTTCACAACTATTTAATTTTCTCTTTTACTCTAGTTACAGGTTGGGTCCCAAGCAACTGCTATATATTTGTATTAAGAATGTATTTAAAACTACTGCTGTAGGTAATGTGTGAATATGTAACACCCTCCATCCACCTGGGATCTTCTGGTGTTACCAGGTCCTCTAAACAACTTCCGGAGCCCATCTTCCCCTCTCCAGACTTAGCTATTCCTACTCCTATTCTCCTAACTCACCCATGCTTTGTTCTTTTCTCCTCCTTTCAATTCTACATGTGTTTGTATTTACCATACAATAAGTGTTTTATTCCAACCATATAACACATATGCATTTAATAAGAATTCCCTGAAAGTTTAGTTTCAACCTTAAGGCATGGCTGTTTGAGTGGCACTGAGGTGCAAGGGAAGAAATCCTAGAGGAAAAGGGAGGAGACTCATTTCCAGTGTGCATATTTCATGTGAGATTTAGAAACAATTCATACAATGAAAAGATCACAGCTTTTGCCATCTTGTGAAATGTAATTGTTTTGAAACAATAGTAAAATCACCATCTCAGGAAACTCATCAGTTATGGCACTTAATGAACTGAGTGACCTAAGGCTAGGCATTCATCCTCTCTGGGATTGTTTCTTCCTTTAGACTAGATCAATGGTTTTACAAATTTGTTTCTTTATCTTCATGTTTAAAGCCAAAAATAAGAGAATGATTCTAGTTAAAAGCCTGCCTCCTGAGTTCTGTCATACCACATCACCCCCAACTCCTTCTTTATTCTGGTCAAAGAGACCATGGTGAAGTCACAGGAACATAGTCTGAAAATCACTGCTAACCTGCTTTGTGTATGGCTCCCAGTCTTGAAGTGTAACTGGAATGGAACTGGGAAAGAGATCACTTGTTTAAACGGTGCCTCTTTAACACATTCTCATGGCAGCTGTTGAGATTTAGAAAGCCTTCGGTGAGAACACCATGAACCCCAGTGCCAGGCTGCTCAGTAGACCCTCAAATCATACAGAAGATACTTAAATGTTGACACTATTTTGTGTGCTAGCTAATTCTCCCATCTATCAACCAGTAAGTGCCACAATTCTCCCAGCCTAGACTTTGGACCCTGCTCCTGTTCCCCCAGCCCCCCACAGTGTTAGAGACTTCCTTACCTATCCTAGTTCAACCTTTCTTAGTTTCTAGAGTTTCTAAAGTTGGGGGTTTCAAGTAGGATAATGTATGCCACTTGGAGACCTGGCTTGATCTGTAAGATCTGGAATTTCAAGTAACAGAAAGTTTGTATTTCCCATTACAAAAATGAAAGCATGCCGACAAGAATGCCAAAGAAAAATAAGTCATATGATGAAGAGTTACTGAGAGACATTCAACAGCTAAAAATCCCATAAGGATATTACTATTCTTGTTTAGTAAATTTAATCTGTAACTCATTCTTAAAAGCATTTGCTTAGACCCTGTGGCTTTTGGAAAGTCAAACTTGATGACAGATGATGAGTACTTACGTATTCCTTTCACAGATTTGCTAAGGATCTTGTCCTTGTGATATCATGCATTTTGATACAGTAATTAACCATAGAAAAACACAGAGAGAACTTACAAATAGTTGATACAGATATGTGGGATGGACAATGGCAAATATTTCATTATAACACATGTAATAATTCTCATTTCAAGTAAGCTTACTGAATGTCATTATATATTATATTTGAAGTTGGGTGGTTGTGGCAGATATACCTAATTTTATTTATTATACATGAAGACAAGTACTGAAATTAGGAGATCCAGAGGGGAAAACTACTTTCAAGCCCAGTGCAAGTTTTAATACTACTTCAATCTTTCCCATGACATTTCAGTGTCTCCTATTTCTTACATTTAGATCTAGACTCAGTCTGCCTTTCAGGCCATCAGTGTTTGGGCCACAAAGAGTTCCATATTTCCTTTATTTTTATCAAGACAGTTATCTAGCTACACTTCCTCCTTCCAAAAATCCTACAATAGTAATTGTTGATATTATATAATTCACAGTGAATCTCATAGTATCTTTTGAAGCTTGCTAATTATTTAATATCTTATTCTCTTCCTCCCAGCCTATGAACAACTATATATGTATATATATAGTTCTAGAATCCTTCTAAGAGTGGACAAGAAAAAATACACACACACATACATGCACACACACCCACACCCACATATATATGCCTGTACATGATAGTTTTAATACATATATATGTATTTGTGATATGTGATAATTATATATGATATATATATATGATAATTACTTTCAATACATACATACATATATATATACATATATATATATATATATATATATATATATATATATATGTATTTTTTCTTGTCCAGTCTTAGAAGGATTCTAGAATGGGTCATTGAGGAACAGTCTCCCAGAGGGCCCTTCCTAAGGACAATTTGTGGGAAGGAAATGGAAATAGAAATGAAGATAAGATGTAGGAAAACAAAATAGGGAACGTAGACACAATTAATGGAAACAATACTAAGAGACGTATCTCATGTTAGAAAATCTGCTTCCATTCCAGCTGTGGGATCTCACAGAGTTACCTGTGAGGCTTGAGCGTCATGTGTAGGCATCTCATAATGTTAATGCAAGCTGCTGTTATTGCTGTTGTGTTATTAATGTCCCAATTATTATAGAATCAGTAACTGCTTATTATTATTATTATTATTTAATTATTGACTGCAGGACACAAATCCAGAGTGATTACAGTCTTTACTTTCCATCTCCTGTCTTTTTGCCAGAGGGTAAAATAAAGTTGGTTTTGGTTGATGCGAAGTTTCTAAACAATGAACTCTCCCCCACTCCCAGCAGACCTGAGTTTTAAGTATTTTATTTCATTAATAAATGTATTTGTGAGATTTCACTCAATGAAGTATTCTTCCAAATTATATTTATAAGATCTCCTCATCAGATAAAATATTTTAAGATGGCTGTATTTGTGTGTCTCTGCATGTATGTGTATGTTTTAATACACTTTTTATTTAAAGGAACAGAGGCTACTGTGTATTCATGTAATGAACCTGAGTTGTGATCCAAAAAGCATACTTTCTCCCTTGCAAACATGAGATGATTGGTCTTGAGTTTGTGCTGTCTCCCTCTATTGAAATGAACAGCAACTGTGGTAATTACTGAATGTCTATGTTTATATGAAACATCCCAAATATAGACATTTGCTACTATCAACATATATGCCGGCTTTTATAAATGCACTTGGCATGTTTAGCAATTATCGCTGAAAGTATTTCCATGAACTTGAATGTAGATGTTGAAAATTCTATTTAAACAACAAAAATCCCATCTTGTCATTAACGTCTCAGAAATATGTTTGTGATTCAATGAATTCAAAGTAAAGGTAGTTTTTGCCTTGAATACCTTTTCTTTAATTTTTATCTTGTCTAAATTCTGCTTTACCCTATTTTGATCGCAAAATATATACTGGGTTTTATTTCATTTTGTTCACTTAGCTATTAAACTCAAACTACTACTGGGTATCTGGTCACATGACCAGCAAATACCTATTCTCCTGGCTGTGCGAGATGTTTTCTTTATACTTACTGACAAGCAAAAGGGTGGGGCTCAAAAGACTGATTTTCCACTCCAAGTGGTCCTCAGTGGACACAGAGCTGACATTTATGATCACTTTCTAAATGAGCTGGAGAAGTGGATTACTATCCCTGTCTGGTTGTCTGTCTTTCAGGCAGATACCATGTATGTTTTCTTTACTGTGACATCCCTTGTGTTTGGCCAAAACTGACTTTTTAATGTAGTATAATCACACTATGCTTCACATAATGACTTTATTTTTTAAATTTGTGCCACATGTTTATTGTATGCACATTGATACCTGATCTGCCAGTGTAGGAGCCGAGTGTTATTTCTCCACTTACCGGAGCTGCCCTCCGTGGTCTTCATCATTAACTAGTACTTACTGAGCACTTGCTAGTGTGTAGCTGTGCCCTGGCCCCACTGCTTAGAATATTCCTCCTGAAATTGTCTATTGTCTGTCGTTCACATTAAACACGAAACTCTGTCAGAAGCATTGACGTTTCAAAACTGGCACTGTCTGGCCTCTAACTAATCAATACCGAACCCTGATGCTTGTTGATTTGGGCTGGGTGCCTTCTCAGTCCTGATGGCAAAGCCTGGAGGAGCACTGATTGTAAGGTGTTCTGACTACAACTTATGCCACTTAATAGCCATCAGGCGAGAAATATACGATACTATATCACACTTCAGGGAAGCTTCTGCAACTTGCCAGCTCACTTTGTTTGCAGTAGTCAAAGCCCTGGAGACATCAACATTTAACTGTGATTTGAAATTGCTGAAGTGGGCCGTTCCACCAGGGTGGATGGCCTACACAGCAAGTCTAGTAACAGAAGGCATCTGTTTGAGAGGAAATGGACAGACTTGCTGTATTCAGATTATCCTCAGTGAGAAGGCATTAATGCCTAAAGAAACTGTTTTTCTCCCTCACCCCCACTCCACCCTTTTTTCTGTTTAAGGATAGAGCACCAATGTAACCTGTGCTGACCTTGGACTCAATGTATTTATTCATGGTTTGTCGAACCCTTAGTCATGTTTCTGTCACTGTTATTAATCATTCAGATTCCGATTGTCAAACAGACAATTGCGACCCTTCAGCACAAGAGCTGAGTAAACAGGGTGCAGTTGGGGAGAAAGAGAAAGGGAATGAAAACAGAGGATTAAGGCAAATAAAATGGATTAATCCTTGACATGATCATTTATACCAGGTCTAGGAGTCCAATAAAAGAGCTGTTGTAGATTATGTGCTTGATGAATCGCTGCTATAGTTCCGGTGGTGACAAAATGATTAATAAAGCTTAGGACAAAAGCAAATCCTTTTGGGTCTGCCCCTAAGTATGTGAAATCTATCAGTAGAACTTCTTTGTCCCATTTCAGGGCAAGCAAACTTCTAATTCATATTTCTGCTGTCCTAGTTAGATGAGAGCGCCACCTTTACAAGAGATCCGCTCTCCATTCACTTGCAAAGTAGTAAAGGGTTAGGAACAGGAATTGATTTCTAAAAAGACTCCCCAGCATGAAATTTATTTGTTCTCAGCTACCAAGAAGCACAAATATTGCTAGCCAGGGAATTAAGCGATATTCCCTTTAGTCTTTCTTTGCCCAAGTAAGCCATTGTGCATTTCAGTACAAAATAGAACATCAACATGAAAGAAGGCACGGGAGAGTGGATGGATGTAAGAAACGATTTAAACAATATAATATTTTATTTCTGGTTCTCTAATCATACTTTATTTTGATAGGGTATGTATCAGTTTGTAATATACTTTTATACAGTTGATATCCCCCATCTCCTTAGGACTCACAATTACAAACTATTGTAAATAAAAGTTATTTGAGACACTTGGTAAATATGCATATTATTGGTCCCCTCCCCCTGAACTTCAATGTCAGTAGGTAAGGGGCTGGGAGGGTGGGGATGAATACTCTATTTAACAAATATCTGCAGGTCAGACTGATGAAGGCAGAGCTCAAAGAGGCTTCAAGAAATGCTGCTTAAAGGCAAAGTATGTCATTTTTTTTTTTTTTTGGTGAGGAAACTAAGGGTCAGAGAAATTAACATAAGATCAGAAAGCTAGACAGCTTCAGTGTTTTGACCACTGTCCAAGTTTCTTTCTGTACTGACCACTTTGTATGGGAAGAATCCCAGCATAGTCACAACTGACAGCCACAGAGGGATGTGGTTTAAACAGTACAAAACAGTGTGTTCCAAACTTGGCTACACATTGAAATCACCAGGAAAGCTTCAAATTTCATACACTGTGATTTTATTGGTCTGGTGAGTGGCTTGAGGTCAGGGATTTTTAAAAATCCCCAAGTGACTGAAAGTTCAGATCAGTTTGGGAGCCACTGATATGAATCTTTGAATTAAGACAGCATTTCCTACATTGACGCATGCATGTCATGTGATGTATGAGATGGCTTTCTGTGGTAGAACATTTTTAGTTTTAACAGTTATGTATTTGTTTAAAGTATATTTTTTAAGATACAGTAAGAAACCAAATGCTTTGTATGATACATGTTCCTTAAGACAAAGCTAAATTAGGCATTTACATTTTTTGGAAAAGTGAATTAATTAAAAATCTATTAAGCAATTAATAATATAATTGTATGTGGAAGTGGCAAAAAATATGGAAGTGGTAGATAAATAGCTAAAATTTAGAAAAAACTGGGATAATTTATTATGTCTCTAAAAGGGGCCTCTTTCATAAATGTAAATAGGTTTTTGAAACAATATTTAATCCCTTGATTATTCGGTTAGTATATTAACATAGTGACAAGTCAACATTATTTTGTCAGCTACTCAAAGAGGTCAGATCCTAGGTTGGAAACACCATAAAGTATCCCGGTGACAGAAGATGATAGAAGATGACAGATACGAATGGCAGGAAATGACACAAAACAGTTTTACCTTCTTTACAAAAATGCCCCTGCTTCTAGAGGTGCAAAGGTAAGGGAGATGCAAAGGAAGCAAGACATCCCTTAAAATACTTTGAACTTTAAGAACAGTACGGGAATGATATTATTGAAAATAATACTGGAAATTATCTGAACTCTAAATACAAGAAGTTAGCAAAGAAAATCTTAAAGGGTCCAATGGATGAGAAATTGCCTCACCAGATATAATAACAAAAAATCACAACCACCATAGTAATAATAATTGCAATAAATAATATGAAATATGATAGTACTGATAAATTAAAGATCCTTGAAGAAAGACCAGTGACACATAGCATAATATCTAACATTCCATCCCAACATATTTAGTAAGTGGATAAGATGAGGAAAGAATGACTGCCTCAGCAAATGGCATTGGGACAATTAGCTTGTAATTGTAAAAAATAATAAAATTATATCTCTAGCTTGTGACTAAACCTAAATCATTTCCAGATTAAACAGAGGTATAAATGTTTTAAAAAAAAGGTTCAAGTTTTTAAAAAAATATAAATATGTATAAAATATTTGAGTGAGCAAATTTGCGTTTAAGAAATCAAAGGCAGAAACCATAAAGGAAACAGTGATAGGTATAACTTTGTCATAATATAGTTCTCATAGGACAAAATTAATGACAAATCAAAAATGGATAAAAATATTTGCACTTTATGTTGCAAAAAGTTAATATCCTTGACATATAAATAGGTCTTATAATCAGTAAGCTAAAGATAAATATGCCAATAGGGAAATAGCCAGAAGATACTAATATGCAATTCTCAAGGAAAAAAATTATCTATATTATATATAGATATTTATAAAACATAGGAAAATGTAAATAATGAAATATAAACTAATCATAAAATACATTTTTATCAGCTTGGAAATATATAAAAATATTAAAAGATTATAAATTGTTACAAAAATCTTGGACAATAAATAGAAAAAGCATAATTTTGTAAAGCTTTTGATCTAACAGTTCTACTTTTAAGAGTTTATCAGAAGAAGTAAAAAAAAATGGCAGTAACAAAAATTTGGCTATAGTATTGTTTATTTCCACATTAAATAGAGGGTGGAAACCTAAGATCCAGGAAGCCAAGATGGTAACATTCTGGTGAGGCCTCTCTTCCTCCTGACTTGCAGATAACTGTCTTTTCTGTGTCCTCACACTAGAGACAGGCTCTGGTTAAGACTTCAAACATATGAATTTGGGGCAAGGTGGACACGAACATTCAGTCCATAGCAATGTGATAAAAACTATAAATATAGGGGACTCAGTGAACCAAGAATGGTAAAAAATATGCTAAACTTGGGCTGTGGGTAAAGTTTGGTTCATTATACTACTTTCTCTACTTTTTGTAAGTTTAAAGTGATTCATATAGAAGTATTTTTTAATTCATGTGGTAGGAGAATATGTAAAGACATAGAAAAGATTTTCCAATATATTTAATTATATTTCCAATATATTTAACTGAGGAAGTAGGATAATATGTAAAGACATAGAAAATATTTTCCAATATATTTGACTGAAAAAGCAGACTAAAGATACATACATATATAGAATATGAAATTTTGGAGTAAAAAATGGCATATATCCTTGTGGCCTGCATTGGTGAAAAAAAACTCAAAGGATAAAATATCAGAAGATTTAAAAATTTTAACAGGAATGTTGCAGCTTCATATAATTTCTCTTTTTGAATAATTCATATTTGCATCAAAAAACCTGTGTTACATTTTTAATAAGAAAAATATTATAAAAACAATGTTTGGTGTTAATTTTTCCCCATGACATTTTAGAAATATGATTTTTCTTTAAGTACTCATTTTTTTACATTTATTAAGCACCTAATATGTGTCAGGCCTTGTGCTTGAAGCTGTAGATAAAAAGATAAATATGACATAGCCCCTTGTCCTCATCACACTCATAGGGAAATTAGGTATCATTAAAATGCTATTGCAGCAGAGTACATAGAGAGCTATGGGAACTCACAGAGAAAAAAGAATATTATTTTGTTTTTACTTTAGGTTTCATAAAAAGCACATGAGAAAAAGTTTTCAACCACTGCTAGTGAATTAACTGCAACATTTCTTGTCATGAAGAGGTTTGAGTTTTAAGTTGATATTTTCATGGCCACTTCTTACGTACTGACGCTTCTCCCAGAACCAGTTTCACTCTGGCCAGTTCTAATTGGGCAAGTGGGGATACTTTCAAGTGTGCAGGGTATGGGCCTTGATTAAACCCTCAGAGTAAACCTATGTTCCTTTATAGTTATTACTGGAGCTAAATGAAATGAAGCCAGTTTTAACATCTCACCTTGTGCACTCAAGGCACTGTCCATTACAGTACTATCAGCCATGTGTGCCCATTGAATGCGTGAAATATGACTAAGTGGCAATTGCAGTGTGCTGTAACTGTACCATACACTCCAAATTTTGAAAACTTAGTCAAAAAGTATGTATATATAATCTTAGTAGTTTTTATGTTCATTACATGCAGAAATGTTAATATTTTTGAATTTCAGCTAAAAATGTATCATTAAAATTAAAACGTTTTAAATGGGGCTACTAAAAATTTAAGACTACATGTCTGTGGTGCCCATTTGTGACTTCACATTATAGTTGTATTGAATAGCACTGAATTAAAAGCTTCAAGTTGATGAGCGCCAAGGTATCTCCAGATGCTGAAATTTTATGTATTTCATTACATCTTCATAACAATTCTGCTTGGTAAGGATGGCATTTTACAGATGAGAAAACCACAACACATGGCCTGTCAGCTCACTTCCCAAGTTCGCTAAAAAGCATTGGATAACTTACTTTGTCTGTTTTGTTTGCTCAGTTCAGGGCTTGTTTTGTGCTGTGTGAAAATCGGCAATATATACCACCCAGTCATTTGGCCCATTACTTTGCCCTTCATATTTCCCACGTGATAAGGAACATGCACAAGAAAACTCATCAGTTCACATTCTCAATCCAAGAAGTCTGGGAGCTTGTTCTCTGTCCTAACCTCCAACTGCCTTTCTCTAGATATGGAATCCTTTCTTCAAGCTAGCTTTTCAATAGGATGCCAGATACAGACAACATTTGTAGCCCTGGTGGATGCACGGAAGGAGATTTCCTGAAATCCCACTTCCTCTAACTCTTTCTTTAACTCCTGAGACAGCTCCAGGTTTCCATACAGCACAGTTTAAAAGGGAAAGTGATGTCCAGAGAAATGAATTTCAGGAATGGCGCTTGTTTTTACAGCACTGACGTAGTACTTTCCTTATCATCAGGTGCATTTCCCGATCTAACTCAGGACTTGATTCAGAAGAGCAAAGATATACCTTCTTCATTCTGAAAACTAAGTAAGGGTCTCTCTAGGTTATATAGCCTAAAGATATAGGGTAGATAAAATGTTTTAAAGAGAAACCCACCAAAAGAAGTCAAAACAATTGTGCATTTATCCACTTACTTCAATTTTTTTTTACTCTATGTTTAAATTTTTTTATTGAAGTATAGTTGTTACACAATATTATATTAGTTTCAAGTATACAACATAGTGATTCAACAGTTATTTGTATTATTAAATCCTCACCCCGACTAGTGCAGTTACTATCTGTCAGCATAGAAAGATGTTACAGAACTATTGACTATATCTCTATGCTGTACTTTCACCCCAGCAACTAATTTATATTATGATTGAGATTTTTGTGCCTCTTTATCTCCTTCACCTATGTCACCCCCCTACTCCAACCCCTCCCCACCTCTGATAACCAGTCAGTTCTCAGTGTCTATGAGTTGTCTTACCAATGGGTTTTAGCCCCTCCCGCAAGTTTGCTATGGGTTCGGTGTGACCAAAGAAATGACAGTAGAATGTTTCTTTTGGGTGAGAGGGTTTATTACCTGGCTTGTTCTCCCAGAGGCAGGTCGAGCACTAGCATCTCTGCCTCTGCCCAGAGCACTGGGCTGAGCTCTAGATAGTGCAATAATAGCTTATTGCCTACGGGTGTGGAAGCGGTAGCCTAGCAACAGGCCAGTTAACATCAAGTGGTTTAAGTTCATTGAGGATCCATAGGAACCCCAACTTCCTCACATGAGTCTATTGCTGTTTTGTTCGCTTTGTTTTGTTTTGTTATTATTTCACAAGGAAGTAAAATCACATGGTATTCATATTTCTTCACCTGGCTTATTTCACTTAACGTAATATCCTCTAAGTCCATCTGTGTTGTTCCAAATGACAGGATTTCTTTCTTTTTTATAGCTGAATAGTACTCCATCATGTATATATACCACATCTTCTTTATCCATTCACCTATTGATGAACACTTTGGTTGCTTCCATATCCTGGCTGTTGAAAATAATGTGGCAATGAACAGTGGTGCATGTACCTTTTCAAATCAGAGATCTTGTTTTTTTCCTGTTTATTCCTAGAAGTGGAATACTAGGTAGTATGTTATTTCTGTTTTTAGATTTTTGTGGAATCTCCATACTGTTTTCCATAGTGGCTGCACCAATTTACATTCCCACCAACAGTGTAGGAGGGTTCCCTTTTCTCCACATCCTCACCAATACTTGTTATTTCTTGTCTTTTGGGTAATGGCCATTCTGACTCATATGAGGTGCTGTCTTATTGCAGTAAAATTTCTTAATAATACAGTCTTGGTTTCCAGAACTAACTTTAACATTTCAGGAATGACAAAACACTTGTTTAAGTTTGAGACACATTTTCCTTTTGTAGCCAAATAGACACCGGGCCTATTTCTCTCCTGGTCTTTCCTACAATTTCTTCTTAAGATAAAAGCACCACCACCAGCCTGCTTTCATTCCCACCCTTAAACTCTTCAAGTTTAGGATGGTCACATCTGGTATCCACAGATGGCTATCACTGAAGGCATGAAGAAAGTGGATTCCTCCCTAGGTTTCCAGCTACTCCATGTGGATGAGCTGAGAGTCAGGTGTTTTTGTTTTATCCTAATATGTTTTCTTCTTTGTGTACAGAAAAAGCTCAGCCACCTAATATTTTCAGAGAACTTACCCTCACTACTCAGAAATCAATGATTAGGAGGACATCAGGATTTGTTTCTGCATGAATATATGTCACTCTCCTCTGAAGAAAACCCAGTGTTTACATTTTTATCTGTTGATATTTTAATTAACAATTTAAGTGCAATGTTTGCCCTGTGAGTTCAATGGGAAAAACTCTGCAAATAAACATCAGTTCCCTCTTGGACAATCACTCTGTAAATTAGCTTACTTTGTCAATAAAGTGCATGCCTATCAGGCTCTTCAAAGCAGCAGGGGTAAGGATGTTCATTTACTTAAGCAGTAGGTTCTACCATTAGCGTTTGTGATTGGTGTTAATTAGAACTGTGTGTGCATGTCTCCTTGCCACAGAGCCCACATTTTCAAAATCCTAGTAACAATCAAGCTATTAATAAATTAAGTGCCCATATTTGTTTGTGTTCTTTTTTAATCTAATTGAACATTTTTGAGCAATACCATCTTGAAAAGCATTTGAGGACTGGTTTCTCAGTAGTCTGATGGTTTAAATCATGCTTGATTTCTGTTTTTTAACAGCTTAATATAAATTTGTAGTTCATTTGAACTTTTTGCAGTGGGTAGAGCTGGGAAGCCTATATGTTTTGGCTATTTGAACCATAGGTTTATTTATTCATTTTTAACTTCTTTTTTTTCATTAAATGAGTTTTGACAAAGTAAATGTTTTATTTTCCCAAAACCAAGCATTGAAAGCATGTAAATTGGATTAATTGGCATCCAAAAGAATTTAGAGTGTTATGAGGTATTTGAGTGGATATCAATTTTGTGTTAACAAAGTTAAGTCATTAGAGCCATTATATACATACTTGAGATGGCACGGGTGGAGACATGCAAGGCCTGCATTTAGCGTGCTGTGCCATCCGGTATGGAAGAGAGCATTTCCCTTTGATCTGAAATATCCATAGTGGAGATTATTTTTAACTCTCTGTTTTGCCAGTGGGTTTCAGTCCCAGGCAAGTTCACTATGGATTCAATGTGACCGAAGAAATGACAGTAGAACATTCTTGGGGTAAAAAGGTTATACCCAATTTATTTCCACAGTGGCAGGTCAATCACTAGAAGCCCATCCACTCAGAATGAGTCTGTATGCAGCCAGCCAGTCTCTGCCTCTGGGCTTCTCTACCCGCACAGCCATCTCAGTCTCTGTCCTCGGCACTACCACCACTCCAGTCTCTGCTCTCCTGCAGCCTTGCAGCCGTGCCACCGTGTCTCCCAGAGCACTAGGCAGAGCTCTTTATACAGAGTCAATAAGAACATACTGCCCACACGTGTGTAGTGAGCCAGCCGACCAGGGCCAGTTGAGAGTCCTGGCCACAGGAACCTTCACTTTATCCACACTCTCTCTCACTTTGCCTTGAGAGAGATAACCTAAATGTTTCTCATTTACCCTGAAACTGGACATCAAGTGGTGAGTCAATGTAACTCAAAGTCATTTTCAGTAGAGCTAGCATTTAGAATGAAGAAAATAAACAAAAATGATTTATATATTACTCTGTTGGGGAAAAAAAATTAATTCTCCTTTTTGTCAGCAAGTACATGTTCCTCTGGAGTTCAGAAACATCTCAATCCAACTTTGTGCTTTGTATTTACACTTTACAGAAAATGTTTAAAACTAAAAATTTATTATATTCTTTGAAAAATACCCTACAGATCAAGTAGGGAACTCAAAATTATTGTTTTGCTGTAGCTTATTTTCTGCTTAAATATCACCGGTCACCCAGTGAACTATTTATTTCTAAGCTTCCCGTCTTAATGCTGGTGATTTGATTATTGGATATCTGCGGATAGGTTGTGACCATGCTTGTGAGTTCTTACGTCTGTATGGGTATTTGGGGCTAAGGATGTCTTCTTTTTTTTTTAATGATTAGAAAAGCTGAAATAAATCTTACAGAAACACTTAGAAACAATTATACTTCAGTATCTAATTTTCTTAAAAATATTTATGACATTTGGCTTTAGACAATGGAATTTGTTATGTTAATGATTTTAGCCTCATTAGTTCCTAATTCTTATGTTTTCATCTATTCATTCTCCTCTGCTGATAGCATCCCTATTGTTCTATGGTAACCATGTGGTATGTTACAAAATGGCTACTACAGTAAGTAGAAGAATAATCACAAGATGAGGACACTTGGAATAATATGAAAGGGAAGCTGGAAATGCCCTGTGTGCATGGAAATCAACCTTTTTTTCTAAAGTGTGTGCTCTAGCAGGAAGGGTGCAGAATTTTTCTACAAATTAACAGATACCTTTGTATTTGCATATTTCTTATATGTGGCCAATCTATATTTAGGGATGTTGTCTTGCGTGAGGGTTTCAGCCCCAAGCAAGTTCACTGTGGATTTGGTAAGACTGAGAAATGACAATGGAATGTTCTTGGGGTGAAAGGGTTTATTACCTGGCTTGTTCTCCCGGCAATAGGTCGAGCACTAGAATTACATCTGCATCCAACAGTGTGCAGGTCTGTAATCCTCCTTCATCTCTGCCTCTGCCCAAAGCACTGGGCAGATCTCTTTATATAGTGACTCAGTCTATGGATGTGGAAGCAGTAGCCTAGCAGTAGGCCAGTTACATCATCAAGTAGTTTAGGGTAAGGGGAGGATCCTGGCCATAGGAACTTCCATTTTCCCCCACAGATGCTTAATATTTTCTTTAATTATATTAAAATCTAATGTTTTCAGACACTTGGGGAAAAAAGCAGCATGTTGCCTATCTCACACTTCATGTTCTTTCTTTCCTAGATGTTAAATAATGTCTTACTGCAAGGGAAAGATTTCTTATACAGACACAACATAAACTCTTCTTAATTGGTAAAGAAACCAAGACATTCAGTACATTCTTAATGAAAATGTTTCATATTGTGAGGAGACAACCAGATTTTTTTTCTACTGCTAGATGCTTGGTATTTGCATACTATATCTGTATTCTTCTTCAAAAAAGATATTAAAAGAAGCATTTTAAAAGAAAACCAGCCAGTTATTTTCAAATGCAAATATATATATGTGTGTGTATGCATAATTTTATGTGAGCAATTTTCATCACCCAAAAACAGTTGCAACCTATGTCTGTATCCATATGCAAAAATTGTTACTTCTATCAGTATTGGCTGTATGTGTTCACATCTTGTTTGTTGCTTTTTTTAAAGAAAAAATACAACTCATAATGTGGAGACTTTATAACTTAAGTTCTTAGGAGCAAATTTTTCTTGTGTGTTTGACAATAGAGCTCCTGCAGAGAAAATGAAGATTCCTATGGCCAGTATTCTCACCTGACCCTGGTCAGCTTGCTGGCTACACACGTGTGGGCAATACAATACATTGTTATTGACTCTATCTAAAGAGCTCTGCCCAGTAATCTGGGCTGCTGCACAGCTGCAGGAGAGCAGAGACTAGAGTGGTGGCAGCACTAAGGACAGAGACTGAGATGGCTGCCAGGGCAGAGAGGCCCAGAGGCAGAAATTGGCCTGCTGCCTGCAGACTCGCTCTGAGATGCACGGGATTTGAGCACTTGATCAGCCACCATAGAAATAAAGCTGGATATAAACCCTTTCATCCCCCAAACATTCCATTGTCATTTCTTGGTCTCACTGAATCAAGAGTGAACTTGCCTGGGGCTGAAACCCACTGGCAAGACAGCTCTGAAAATTAAAAGAAAAATATTTGGACTACTTCTGAAGTGGAAAAAATTGGTTCAAGCAAATGTACTATTATTGGCTATTCAAAATAAGATTTCAGGTCATGGTTTCATGATAAGAATTAATCTACTACATGCATTTTGACTTGTTTTCTAGAACCATCAAGTCCAGATCCACAAAATTATGAATTCCTTTTCTTTAAAAGGCCAATCCTCTTTAAAACAATAAGTAATTTCATGGGTGGTGTACTTCTGATGACATTAAAGGATAGACACTACATTTATATATTTTTTTCTTTAAAGATTTCATGAAAACAGAGAGAGAGAGAGAGAGAGACAGCTTAGTCCACTGAGAATAGGTGTACTTCTATATAATATCAGAGATTTGCAGGTTTTTTCTGGCCTGAGGCATGGGAAAGATAAAACATTGATTTGGTTTTAAAGGATTTTGTAAGCAAATGTATACAAAGTGTTGTAAAGAACCTTGGAGTATGTTGGGAAAACCTACTGAAAAGATGCAGCTGAATTTACAATGCAGCCATTAATAGTAGCCAAGATCACAAGTGTTGCTATTTATTGTACAATAATAAATTCTGTTTTTATATTATAAAAATATGTAAATATGACACTGTATGGATCTGGGGGTTGCTAATCCTTGCAAATATTAATGGGTGTTCCTTCACCACTGTCTTGCCTGAGGGTTTCAGCCCCAGGTAAGTTCACTATGGATTTAATGAGACTGAGAAATGACAATGGAATGTCCTTGGTGTGAAAAGGTTTTATAGCCAGCTTTATTCTCCTGGTGGTAGGTTGAGCACTGGAATCATGTCTGCGTCTAGCAGTCTGCAGGTCTGTAGGTCTGTAATCCACCTCCTTCTCTGCCTCCTCCCAGAGCAAAAAGCAAAGCTCTTTATATAGTGACTCAGTCAAGAATAGCTTATGGCCCATGGGTGTGGAAGCATTAGCCTAGCAGGAGGCTAATTACATCAACAAGTAATTTAGAGTCAGGTGCGAATCCTGGCCACAGGAACTTCCATTTTTCCATGACCACAGTAAAATTTCATCTGACTCACATGAGAATCCGATTTCATTTTTAATTTGGCATTTCCTGAATATGCAAGTATTTATTTTCTTAATTTAAAAATATGTATATGAGTTTTAAAATAGAACCAGACACTGTCAGTCCATTGCTTGTATTCTCCACCTCCACCCTCAACAGACCAACTGGACTTGAACTATCAGTAGAGATATTCTTGGCCTAAATGATCTCTGTACTCTGGAGCCCAACTCTGCCTATATAAAAGGCAGGTTGAAAGTACCAGGACATTAATGCCCTTGGGAAGCAGTGCTCCATTAATGACTGAAGGGAACTGACTGATAAATTCCTCACCTCAGTTGTACCTCAAGAGAAAGAACTCTGAGGCATGTTGTCTTGTAAGTGGGTTTCAGCCCAGGCAAGCTCACTATGGATTCAATGAGACTGAAAAAAATTTCAGTGAAATGTTCTTGGGGTGAAAGGGTTTATACCCAACTTTATTTCCACGGTGGCAGGTCAATCACTAGAATCCCATCCACTCAGAGCGAGTCTACATGCAGCAAGCTGGTCTCTGCCTCTGGGCCTCTCTACCCCCACAGCCATTTCAGTCTCTGTCCTCAGGGCTGCCACCACTCCAGTCTCTACTCTCCTGCAGCCCTGCAGCCATGCAGCCCAGAGCGCTTGGGCAGAGCTCTTTATATACAGTCATTAACAATGTATTGCCCACATGTGTGTAGTGAACAAGCCAACCAGGATCAGGTGAGAATCCTGGCCATAGGAACCTTCACTTTCTCCACTCATATGTTCTACATTATTTCTTAGATTCCTCCATGGGCTTACATTTTAGTTGCCCACAGTGGCTGTCTGTTAATATACACATTATTGGCTTCCTTCTCTTTCCTGGCTTACTTCCCTATTTCTCTGCTAATGTTTCCTAATTTCTCAATAAGCTAGGTAAAAATAATTCTTATTTTAGAATCTGCTTCTAGGAAAACCCAACATGAGTCATATGTATTTTTTGATCTACTTATATAAAAAAATCCATAGGATAGAATATATACTGGAAAGTAATTTGCTTCAGCTACCCTTGCCCCCTCAGCAGTAAAACACTTTTAGGTATAGGCAAGAAGAGTCCTTGCCTTGTTCCACATGTTTTATTAGAGTCTTGCATGTCTCAAACACAGAAAGAAGTCACTTTGGTGAAAAGAAAGATTTTTAATAGTTTTAATTTTTAATTTTGGCATTAAATGACAGGCTCTGTCATTTAATGCTGCATAGGGCTTGCTCATTACCCTTAGTATCACAGTTCAGGCACCAATAAAGTGCTTCGTCACATCTCTTGCCTGATGTCTTGAAATAAAAGGCAACTGCATTCAAATGCTCTGAAGGTTGCACGTGTGTCACAGCCGACATTGAAAAGAGACACTGCTTCAGAGTACAGGGAGGTTTTGAGCAGGGAAGCACTTAAATAAAAGACAAATTAATTTACTTGTCATGTCCTTTCTTTCTACATAAATGTAATAGATTCCTGAATGATGAAAAATTATATCCCAGTAGTGCTAACTACCCATTTCTTGTTCTCTTTCTGTTTCAATTTGTGATCCTGAGTTATACATGAATTAGCATGGTGTTCACCACAATTGCATGTGGAAACTGAAGAATTTTTGAATTATTAGCCAATTTATATTCTTCTTAAATTTGTATATATTATACCATTTGATGAATATATATTTGAACTGTGATGAGGTGTGATACAAGTTTTTACATTATCTTTAGGGAGACAATAATCACTAAAATTTTATTTTTTTTCTATAAACTATTTTAAAACACCAAGTTAAATTTCAAACAAGCAAGTAAAGCATTACAGTTTTATTTGAATAATTTGGTTTAAAATTGTTATTTATTAATTCTAATATATTTTGCCTTTGAATAAATAGTTCAGTTATTTTAGAATAAAATAATTTTGAAAACATGATGCTTCCATTTTTATATACATTTCTTTTAATTTAAATTTTTAGTAAAATTAAATTCAAATTTTACAAACATTGAATTTACTCTTTTTTTATAACAAACTGTGTATAAGTCAAGAATGGGATAGAAATTAAAAATGTCAGACTGGAGCTCAGGGGGAAAAAAGACAGAAGGTTAAAAGAAAAAACAAATCTTCAAAGAGGTGTTCTAGTTAAATTTTTTAAATCTTAAAAAATCAAAGGACTTTTGTCAAACATGACCCAAGAATTCATGAAAAGGACATTACAGATCCTTTAGTTAATGAATATTTAATTATTGCTCAAAATAGGGAAGATGAATAAGAAAATTATTTTTATCAATTCTGTAACTTGAACAGGTCAGATAGTTATCTGCATTTTCTTATGCTTTAATAAGTAAAGATTTAAATACTTATAAATCTACCAAATACAATGAGAATAAAAAAAGTTACATCAAATTTACAATTCTGAAGCAACAATTGCATCTTCATCTTGTCAATTAAAAGAAAGCTAAAGAAAATTATATTCACAAAATCATAAAACTGGACAAGAAGTATATAATGAAGTAAATTTACATTATGCTTATTAAGTGATGGTCCTAGAACCCAGCCACCACATTTCTCTGACAGGGCAGGAATGTCTTTCAGTAAAAATAGAATCTGATTTAAATTTTTAATTATAGTTTTCATTGATTGAAGATTCAGAAAAATATTTAACTTTACCAAAATTATTTCAAATGGATAAAGAAGCTTTAAGAATTAGATTTTACATTCTCATTTTAAAGACTTAATATGTAGGTATTACTATGGCACATATCAATCTTCTCAAGATTAGCTTTGACCAAAAATCATATTTGTGACTCGAATCATTTAGTTTCTCAAAAGGACACAAAATATCACTTGCATACATATACACACACGAAAACCACATAAATTATTAGAACTTAAAAAAGACTTGTCTGATATAAAACATGTTATGTGATTGGTTAAAAGAATGCCTAACTGTTCATATGTTTACCTTTTCCCATGAATCATAACTGTTCTGAATGGCATCTAGAATGATGAATCTTTTCCAGAAGGTTTTCAATTTATTTTGTACAGATCCATCAAAGGAATAACTGTCTATGGCAACTGTAACTTACAAAATATATTTATTAAATAAAAAGGCTTGAAAGTAAAAATGCCTTTGATCCATTGGCTGTAGAATGGATGTTATGTTAGCAGGCATGAAAGCAAGATTAATCTCATTTGTGTATCTCCATCAGACCTCTGGAGTGACCAGGGGCATTATCACTGAGCAGTCATATTTTGAAAGGAATCTTTTTATGATCAGTAGGTTTCAACAGTGACCTTAAAATATTCAGTAAACCATGTTATAGACAGATACGCTCTCAACTAAACTTTGTTGTTCACTTTATAGAGCACAGGAAGAATAGGTTTAGCATAATTCTTCAGGGCCCTAGAAGTTTTGGGATGGTCAGTGAACACTGATTTCAACTGAAAGTCATCAACTTTATTAGCTCCAAATAAGAGAGTCATATCCCTCGAAGATTTGAGACCAAGCATTGACTTTTAACTATGAATATCCTAGATGGCATCAATTTCCAATAGAAGGCTATTTCACTTACATCAAAAATCTGTTGTTTATTGTAGACACTTTCATGAATTATCTAGCTAGATCTTCTGGATAACTTGCTGCAGTTTCTACATCTGCACTTGCCACTTCCCCTTGTACTTTTATGTTATGTTGACAGATTCTTAATAGGAGTTTGGAAGAAGTTAATTTCAATCCTCATGCATGAATTTAAAGGATTCAAGACTACAGTGTAGGAAGTAACTTCAGATTGGTGGAATTGTAAAAGAACTAGTGTTAGCATATGTAGCATGAAGATGTGGTTGAATTGCTGCAGTTTCATGATAAAACTAACAGGAGGAGTTGCTTCTTATGGAATAGCAAGAAAATGGTTTCTTGAGATGAAATCTACTCTGGGTGAAGATTCTTGTGAAGAAGATTGAAGAGGCAACAAAGGATTTAGCATATTACATAAATTTAGTTGGTAAAGCCGCAGCAGGATTTGAGAGGACTGAGTCCAACTTTCAAAGAAGTTCTGTGGGTAAAATGCTATCAAACTGCATTACATGCTACAGAGAAGTCGCTCATGAAAGGGTCGATCAGTCCAGCTAACTTCATTGCAGTCTTATCTTAAGAAATAGCCATAGCCACCCCAACATTCAGCAACTATCACCCTGAACAGTCAGCAGCTGTCAATACTGAGGCAAGACCCTCCACCAGCCCAAATCACAACTTGCTGAATGCTCAAATGATAGTATTTTTTAAACAATAAATTATTTTTTAATTAAGGTATGTACATTGTGGTTTTTTAGACATAATGTTATTTCACACTCAGTAGAGTGTAGAATAAACATAATTCTCATATGCACTGAGAAACCAAAAAATTCATTTAAATCACTTTATTGTGATGGTCTGGAGCTAAACCACCAATGTCTCTGAGGTATGGCTGTATGAGTAACCATGATTTACAAGATAAAAGCAAGTTTGCCTAACATGCTATTATGGTCAATAGAACACAAGTTATGTGAAAAGATCTTGACCATAATGGTATAATTAGGAAATTTGGTAAATGAAGATATGAAAACAATTGACTGAAGAAATTTGTAATAATCTATGTTGTTATGTATTATTACTATTCATTAAAATAAATGTATAAAATGTATTCATTTATTACAAAATAATGATATATATATATTTATGTATATTTTTATATATTTTATATAGTTTATATATATAGTATAAAATAAATCTATCCACTTATTATAAAATAAATATCTACTCATTACCACTTTTTAATTTAATTTATCATTTTAACTATAAGTTCATTTATTTAATATAATTTTAGGTAATATAAAATGAGCTATGTCTTTATTGCTCCTCCAAACATTAGTGATCCCTCATTCAAACAGCAAGAAGTGTATCTTTATCATCATCAAGAAATTCAGTCATCTGTGATATTTTGCTAACTTTTGGTCATAAAACCATAACTTAGCATCTCTTTTTCAACTTGTTATAGAGATATATTTGTCCAAGGAGAAGATAGTTTATTTTATTTCACAGTTTTATTACATTGACTTATAACTTTTAAACACATTTAGTCAAATGGCATGTGGCCTCCATTTGTATTCTTAACCCAGGGCTGCAAATATTAGGACTGGGCTTGTCCTTCTGTCTCCAGATATCCTCCTAAAAGCCTACCGCTGCTACCATTTTCTGGGATATCCTTACACACACACACACACACACACACACACACACATATGTATATGCACACACATAGGCATATGAACTTGCATTTACTTTTCTAGGTTGCCATTAATATCATCTAAAAAGAATCACAGTGTCTCTCTCACCTTCTTCCCTGCTGAGGATGACAAGGCCTCAGATATGATAATGCCAATGGAAGCTGCAGATGCTAGAGATATTATTTTCTCAATTGTGTTCAAATGTACCCTGAGAGGGAAATTAAAGTCTCTTTCTCTGGCCTTCATAGTGTTTTTTTCTATATCTCTATTTTAAGATAACTATATTTTTGCCTAAATTATCTTTTTTTTTTTGGTAATAACTCACATGGCTTTAAGGGGTAATGGATACTTCTTCACTCTCTGGGGTATAATAACAGATATGAGTGCCTAAGTCTGAAGGTAGACGCCATCAGAGCAATGAGTTGGTCTGCAGTCAGTGAAGAGGGTTGGGAATCAGTGAGAGTACACAGATTGAAGGAAGCCAGAACCAGAGGGCCCTATGCCTGGAAGAATGGCAGAGAAAACCTGACTGGCTGTCATATCTGATGTCCCTCACTAACCCAAGTGGGACAGAGGAGGTTAGGTTTACATGATATCTAATGGAGCAGTTTGTCTTTGGAAGTAAGGTGCGAGGTGTAAAACCCTGTGCCGTTTCTACCACCTAGTTGTAAGCAAAAAGCTATGGACTTCACTAATATTTTTTGGTGTGAAAGAAACTGTTTAGCAAATACCAAGAAAGGTTCAAATTCTGCAATTCAAAACAGAGTAAAATTGGACATAGCATGTGGGGACAGCTGACATCTGGATGTATATTTATATATCTGCTTTTCTTTCCCAAGTGTATGGTTGGTTTCAGACCACAGGGAAATATGTCTTACTCTTCCCTATTTTTCCAATTCCAGAAAGGTGCTTTGGATGAAATTATGCAATGATAAATTATTTAGAAATCTTATTACATGAACCAGCTTTTGAGCTCCAGAAGATGTAACTCACAAAGCTAATTTTCCATACATACTGAAGATATAGTGAGGGAATCTGAATTTTAGGTTAGATGATACTCCAGCACTATTTCCCTAGTTAAAATAGCAGAAGAAGGCAGGTTTAGAGCCAAAGAATTATAGAAACAAGCATCAGCCATCCTCTAGTTTAGTGCAATGCTGAGGTTAAAAACTCCATTGTGATGAGAGGGTATCCTTCAGCATTTAATTTCCAGGAAGTGATTTATATAACTGAAAAGACCCTTGCCTATTTTTTAATTCCTGTTCTTTTACAACATACTAATAAGTACCACAATAGAAGAATCGTATACAATTCATTTTAGTGTTTGCAATGAATTGAACTGAGGTATAATGGAGTCCTTGCAAGGACACTTCATTTTTGCATTTGATGCTCTGTGTTTAAATGGCACCCCTTGAAAGATTCATATCTTTAAAACAAAAAAAGATGATCTCATCTCTGTGAAGAGACTGTGAAGAAATTAATGCCTCATAAGAAATCTTTAAAAGCGGGATTGGTTTATAGAAACAGATTGTGTAGAACAATCTTATTTCTTTTTGACCAATTTTTTTTTTGTATCTTGGATTGTTTTTGATAGAACATTCTATTAGTGGAAATGCAAATATCCAAGAAAAAATAGATATTTTTAATGATCAGAAGGAACAGCTTTCCCATAAAATATGGGGCTCACTGAATTTCCAGGCACAGAGAATTTTTTATTATATGTGAATTTTTTATGAACCAACATTCAGAAAAAAGGATCCATGGGCCTATAGGGAATATAATGTGTCAGAAAATATTGATGAAATAAGAGATAATAATGATACTAATAATAGCTAAGATTTATCCTGGATTTTTCTTCTAAAGTGCTCAAAGTATTTCATGTATATATGGAGCTTTATTTTTCACCCTGTAAGAAGAGTATTTTCAGGGGGATGCTGACCCATCAGGAGGCCATAGGGAAATAGTTTCATTATCCCTTGGTGCCAAGCTGTGTAAGAAGAATATTTATCTTTTCCAGGCCTGAGATGAAGTGAAACATAGTCATTTTGATCATACAGCCTTTATAAAGTCTCTGGGGCCCCATTTCATGGTCTGCAAGTGATTTAACTTAAACACTGAGAGTATATAAATATGGAAATTTTGCCAAGACATTTCTTCCTTTTGTAGAATTCTCATGGTTCATTTTTCTTAGCCCTGACAATCTATCTTCATAATTTTTTTTTTTTGGAGAAGGGGGTGGGAGGGGTGTGATAGTGAACTAAGGACATGTCTGCTGTCCATTTTCCAAGACTGATGTCAATCTGGAAAATAGAAACAAGGCAGGTTTAGAGGCAAATAATTGTACTATTTTAAATGGATAGTACAATATTTCTCAAATAATCAGCTATTGAGATGAGACAGAGTAAATAAAGGGAAGTGACTTGCCATCACTGAAATCTATAGTGTTCAAATGAGAAAGAGCTCCCATCCCCTTCGTCTTCCCCTGGCAGTTCAAAAGGGTAGGGCTTTGAAGGAAAATCACTCACCCTATTAGTTCAGATTACATTTGAGCCAAACCACTGATAAGGCATATATTAAAGGCCTTTCCATTTTATAGAGCAAAGCAGGAAAAGGCCATGAGATTTGTTCCCATTCCTCCGGTTCTTTTCAAGTTTTGCCTGCCTTGTTCTTAATGACACATCGTTCCAAAAGGGCTGCTCCTTTTCCTTCCTCAAAGGAGAAGTTATTAATTACATTAATTCATGTGCTATTTCTGCTTTCAACTCTAAATGAGTAAATAAGTAATTATTCTTTAATAAAGAGGCAATTTTGTACAACCTTAGTACAAGAGTCCTCTCTAGACCATCCCTAACATCTATCCCTTGCCCCCGAAAGGACACCTGCAGGGATTAGCATTCTACTACAAGGAGTGATATTAATTACTAGACCATTCTTAATGTTAATGTTTAAACATTCTTCATTATAATGAACTACTGCCTGCCATCCTCTCTTGTATAACTACTGGCCCTAGTTTTGTCCTCTAGGGCAACACAGATTCAAATGAGTCCTTCCTTGTGACAGTCATTTTCATATCTGTAGAGAGCAACTTTATTATTCTTCTAATTCATCTCTTCTACAAGATAATGTATTTCCACAGAACAAAAATAAGGTGGCCTCTTCAATTTTGAGTAAATTTAGGAAATGATAAGCAAGTTATATGTATGTATATATAAAGCCTTTAAAAGAAGTTGTAGGTGATCTGAAAGTTCTTCAATATGTGGCATATAGAAGACATCCAAGATCCAGCCATTTCTGTGTTGTCATGAACAAGTTCCTTTGCCTTATGAATTATTTCTTGTATAGTATTTGTAAATTGAGAAGATTGTATTATGTGATTATGTCCCCAGTTCTAAATGTCCTGTCTTCACCATATATTTGGGTAAAAACAATATTAGACTTACTGCTCCCTTCAAGTTTTGTTTGTGTTGGTAGCTTTAATCCAGCTAAATTCTAAAGCATACAGTAAGCTCAAAAATGAATGCCTTGAACAGACTATACTAATCACAGAGTCCCCACAAATCCAAAAATGAGAAGCAGGAAACACCCCAGTTTTATACATTTCCCAGAATTCTAAGCAAATCTGTGACATAGCCAATTAAATAGACGTTTGGACTTGTAAAGACTGTAAAATCCTAGTATAGTTTGTTCAAGATAGCATACCTTATTATGTTAATGAAAACAGTCTATGTTGTTTGTTTTGTGGGAGAAGGACAAACTGGTTTGTAATATTATATAAGAACTGGATCTAGGTTATTGGAGACTAAAGGTTCAGTATAGTTTATAGGAGTGTCATGGTTTAAGTGCAGCCAGGTATAGATGAAATGTTTATTAAGACAAAAAGCTAAGATACAAGGGGCATAGACTTATTTTAAATTTAATAAAATTTACTAATACAAATGAAAATTAAAATATTTCATTTTAAAACATCCAATTTTAGTTGTAAATTCAGGTAGAGAACTCATGTCTCTTAACGCTCTCAGGTTTTTCTGTCACAATAATGGGCAGCCGCCAAGAATCTACGAATAACTCATTATTCTTAATTATGAGGTGATTTTTATCATTTGAGATAAAATGTTGGCATTTTGAAACATAATTCATTTGAACTAATCAGCTGAAGTTACAGTTGTGAATATTTTTGATTCAGGATTACAAACTGATGGACAAAATATCTCTTCTGTCCCTTCTGAAGAAACACTAAGTCACAAAGTTGAGGGAAGATAAAGTAGTACTCTGGTCCCCAACTGGATGCTCCAGTATCTCTTGCTAAGACTTATTTCCATATTTTAGTGTGTGTGTGTGTGTGTGTGTATGTGTGTGTATTTCTCTTTGCTATTTTCCTACAGCACTACTAATAATCTCATGAACACTGCACAGATGTTTTCCCCATTCTGTGGCATACTTATTTTTCAAGTGGCTTCTGAGAGCAGATGTTCTCATGTGTCTTTGTAACTTCTTTCCAGTTGATGCTTTTGCAACATTAAGAAAAAGTATAACAGTGGAGAGGAGGAATACTAAAGAGGACCAATTATAGAAGGAAAATAAAGGCCGGCATATGTTTAACTTTTTTTTTTAATCAGTCCATGAAAAAACTGTCATTCAGTTCAGTTGAATTTAATATGTATTAATTGAAAACCTATATATAAGGCCCTTGGCTCTGTGTAAGGTCATTGGCTCAGTTCTGAGAGGATTCACAGGAGATAGATATCACACAGTTTGTGTGTCACATAGGAGGAAGGATATTTGCAAGACAAGAACACAGTTACAAAACATATGTGAGCTGGTATCTCAAGCAGAAGGCAAGAGTAAAATACAGATGTTTAGAGAATCTGCAAGAAAAGTAAAATTATCAGCAGATTCTGGGTGTTCTCTCATGGAGCAGAATAATTGGAAATTTAGATTCAGAAGGTGGTTGAAGGCTAGAGTATAAAGACTCATGAATGACAGACTGAGGAATTGGTGATTAAGTGGATTTGTATTGGTGAATGTTTTTGAGTACAGAGGGATGTATTTTGGAAGATTATTGTGGAGTCCATGTGTAGGAAGGTTTGGGGAAAGCAAAGACAGTAAAGATAATAAACCACAGCTATTCCTTCTACTAGTGATGAAAGAATAAGGAATTTAGTCTGTAAAAATGAAAGAGTTATAGAAGTGAGGATACTGAGCTAAGAGAATCATTATTTATAGTGTTACTTTTTGCTTAGTGTTACTTTTTGTATAGTGTTACTTTCCTTCCCAAAAGGCTTGAGTTAGAAAGACAATGGGAATAGTGCTGCCATTAATAGAAATTGGAATATTAAAAAAAATGTCAAGGTAGAGATTATGAGTTTGATTTGCTTGTAATATATCCAGTTGTTTATGTCCAAAAGGCAAGGAACATCTGGAGCCAGGAAGAGGGTTTCAAGCTTGGGATAAATACATCATGGAGCTCCCTGTATAGAAGGAGAGTTAACAAGAAAAACGCTGAGAAAAACTGGGAAATAGGACCAAAAACAAGGCCTGGGCCATTAATGTGATACTGATACAGTGATAGATGATGAAGACCTGTGCTAAGATGACTATGACTGAAAGTCAAGCTCAGTGAAGTAGCAAGAAAAGCCTTAATAATTAGTGTTGAGGAATACATCTCAAAAGAGGGAAGAATCTACCTATTTCCATACAGCAGATAGTTTGAAGAATAAAGAAAGATGAAAGGATCTGGCTATGAAAAGGTTTTGATGACAAATACTGATTTCAGTATGGTTTATGATTAGAGTTAGAAATGAGACCTTCAATATATGCTTTAATTAGCTAATATTTTATAAATAAGTTTCGTATTTTCATAAAAGGACTGGACTTTCACGTATTTTAGGGTGCAAAATACTAATGATAGAAACAAAATTTAGGAAGAATCTACTTTACACTGAATGAATTTCTGGTTTATCACAAGTCATGGCAGTGAGAGACTGATAGCCTGTTACTTGACCTCAGTTCTCAAGTTTGGTGCCAGAAAGTGCCTAATCTTTCACATTTCTCCCTGCAAGATGCCATTATTGCAAACACCAACCAAAATTTCTTCCCTGTTGATCTGTTTGTCACTCATCTCTGCCAGGAGATGAACTGTCTCTGTTAATTTTGTCTAATTATAATAATATTGGAGCATGATGAAGACATGATTTTCCAAATCCATAGATTGGCTTTCTAGAGTAATCTTCTTGTGAGGGATTCCCTGTTTTCTGCACTTCTGTTCTGGGCTTGTTCTTTACAAGCTTTTGAAGACATTACTTTGTAACTTGACATCAGTTCCAGTTGGTACTAATTGTTGAAAATCATTATTTTCAATAGATTGGACAAAATTATGACAGTTAAGTCCACTTTTGTACATTTTCTAATTCTTAAGAAATTCATTCTTTATATTCAACCTCAGTCTTCTCAAAAATTCAAAATGTTGATACCTTTGCCCTCTCTGTAGAGGGAATAAGAGGCCTCAATCAAGTTACTTAATGTATGTGATTGTTATTTTCTCTTCTAAGATTGATATGATTATATGTGAAAATGAGTGTGGAAGTGTTTCATGAAACTGTGAAGGATTAACAGGTTTTTAATTGTTAGTGTTATTAATTATAAGTAGGAAAACAGACAGAATAAACAACCATGAGATGTAACAGCTGGTTGTAAAAAAAGACAAAAGAGATTTCAATTACAAAAATATAAAAGCAAATGTTTGTGATATCATATAGGGAAGAGACAGCTATGACAAATACATAGTGGTCCATATTAACATTAATAAGTAGAGTACCTCAAGCAGGCATGAATTTATTTTTTAGTATTGCAATACTAATATAATAAAATACAATTGTGATAAAAATGTAATATTTGTAATATTGATTCAAATTCATTAATAAAATATTTCATTATATTTAGCATATCCTGTAAGAAAGCGGGGAAGAATGGAATACATTCAGAAACATTTTCAGCCAAAATATTTGATATCTTTAAAAAGACTATTGCCCTGAAAATTTAAGCCTCAGTTATTAGTTAAAAAAATTTGCCAGACCACTGATTTTCCTAGTAATCTGGATAAACCCAACCATTTAGCACACTCATTTGATATGGCCATGCTCAAGCCCCTCTACTGCAAGACGAAGAGTAAAGATGATGAAGTCCTCTTAAACACAGAGCATTTCTTTCAATATTCTTAATTCTTTGTAGAGTCTTTTTTATCCTAGCATTTCTATTGCTATAATTCCTGAAAGCTAGTACATCTCAAATATTTGACCCCCACAGAACAACTTCAAAAATCAATTGATTAAATAAAAACTTACTATTTTACCTCATTATGAGTCAATAGTATTGCAGCAAAAAGCTGCTTAATCCTTATTTGAATCTTTACATGTTTTAAATGGTTGAGAGTATAAGTAGGGCATAACTGGAGTTCTCCTTCATGGAATAAATGAATGCATAGAAGTGACACCTTGAGAGAACAGGAAAATCTTTTCAATGGAAGAATATGTGACGCAAAAAAACAAATACTTATTTGTCCCTATAATAGTGCCTACTACAAAGTTATGTGCCAGTATGTTATTCATGGCTAATATGGAGTTACCTTTTAACAAGTTCCAGTCCAACATTGCTCTCAAATAAGGAATTTGAACGTCTCCCTTGGAAAAGTTTAAGAGTTGTTTCTAAAAAGGAAGTTATAGCAAGAGAGAACTATGTCATGTTTTTAGCTTTGTCTCCTTTTACAGTGACATGTGCACTTAAAAGTGTCATTTTACACTTGTAAATCATCTAGGACACTTTCATTATTTCCAAGGGTAAGAAAAAGGGCAAAAAATCTCCTTTGTGGCCAGGAAATGGTAGTCAGGGTGACGATGATCTCTGGTCAGAAAAGAGTTAAGCCAGAGCCTACAACTGAGGGGAAAATAAAATGGGGCTGTAGCTCCAGGGGGAAGATTGTTCCTGGCCAAGGGTGATTCTCCTATGAAACTGATGAAACCAGTGAAACTGAAATAAGTCAAAGGAAAGGGTGGTTGGGAGAAAGGCTTTTGTTCCTTACAGTCTCTACTCAGGCTCGGCATCATCTGTCTCCCCTGGCCGCCACTCGCATTCTGCTTCCCCAGCCCGCCCATTCTGGCAGGAGCCCCATGGACAGGTCCTTGGTAACTGGCAAATACCAGACTAATTGCATACCAGGAATGGAGGGGAGGAGAGAATGGCTGTTTTCTCTCCACCCCTTGCCCCAGACTGATGGGAATGTTCTGCAGTAGTGAACACCTATTGACACATAAATGAACAAAAGCTAGGCAGGAGATTCTGGATGTTCTGCCATTTACCCCACAGTCTACCCCTCCAGAACTCTTGCCTCACAATCTACATGCTCCCAATTTTTGCAATGTCACCTGTGTGAAAAAGCTAGAGCACTCTAACCAAACTACTAACATACAATAACAATAGAAATACTGGTAGCAATTAAATCATGACAATCCTCAAGACTGAGGATCAAGCTTGGTTCAAAGTCCTACTCAGATTAAGTCCATAGTTTGCCCATTCCACAGAAGGCCAGCAGCTGAACCAGTAGGGAGCTCCATGCACACTCAGCAAGCAGCAGCTGTGGCTAGGATGTGGGCCCAATCCGCTGACCAGAGGCCCATAGATCTTGCCACAACTCTTGCCCCCAAAGAGGCTGGTGACCAGCCATTCAGCTGGCATGGTACCATGTTGGTAGCCACAGGGTCAAACGTGATAGATGGCCCAGCAGTCCATGCAGACACTTGCTGGGGAGGGCTCCTGGGCAATGATCACGAGCAACTCTTCCCATTGACTGCTCTTCCCCTCCCCATCCTCCATCCATATTGTCTCAGTCTTAAGATGGAAAGCCGCAACCCTCCATGCTGGGGGCTGCCCACAACTGAAGCTATCTGTATTCCAAGCATCTTCAGCTATAGGGGCTCTTCCCACCCAATAAGACTCTATATTACCGATGGCTCCATAGCAAGTTCTTACTGCTTTCCACTGATATATGTCACTGGCCCCAGTAAGCGTTAGAGTTCTTCACTTAAGGGGCTAGTGGAGTGGGTGCTCTGCTGTTGTAAATATACATCCCATTTGGCCAGTGTAGGTGTCTGTGCCATGCCACTCTGTGCACTTTGGGTCCAGTCTTGCACCCACCCCACAATGGGCTAGGTGGTTATTACCTTGGTCGGAGCTGTTCCAGTGATGGGCTCCATAGCCAGCAAGAAGTGCTTTTCTGTCAAGGTGTACCAGACCACCACTCCTTTCCAGAGTTGTGGCCAGAAGCCGGTAGGTTGGCAGGTCCATTCAAGCTGCTGCCAAAGGCCCCATCCATAACCATCTTCAGTTACGTGAATATATAGCTCACAGGGCCTTGATGGGTCCTTTACACTCAGGGTCTACATAGGCTTGACTGCTCATCTAGCAGCAGTAAAAGCAGCTATACATGTTTTATCCCAGTCCCACCTGATGCCTTTTCATACAACAGGTATAAAGGCCTCAAAATTTGTGCCAAGTGCGGGATAAACATTCTCCAGTAGCCCAAAAGACTCCAAAATTCTTGTAATACTGCCACAATGGTAGGAGTAGGGAAAGCCTGGACCTTATGTATGGTGGCTTCCAGGATAACTTTAGTCTTACTCAACCAGACAATCTCCAAGAACTTTACTGACAAACCAGGTGTCTGAACCTTGGTACTGTTCACAGCCCATCCTTTCTCCTGTAGATGTTGCAGCAGTCTAGGAATTGCCCCTTTTAGATCTTCAAGATAATCAGACATGATAATGTCATCAATATAATGGTACAGCCACACTGTTGGTGGTTTCTCCCATGCTGCCAAATCCTGGGCTACAAGTCCATGACAGATGGTGGGGCTGTGGAGACATCACCGTGAAAGGACAGTGAATGTCCACTGCCGGTCTTCCCACATGATGGCAAACTGTTCCTGAGTTTACTGTGCTATGTCAATAGAGAAGAAAGCATTAGCAAGGTCCACAACATAATGATATGTCCCTAGTTCACACTGTGGAATTAAAAGGACTATGAGTAGGCTGTATGATGCCTACCTCCTCCAACTCCTGTAGAGTTTCTCCAATTTCCTTGTGCCCCCAGGCAATTTATATTGCTTAGTATTTGACACCCATCAAGGTAAAGACAGAGCTACAGGTGGGTGCTTAGCATGTCCCCTCAGAACTTCCTTTACCACACATATCCTCAGTCTGAACTCACCTGCAGTGGTTTGTAACCACAGGCCCTGCAGGATATCTACCCCCAAAGTATGTTCATGGATGGGAGAAATGTACACAGTATACAGCTTTGGGGGTAAATGCCCTATTCCCAATGAGATTTGGGCTTTCTTCACTCTAATTGCCTTACCCTCATAGCCATCTATCACAGCAGGGGTCCCAGGAAACCATTCAGGGTTGCCATAAATCAGAGAAAATTCAGCTCCTGTGTCCACCAGTGTCAGAATACATTGTGCATTCAGTGGGAACCAATGAATTGCTAATTCTACATATAGCCTCTGGTTCCACCATGCCCCCCAGTTCTGGAGAGGGACCCAGTCCTCTAGGAGACACTTTACTCCAGACAAAATCCCCACTGGGGAATCTCTGAGTGAATCCCCACCACCCATGGGGGATCCCTGAGTGAAGTCTCACCATCCACAGGGGGTTCCCTGGGTATATCCTCACCGCGTACAGGGGAGTCCAAGGGTATTTCCCCACCATCTATAGGAGCAGCCTGCCCAAACATAACACCCATGAATGCAGATTTTGGGCTCACCAGATCCTGCCAACTCACATCAGATGTACTCTGGCGGGAAGAGTTTTCCTGGCCCCAGGCAAGTTCCCTATGAAACCAGTGAAACCAGAATAAATCAAGGGAAAATGGAGGTTGGGAGAAAGGCTTTTATTCCTCACAGTTGCTAGTCAAGCTCAGCACCACATCCCCAGCCACAGCTTGCACTCTGCTTTCCCCACCCTCCCCTTCCAGCAGGAACTCCATGTGCAGGTCCTTGGTGGCTGACAAACACCAAGCCCATTATGTACCAGGAACAGAGGGGAGGAGAGAATGACTGTTTTCTCTCCACCTCTTGCCCCGGATAGTAGGAAGGCTCTGCAATGGTAAACACCTATTGATATGTAAATGAACTAAGGTTAGGCAGGAGATTCTGGAAGTTCTACCATTTACCCCACAGGGCCTACACACTCCCCTCATTATATAATTACCTCTGAGTACAGAGAGGAATACAAAGATTATAAATTCTGAATACTTGTTCAAATTGATTATGAACTCCTTAATATATGTTTTTCAGACCACGATGTCATGCAAGTAAGACACACCACCTAACAGTCTACTAAACGAACCAGCAACATCTAATTTTGTGTACAATAACCTCTACAAAGAATAAATGTCAGTCACACAAAATTCCCTTTGTATTGGATGATGTATCTTTTAAAACTGTTGAGAAATGAGCTTCAAGTGTTCAACTTCCCTCTTTTGATTTAGAGAACATGTTTATAATATTCCATCTCCTCAGTATTTCTTCAGTGAGCAAGGTTTTGATATTTGGCCACCTGAATAGACTTCTCAGTAGGATGTGATTGTCATAAGGAACAGTTTATGATGTTGTAGATGCCCTCTTGCTCTTCATTAATTTTAGAAACATAGTCTGTTCTATCAATGACAGACTTTCAACCTGCTTTTAACACCCTCTGCCACTTCCCACTTTATTATCTAGGCTGTGCTGAGGAAATGAAGACTGGTGCCAGAACACATAAACAGAGAGGAAAGCCCCTCACACTTAGAACACATGGAAGCTATTCCAAATCCAAATAGAAAGCAATCATTTATGATATGTTTGTTAGACCTATACATGATTCAGTCTGTCCACTGTATACCAAACATGTTTTAAATGGTTGAGAATAAGTAGAACATAGCTGAAGTCCTCCTTCATCAACTAAATGAATACATAAAAGTGATGCCTTCCAGGAACAGGAACATCTTTTCAATGGAAGAAGACATATGTGATATAGAAAACAAAAACTTGTGCCTACTACAAAGTTATGTGCCAGTGGGTGTTGTGCATTCTATCCACTGGTGTGTACATCAGAGACCTGGCTATATTGTTCCTGTTTATTTTTATTTTAGAGACTTGAGAAAGCCACTTACTCAGGGACTGTGACTGAGAAAATGATATCCTTTTATCATTGCAGGGCAGTGATATCCATCCACCCATTCCGTCCAGCCACTCCAGTTTCCAAGCAAAATCTTTCTGCAGAATTCCCAAATATTTTACAATTAACATATATGGTTTTCATTAAAAATGGGTGTCAAAAATAAAAAATAAAGGGTTTTACAGTAAAGTACCCATTCGTCCCCTGGTCCTGCTAATGCATAGGACTGATTATATAGGACCAGTTGCAAGAGAAGCAATTTGGTCCCTCAGACTAGTTGTTGATGTTATCACTATTATAAATAACTACTGTTATTATTATAGGATACACTCCCATCTCCCTTCCTGGGCATTCACATTATATATTGCCCTGTTCTATACCATATAATTTAGGTTTCTTATTATGTTTATTATAAGTCTCACTAAAGTTAAGTTCACCAAGAGTAAGCATGTTTCTTGTTTTGTTCTCTGATATGTTTCAAGTGCTTAAACGTGTGCTAGGCAAAAGGCGGACACATAATATTGTTTCAATGAACCAATTATGTCCTATTAAAAACAGGAACTACTACTATGTGCTTGCTTTGAAGCTATGAGAGTGCTTCTTGTGAAGAAGTGCAAGCCCACATCTCTTCAGTGTAGGAAGAGTCTAGATTTCAGTTTTCAAAATGGAATGAGGTGTCAAAAATAAAAATGATTTGTTGACAGTAATAATCATTGTTGACAGGATCTGCATATAAAGAGCATAGTTGCCCCCCTACAATGTGCTAGACACTTTGCTGAGTGCTTCGCAAATATTATCTATTTAGCACACAAAAATCTGACAAGGCATTGTTTCGCAATATTTTATTATTCTACATTCTAGCTGAGGGAGAGAAGGCCCTTGCCTGAAGCCGCACTGCAAGTAGGCTTAGCTAAAACTGAGCAATATATTTCATAGTCCATACTGACTCAACTCTGATATATTATTTGCATGTAATATACTAATAAGTGTTTTTCCACTCTTTGAGACAAAATGTGTCATTTTAGGGCATCACCATTTTTAAGAGACAAGTATATTTCCTTTTTTAGGACGAGAGAAGGGAGAAATGTCTTCAGCCATCCCTGGTAAAGCCATTGTAATACCCATGTAAGTCAGTAATTCCTTCACTTACTGAGGCAGTTAACAACCACAAAAATAAAATCAGTCAATGCTTTCAATGACCCTTTCCCTTTATTCAAGTGAGATTTGGGCCATAAACTGTCTTTTAAAAATAATCTCTGAGGTTCAGGTGACAGAGTATCCCTGGATTATTTGGGTCTGGAACAGTGGAGAAGCCACTGACTACAACCTCACCATCAGCTGCCATAAACGGATTTTTAGATAAGAGCTAGGCTTCAAGTGAGTGAGAAAGTGGTCTCTTTCACATTCCACCTATTTGCCCTTATAGATAACCTGGGTATCAAAGAGAAACTTCGCCACTCCTCCCAACCACTAAACAAAATAAGTGCCATTATATCTGAGAAGTGGTGCAGCTTTAAACATACTGATGAAACTTAGAACTGATTGTCACATAGGGAGAGCTTGCTTACATGACTCACAGCTTAAAGTGATTGAAGTCACCTGAACAATGACAAATGCAGGGTCAAAGAAGGACAACATGAGATTTATTACGGACAAGTACAAAATGATATGCACGCAACAGAAAACTATGAGACATTCAGTGTGTAGAGGGAAGCTAGGCAGTTTGTGTTGCCAAGGGGCCAAGTACAGTCTGGATCTGGTTTAAAGAAACATTGAATCACAGAGGATGCAGGATCTGACCTGGGTAACCTAGAACGCAGGGTCTGTGGCAGACAGATGAGGGCATAATGTGATGAGACTCAGGTTCTAGTCACAGTTGTGCCTCCAACTGGCTGTGTGGCTTTAGGCAAACTGCTTAATCTCTCTCATTGTGGTTCCTGTTGTTCTAGAGTAAGTGAAGGAAAAGAGCGTTCCTTGCTTACCTTACACAAATATCATCGATATTAAATAAGAACATATATTTATTGACTTGGAAAGAGATCTATTGTTAAAATTGTTTAAAATTAGGACACAACAGAGAAAAAAACACCATAATACCACAATTTACACACATACACATACACACAGGTCATAATCATATATAACATGGCAATTTTCTGTTTCTCCTTTATATTTTTCCTTGTTCTTTGATTTCTTTTGGGGACAAATGTCTTTTTTTTTCCCTCAATCATTTCCATTTTTGTAAGAGAGGGAAAAAGAGAAAAGTAGGGAAAGGAATATGAGTATGTAAAAATGAAAAAATTAAATGATGTAAGGGAGAGAAATGGATGAAGAGATCCCAAGGTTAGCTTTTTTAAAGACATGTTTCACATTAGACTCTAGAGAACAAATAAAAAAAATAGAAAGAAGAATTTGCCACAATGTGTAGAGAGCACACATGTTAAGTTTTGGGCAAATATTGATTAAATGAGCTCATCACGTGGCTTTCATCCCCATTGACTTCAGTATTAATGAAAGAAGGAAGAACACACTTCAGGACTGCAGAGTCATCATGAGTGAACCCAAGCAAAATAGCTTTGAAAAAGTTATCAGGCTCCCTTAAGGGTGAGAGAGAAGAGTTGGAACTTTAAGTATTCATTTTGTATCCCTGCTCTGATATTTGGTGTCCTCAGAGATGCAAAACAATATTTTGGAGCAGTAAATATCAGTAAACAGCAAGCTGTCATTATCTTTAAAAAAAATGTTAACACATCTCTCCTTGGTTGGACCCACGGCCCTGTCTCCTTATACCTTTCCTCACAGTCAAAAAACACATGCGATTTTTTTTTTTTTTAGTTTTGCAGAAAATTTGAATCCTGGGAATCATTCTAATTGTTCAAGACCCTTGTTATAAAAACAAGACGTACACTTCCTCTCCATTTTTTCTTTAAGTCGCTAGCTCCCCTGGTGACTTTAATTTTTTATTAGTGGTCCTTAACTTCTTTCCAGGAAGGCAAGGAGGGAGGAAACACAGCATTTGGATGTAAAGAGAGGCACTGTTGCTATAGTTGTGCAGGCATAAGTGAAGATAAATAATTTTAGAGACAGTAATGTGAGTCAACTATCAAATTGGATTCTATGTGCCAAAACAATAATTAAAAACAACCAAAATAAAAATTCTTTATAACTTTTCTGGAAACCAGTGACAGTGTGGTGGGATATGCTGGTGCCCATGTCACATTAGATAAAAATTCTCTGGCAGAAAAAGAGTAGTAGTCATGCCTGCAAGAAAGAAAATGATTGGGAAAACAAAGCAATTGCTGGATATTTCAGATCCAAGAGGTATTACCTGGAGAAAACACATATGCACAGATACATGTACACACCCAAAGTGTTAGGGGAATGGATTCATGTTTCCACCATCTTTCTCTTTTTCACTTTGTTCTCATGAGTATAGTCCCAGTCTTCTCTTTGCCTTCCTGTGAGAGAGAACAAGAGAGGTCAAATAAAGAAATACAGTCATTGTCAGTAATTCATGTCCTCTATGGCTGCTTCATTAGAACAACTAAAAAATTGGAAAGGGGGAATTGTTAGATATGTATCTAGAACAGTGGGAAAGATATTTTACATGCTTACACGAGACTTCCTCTTAGATAGCAAATTGTGTCTAAGGAAGTCCTTGAGAAGCCTCTTAAATTAGTAGGTGAGGTTCTGCCAGCAATTGGTTAGAGGGAGACAAGATAATAAAGTAAGAGCTAAATTGCTCTGTGTTATGAATGTCTTAGGAAAGGTGAGGAGAGAAAAAGCAGATGGCTGAGAAATATATTAAAAGACATTTTTTAAAGTGATGTTCTCTATGATTTCCAATTGTTGTGTTGCTACAATGTAATGCCTCCAACCATCCTTCTTAAACCCTCAGTAAAGCTGCTATATAGAGTGATTTTGTGCAAAGATAATTGTTTTGATGGCAGCTCAGAAGACAACTGTCTTCCGTAGCTGGGCCACTGTCACAGAATAAAGGCAACATGCACATGGTATTTGGGTGACCCACAAAATGAACTTGGAGGAGCTGGTACCAAAAGAGTTGAAAATGTCAGCCCTGAAGGAATACGCAAGAATCTGGAGAAATTGGATATTCCCCATAAAAGCGTATCTTATCTACACAAGTGATTGGGAAAATAAACCCAGCTGACATCTAGGTAACACAGAGAGTCATAGGTTTTTGCAGAAAGGGATTTTCTCACACAAGTTATTTATTTTTGATGTGCATACAAAAATATGAGCCTTGGTACAAAACAGGATTGCAACCTCAGAATCATAGCATTCCAGCATTTTTTTTCAATTGAAGTATAGTTGATATACAATCTTATATTTGTTTCAAGTGAACAACATGGTGGTTCAACAGTTACCCGCATTATTAAATCCTCACCCCCTAGGTCAGTTATTGTCAACATAGAAAAATGTTACAGAACCACTGGCTGTGTTCCTCATGCTGTAGTACCATTCCCATGATCAACTTATATTATGACTGAGAATTTTCATGCCCCTTTATCCTGCTACCCTTCCCCATGGTAACCACCAGTCACTTTTCAGTGTATATTATTCTATTGCTATTTTGTTCATTTTGTTTTGTTTTTCTTTGTTTTCACATTCTGCAAAAAAGTGAAATCACATGGTATTTGTCTTTCTCTGCCTGGCTTATTTCACTTAGCATAATACCCTCTAGGTCCATACCTGGTGTCACAAATGTAAGGATTTCTTTCTTTTTTTAATGGCTGAATAATATTCCATTGTGTATATGTACCACATCTTCTTTATCCATTCCTCTATTGATGGCCACTTTGGTTGCTTCCATAACTTGGTACTGTAAATAATGTTGCAATAAATGCAGGGGTGCATATATCCTTTTGAATCAGGTTTTGTTTTCTGTGGATAAATTCCCAGAAGTGAAGTTACTGAGTTGTATGGCATATCTATTTTTAGATTTTTTGAGAGAATTCCATGCTGCTTTCCACAGTGGCTGCATCTCTTTACATTCCCATCAACAGTGCAAGAGGACTTCCTTTTCTCCACATCCTCACCAACACTTGTTATTTCTTGTCTTTTGGACAGGGGCCCTTCTAAGGGGTGTGAGGTGATCTCTCATTGTGGTTTTGATTTGCATTTCCCTGATGATTAGCAATGTGGAGCATCTTTTCATGTGCCTGTTGGCCATCCATATTTCTTCTTTGGAAAAATGTCTGTTCAGGTCCTCTGCCCATTTTTTAATTGGGTTATTTGTTTTTTTGGTGTTGTGTTATATGAGTTTATATATTTTGGATATTAACCTATTATCAGATAAATCATTTATGAATATATTCTCCCATACTGTAGGCTGCATTTTTGTTCTGCTGAAGGTATCCTTTGCTGTACAGAAGCTTTTTGGTTTGATGTAGTCCCACTTCTTAATTTTTTTAATTTGTTTCCCTCGCCCAGGGAGATGTGTCCAGAAAAAAATTACTCTTGCTTATGTTCAGTATATTTTTGCCTATGTTTTCTTCAAATAGTTTTATGGTTTCATGTCTTACATTTAGGTTTAATCCATTTCAAGTTTACTTTTGTATATGGAGTTAGACAGTAAACCAGTTTCATTTTCTTACATGTAGCTGTCCAGTTTTCCCAACACCAGTTAGTGATGAGCCAGTCTTTTCCCCATTGTATATTCATGGCTCTTTTGTCATATATTAATTGACCATGCAAGTGTGGCTTTATATCTTGGCTCTCTATTTGTTCCACTGATGTCTGGATCTGTTCTTGTGCCAGTACCATACTGTTCTGATTACTGAAGCTTTGTAGTATACCCTGAAGTCAGGGTGTGTGATACCCCTTGCTTTGCTGTTCTTTTTCAGGATTGTTTTGGCTATCAGGGTCTTTTGTGTTTTAGGATCATTTGCTCTAGTTTGTTGAAAGATGCCATTGGCAATATGATAGGGATTGCATTGAATTTGGAAATTGCTTTGGGCAGGGTGGCCATTTTGGCAATATTAATTCTTTCTATTCATGAGCATGGGATAGATTTCCATTTATTTGTGTCTTCTTTAATTTCTCTCATCAATATCTTATAGGTTTAGAGCAGGTCTTTTACATATTTGGTTAGGTTTATTCTAGTTTTTTTTTCTTTTTGATGCAATTGTAAATGGAATTGTTTTCTTGATTTCTCTTTCTGCTAGTTCATTGTTAGTATATAGGAACCCAACAGATTTCTATATATTGATATTTTACCCTGTGACCTTGCTGAATCCAGTTATTAGTTCTAATAGATTTTTTGGTGGCATCTTTAGGGTTTTCTATATATAGTACCATGTCATCTGTAAATAGTGACAGTTTAACTTCTTCTTTACCAATTTGTATGTCTTTTATCTCTTTGTCTTGTCTGATTGCTGTGCTAGGACCTCTGGTACTATGTTGAATACAAGTGGTGAGAGTGGAAGTTCTTGTCCTGTTCCTGATCTTAGAAGAAATGTTTTCAGCTTTTTGCCATTGAGTATGATGTTAGCTGTGGGTTTGTTGTATATGGCCTTTATTATGTTGACGTACATTCCCACTATACTCATTTTGATGACAGAGTTTATCATGAATGCATGTTAAATTTTATGAAATGCTTTTTCAGCATCTATGATTTTTATCCTTCTTTTTGTTGATGTGGTGTATCACACTGATTAATTTATGAATATTGTACCATCCTTGCATCTCTGGAATAAATTCCACTTGGTTATGATGGTTGTGATCCTTTTGATGTATTTTTGAATTCAGTTTGTTAGTATTTTGTTGAGGATTTTTGCATCTATGTTCATCAGGATATTTGTCTATTATTTTCTTTTTTTATAGTGTCTTTGTCTGGTTTTGGTATTAAGAGTGATGTGGGCCTCATAGAATGTTTGGAAGTATTCCCTCCTCTTCTACTTTGTGGAATATTTTAAGAAGAATGGGTGTTAATTCTTCCTTGCATGTTTGGTAGAATTCACCTGTGAAGCTATCTTGTACTGGAATTTTGTTCTTTCAGAGGTTTTTGATTACCAGTTCAATTTTGTTGCTGGAAATTGGTCTGTTAGGATTTTCTGTTTCTTCCTGGGTCAGTCTTGGAAGGTTGTACTTTTCTAGGAATTTGTCCATTTCTTCTAGGTTGTCCAATTTATTGGCATATAATTTTCCATAGAATTATCTAATAATTCTTTGTATTTCTGTGGTGTCAGTTGTAACTATTCCTTTTTCAATTGTGATTTTATTTGTGTCCTCTCTCTTTTTTTCTTGATAAGTCTGGCTGGGGGTTTGTCTATTTTGTTTATCTGCTTAAAGAACCAGCTCTTTGTTTCACTGATTTTTTCCATTGTTTTATTCTTCTTTATTTTATTTATTTCTGCTTGGTCTTTATTATGTCCCTCCTTATGCTAACTTTGTGTTTTATTTATTCTTTTTCTAGTTTCTCTAGTTGAGTTTAGACTATTTATTTAGGATTGTTCTTATTTCTTGAGGTAGATGGCATTCTAGCTTTTTGATCTTTGAGACTATCTCACCCAAGTGAAGCATTTTACAGGTGAGGACAAAAGCCATGTACTAGCTATTGGTAGAACCTAAAGTAGAACTGAGCTGACCTGACTACTGTAGAACATTGTCCAATCTGTTGGGTTGATTTAATTTCAAATGATAATGTCTGTTTTCTTGACTACTTGTGAATCACTTTTGCAAAGTTTTATGTGTTTGAGCACTTAATATATGTTAATTTATACTACTTGCATCCTGCAAACCTATTAGATATAGTGGAAAAAAGCAAAGCAAAGTAGAGATAAAATCAAATTTGAATCAGATAGGCTGGGGGGAGGGGGCAAGGATGACTAATTCCAGAATTAAGAAAACAAGGCATGTGTCAATTCTATTCTCTCATTGGCAACAAGTTGATCACCAAACAGAGAAATCTTATGGTATTCAAAGTTTTCAAGGTCTGCAGGCATGTGTATTTGAGATGAAAGCATGAAAAATGGAAACAGGCTGTGACTCAGAAGTGGAGCTCTTTCCTTGAGTTCAGGAATGTTTTATAAGATTTGACATCTCATTGCTATAAAGCAGAAATTGTAGAAAAAAATTTTTCTTAAACACATACAAAATTCAATTTAAAAAATAGCAACAACAGATGAAGGGGTAGTTTAATAACCATAATATTTCACATGTAGTTGTAGATAAATGATACCAAAATAAATTATATTAAAAAAATAGCAACAACAAAAATAACTCCTATTTTGTCTTCCTTGAAAATCTATACCAAGACCTCCAGGTAAAGGAAAAGTCAGATAGCATAGACTATCTTTAATTGCAAAGAAAGGTAGTTATACTGTACTGTCAATAATTACTAGGTATTAAGCATTTTAGGATGATATCTCATTTAATAATTATGTCTTTTGAGGGGTATTGGATATTAAGGTAGGACAGAAATTTCACCCAAAGTCAAGAAGATGACATAATGGTAAAATAAGCCATGTATCAGAATTGGCAGCAGTAGTCAGTTTCTCCCTTATTATACACATCTCTTTCTTTAAAAATTATGAACAGCACCAAGAGAAAACAGGCTGTGGCCAGAAAAAGATTTTATGGCCCTCATTCCCTCTCATGTCATCTGAATTAGAGGACATTCAAAATTTTGACATAAATTTAGGTGCTCTCTCTAAATTTTATGTTATGACTTCAGCAACTGGCAGAAATAGTGATCAGAAATTTGACAGAACTTAAAGTTGTAAAATCAAATCAGTACTAAGCCACTGAGGATACTTAGAACATCATAAAGTGAGGAGCAGAAGCTCTGCTTTGGGGTTTTAATCCTGTATATTCTATAATTCAAGAGTTTATATTTTAACACATCCCCTTGAAGTCTCCAAATTTTGCTCTTTGGCTTTCTCTTCTCTCTGCAGGACTGTGTACAAAGTAAGCTCTGAGAGTAGAATTTGGTACCATTTGTTGCTAGTCTTAGGGGAAACCAAGTCCAAAGCCAGAGGTACACATTTTTCTACTGTAAAATTTTGAAAGCAATAGCACTTATTTCATTTCCTCTGATAAGCAATGCAAATTCAAGTGGCTCTCACTTTTTCCTCCTCTGCTCCAATTGAAAAGATTCTCAATAGCAAATATGTGAAAATTGTATATGCAAGAAAACACAACATTTAAATTGATTTGAAAACATTTTAAAAATCCATTACCAGCACTGTATTTACTTTGAAATATTAAAAATTGTTCTCATTTTCCCTTCTTTCACAATAAATTTTTCCTAGTGACATCTTTACAGAAGTCCTGGGTCCCTGTTGAATAGAACCCTGGCTGCACATGACAAACCTCTTTTCTGGACTGGTCAGTGAAAACACAGACTGAGATAAACTGACAAAACATTCCCTTTGGCATAGTGGTGTAGGACCCGGCCATTGCACATGTTATTTGGCCATCAGATACAAAATTCTGAGGGAAAAGTGAATCAGTACAGAACAAATCCTGACATACTGTAGAGGGAGTCTCCTTCCTTCTCTTACCAAGTTCTTCTTGGCCTCTGCACACATGAAAGTTCTGTTTGGAGAACAAGTAAAATTCCCCTCTGCTATGACCCATCCTAAACTAGATGAGCATGTGTCCTATGTTTCCAGCAAGACAACCTGATCACCAAGTACAATGATCCTATTTCATTTCCTCTGTTCTCCTGGATTTCTCTGGTACTTACCCTAAATCATGGAGGTGGGTCCTGGCCCAAGTTCTTTGAGGGAATGTCTTTCCACCTGTAAATTTGGCCTTTTCACCAACTTTAAGCAAAGTTTAAGCATTTACTGGGATGGCTCTTTGGAGGGTATTTATCCATAGGATACTTTTTGTATTATAACTACATAAATAATTCTTTTCTGGCTTTCCTAACTTGGAAAAAAAACTGAGGGCTAGCATTTTTAAAGGCTGTCTTTCTGCATTTTCTTACATAAATCAGTTTTCTTGCTAGAGTCAAAGATCACTCCTCCTGCTGCATAACAATGCTTTTCAGTCTGATATTAAAAGCTAGCTTCATTTTACTTTGTAATATAATAAAGCCTTATTTTGGCATTAATAACATTCAAATGGAAGCTGCCCACATAATAAGTTCCTTTTAAGCCAAATGGGAAAACACATTTATCAAACAATTTTCAGTTTGGAGGCTACACTTTTGATTACATCAAAAAACCTCAGCCAGTCCAGCTATTATTTCTGAAACATGCCAGATCCAAGTATGTGAAAGGATATTGAATAGCCAATGAGTTGATTCCTACATAACATATGCATAGAACCCTTTATAATATGAACAGGAGGGGAAACTGGGACGTTTTTTTCCATGTTTTCTAAGCCAGTGATAGAGAGCCCATGTCAAAACTGAGAAATACTTTGGTAAAGAGAATAGTGTACTTTCCCGGATCCAACATGATGAATGGCAAAAGGAAAACTGCATTTGTCTCACTCTTTGTGCCACACACTTGTGTCGATTTTATGTTGGTGGTGACACGAGAAATGGGAGCTTTCTGTTTTGTTTTTTGTGATTTAGTCTAGTAAAGTTCATGTCACTTGCACATAGCTGAGCCTAGTTTCAGCCTGGATATCAACAGTCCTAGCAGGGCTAACATGAATTTCAGCCACTGAGAGATAAATCTTTCCTGTGTGTTGCATGTCACCTTGTACAAGCAATGCCAGAATATAGTTTGGCTTACAAAATTATGTAAAACTTCCTGCCAGGATCTGTGCATATATTTTTCTTTTCCTTTCTCTGATATATTTCTAAAGCACACATTGCATTCCCTTAGCTTATGATTGGTGAGAGCATCAGTTTCAAATAATTTATGAAAGTAGAAGAATAATATGGTGGTCAATCCATCTACATGTTCTCTTGCAATTTCTTTTTCCTATTGCATTTGTCATTTAATTGTAAATACCGAGATGAAATGGACCCAGAGCAGTCTTGCCAAACCAACCAACAAACAAAAGCCATAGTCAGTTCTATCTGTCATTATGATTGATAAGGAAACCAGTGCCTTAATTTCTCAGGTGATTTTCCTCTCATCCTGATGAACCTGCCAATCAAACTCAGGAAAAAGGCAAGAAAAGAAATATATTTCGAAAGAAGGAGCAGCCGCAGGTGAAGGCCTTTGCAGCAGCTGCTGCTTCAGCTTTCATGTTTCATATTTGTTCCTTTCTCTTCCTCTTCCTAGTCCTTGTTTCCTCCAACTTGGATTCCTCCCAGATCTCCAACTCCTGGAAATCTCCAAACCTATAGCAAAATACCCACATACATCACTTACATGCCACAGGTGGCCATGCCAGGCTGCAAATCTTAGAGATCTCATACTTTAGGTTTCAGTGTGTTTTATATAACTTTCTGACATCCTCCCTCTGACATACAAGTCTCATGATCCTCTTTCACATCACAAATGATGTTCCAGAACTACCTGTGTTTATATTGCTGTTTGTGGTGGAAGCTAAAACATGTCAGGCATTTCTAGGGTGGCCCAGCATCCACCTCTGGCATTCTTCCCTTAAAAAGTAAACACACATATGTACGTGGGCATACACACACAATTCTAAATGGAATTCAGAAAACATAACCCTGGGAACAGCTCGCTTCCTAGAAATTCCTGAGAGCTAGAATTGTATCCTCCCCCATGATCAGAGACTCACTCAGCTTCCACTGGGTCAAAAAAAAAAAAAGTGGTTGCGGTATTAAGCGACAGCCTAATCTAATTGATCCAAGTCCCTCAGGGAGGATGTTCTTCACTTAATTAAGAGCACAGCTACCTGCTTGGTGTATTGGCCTCTAGCAATTCACTTGAGCAGGTCCATCCGTGGATTAGGGCACATGCTTTTCCTGATGCATGGTACGGCAACACTAGCATATTAAGCTCTAAAGCTGGTCTTAAACTGTCATAATGCGGGCCGAATTACAGCTGATTGGAATACCGAACATGAGAATGATGATTGGCTGAGAGCAAATCAAATCTGGGTGAAACCATGCTGCACTAATAGAATAATAAGTCAGAAGGCTTGAGAGAAATTATTTATGCATTGCTTTATGAAAGTCCTAATCATTTTTTTTAGTTTATGTTCTCTAGCAACTATCTGAGATGTTTAATCAAAACCAACTTTAGCTGTTCTGTTTCCTTTGGAATGCTATTGGGACATGCCTACACAATAAAAAAAAATCCACATTTTATGAAAGAACAGCAATTCTTTTAGCCTTGTACCACATGAGTGCTAATTCACCCAGGTAAAGCCATTTATGTGAATAGGTATAACTTGGCAGTTGCATATTTTAAAAAACCCACTAGGCGATCAATTCCTACACAGATTTCAAGGATTCCTGGAATGTTTGGTTGGCACACAAAAGCCCCAGGTTAATATGGTTTATTATTTAAAGACAGTTAAGGGGTCTAACTCTCAACATTGTGGTGAAATTATAAACTTACTAATTAGGACTACTTATATGAAGTTAAAGGGTACAAGCAAATATGCTTAAACCAAACTTGCATTTGTTTTATATAAGTGTACTCCTCCAAATTTTTCTTTCTACTCTTTATTATTGCCTGGACTCAATAGTTAGTAATGCCAAAAGTTAATAGTAGAGTGGACCTACAATAAAAATGTATGAATGTTCTTTAGAGATTAAATGACATAAAACATTTTTGATCAAGTGTGTGAAGTCCTACCCTTTAAATTCTAAAATACACCCCTTAGCTTTAAAAGTTTCAAGCCCCTTCATATTAAAGGTATTGGGATATGCAGAATGATGTTGCTTTTTTATGTCTTATTTAATCACCCATATGTTGGTGAGAATATTCATATGATAAACATACTGAATATATATTTCTATTTAAACATTTTTCAAAAATACTTGTATCTTAAGCAGTCCATGCAAAGAATGCCACCAGTTATGTATTTCTAGACAGGGTCTTCTCTTTTGTTATTTTCCATGAAAGTTAACATGGATTTTCATAGTATATTTCAAGTTACAGAAAACACACATAAAAAAGCAAAAGTTCTCTGTTCCCCAACTCATACACAGAAATCATCACTTTTATCAATTTTTATAAACATCTAGGACTTCTTTTGAAAAAAGAAAATATGGAAAGAGTGTGTGTTAGCAAGTTCAAATTCTAAACAGTTAACTAATTTTTTCACAAAGTATTTTTGGAGACCTTTTCATGTCAGTTCATATTAAGATTTACCTAAATTTTTATGTGCTGCTGAAATGTTTATAGGATGGATGAGCAATAATTTATTTGAACATCCTTATGTTGACGGAGATACAGGTTGTTTTCAATATTAGCATTCACTCTTTTAATGTTCCCATGAAAATATACACAAACATATCACCGGTATCAGTTACCTAGAAGTAAAACACCTGTGTCTAAGGGAATTCATTTTATGTTTAACAGAGATGTAGGTCCTTTAACGTAGATGAATATTCACATCAGTTCTTCACTGTTCCGTCTGCCTGGTGACCTGTGCCCTTTAGATTGCCCTGTGGCTTTCTTTCTCAGTCAATTAAGATTTCTGACTATTCACTCTTTTCAATATGATGACTACTCTTTCTCTATTGCCTTACCTTCACTGAGTTTTCTTTTTTTCATTTACAAACACCTGATGTACATTTATTTGTTTAATTATTAATTGCTTGTATTTATTTGTTTTGCTCTCTGCTACCCAGATCAGTGTCTACAGCTTAATAATATTTTTTGAATAAGTGAGAAAAAATGAGCGGACTATAATTTTACCTATACCATCTAACTATCTTGGCATTTGGCTTTCTTTTTTGAAAGTGTAAAACATGGAAAATCAAAATGTAAACATTATAGACTTTTTTTTAATCATGTTTAAAGCTTTTGGTACAGTTTTTGTTAAAACTGTATACCAGTTTCTTTGCTAAAGGAAAACAGCCTTTGTCTCTGTAAGAGAAGTGCGTAATCATCTATGAACCCCACCAAAGGAGAGTAGTAGACACAGAGGTTTTCTGATCACCGGAAATATGATCCATTTAAGGTACTGGGTAGTTTGACACAAGGCAGTTTGTCCTCTTTTTGATATCAGTATACAATGGAGCAAACCATCGGGGCCTCTGTCTGATAGCATGCCTGGTGCTTGAACACCAGGAATCTTATTGACTGGTATTAATTTTATGACATCATTGTTTACTTCCTGGTGTTCTCCAGAAGTTCCACCCTGAGAAACTTCCTTACATTTACCACCATGCTTCTCCCTTTGTCTTTACTTTCGTGTTGCTAAATCTTCAAGTGGTTTGGTTATGCAGACAAAAATATTACATACCATTTATAACCAAGTAGAAAAACAGAATCTAAAACATTGTTGTCTATCTGCCTTCACTCTGTTAATTGAATTTTGTCTACTTAGTACTTCAGAATGAAAGGTATGGAGGATTTAATTCTCAAAAGCTAATACTCCTTTTGCTGATTATTTATAATACTGTAAGTCCCTAAATAGAAATTTCATGGATTGATCAACTCATCAACCCAAAGATGCTTCAAATGAAAGTAATTCAGGAATTTCAACACATTAAAGGTTCAAGGATATAAAATTATAGAGTACAACTAGTTTAAGGGACAAAAAAGCAAACCCTGGGTTAATTCCTGAAGTAGGATTTATTATTTTATAGGATTATTTAATTAAGGATTTTAAATTAGTGATCCTATTAAATGCACACTTACTCATATACTCAGCATATAAAAGAAGCCAAAAAAAAAATAAACTAACAGAAGCTAGAGCTAAAGCAACTGATGAGAATTTCAGTATTTTGATTCCCCTTTTTTTTAGTCTCCAGTATGTTGTGGTTTTCGTTGGCAACACTGCTTGTAAGAAAGTATAAATGACAAACTTCAGGCATTGATTGGTGTGGCCAGTGCACTAGGGTTATGTAAAGCTTCAACCTCTGCAGCTGGAAAACATTCTAAAAAATTAAATGAGTAATAAATTGTCATACTATACAATACAGAAAAATCTCATGAATTCCAAATGCCTAGGCTGTCACTAGCTAGTAGGGAAAAACATTTGTGCCAACTTCATGCATATAAACAGATACATGCCATGTGGTCAAAAAAAGTTGGTTGGAATATAAACGTAACTTTTTAAAAAGCTACTCATGTATGTCTGCACTTCCCTTTAATCTCAGCAATTTATAGTTGGCACTTTTCTTTGGGCTTTAAAGAAATTAAATACTTTCCTCTGAAAAAGAATGAATCACCAACTTATTTCCATGTTTACCAAGAGTAGCTCAAAAGTTAGTGTTTTTCTTGATGACAGTAGCTTCAAAGGACACTGTCTCATATGAAAGTCATTATGTTATACAATGTGAATTGTGTAGTTAGATTTTCCATCAGAGGAGTTAATTGGTGGCTCAGTTCACTCTACAAAGAACTCCTATCTATTTTATGATACCTAGATTTTGTGCTTTTGAGTTAGGGAAAAGGGAGATTTGACTCAAAGGAATTCATATCTGAGTCAGAGGAATAAAGAAGATTCAAGTTAATGAAAAATATTCCTAAACTCTTTGGAATTAAGCTATTTTTCTGGACTCAAAAATCCAGTCTATTTTGCAGATTATGTTTAAATTTGATCCTGAGACATAAATATTACAATTGTGTGAACATATTTTAATTTCTTCATTTATTCGAATTCATCCATTCACATATTCAGCTGATATTTACTGAGTGCCTACAGTGTGCTCGGCCTTGTGCCGTGTTGTCCTGTAATGGTGATGTCAATGATGAGGAGTACCAGACAAAATTTCTTCCCTCATGCCATAAGAATCATATATACTAGTTTTTAGGCAAAGAGGGATTCATTACACAAAAAGGATATTTTCCCATCAGCCAGCCCTGTAGAAGGTTATGAAACAGTCTATGGAGTCACTAAAAATTTAGCTATAAAAACAACTGCTTGACTTCATCCAGGTAGATCCTGAAGTGTAGAGAGAATTTAGTTGTATATATGGTTACAGAGCATTGCCAATCCTCAAGGTTGTATTGAGGTGACTGTAAGTGAAATTAGGGAATTCTTTTAACTGTAAGAGAATGCAAATATTGGTAGGATTGTAGGAAAGAAAGATTTCAGATTAAAATAAAAGTACAACTCAAAAAAGGTTGGAAGATAAATAAAATCTTTCAATAAAAAAAGACGGGATAATTTGAATGATAACTATGTAACAAAGTTATGATATGCAAGGTAATCTGAGATGAAATGTGGGGATCTACATCTTTCTATTTCTTTTGTGTTCATTTTCATGTTTAAAGTTGAAATCAGTTGAGGGTCCTAACTCCCAAATTAATCTCTGAATACACTGTGTTCAACCAAGGTTGTTCTTTTCTCCTTTGAGAAAGACAGAGAAGCTTCACCAAAAGGGGGAGAAAAAGCAGGGTTTATAAAAGGTTGAAGAGGAACCATTTAATTTTCTCCACGTTTGGCTTTCTCAGGAACGATTATGCACTTCTTGTGAATGTGACATTGAAAATCTGTACTTTTTATAGTACGCAGTGGGAAAAAATGTAAGCTGTAAAATGTTGCTTTAAAAACGTGTTTAAAAACAGTGTTCTGACACTTTATTGCACAATGAGCTCTTACATTAAGCATTTATGGCAGCTACAAATTCACAGCATGGTTTTGATGCAGTAATAAAAAGCACCAAAATGGGTCCAACTGACATTTTACAGCCAGAACAAAGGGTTGAAAGTTTAAAGCTTATCTATAGCTATTACATGTTACATATTAGTTATATTATCTATAACAAGATTATATGTTACCTGCCCCAAAGATATTTCTAATGGTAAATTATTAATAAATTTGGTATTTCAAACACATTCAAGGACAAAGAACATGAATTTTTATGGTCAAACAAACTTAAGGTAATTAGGAGAGACTCCAGTATTTATTTGTGACCGCTGAGTGCATACACAGTTCATCCAAAATCAATCCTTGCCCGAAGAAATGGACCAATCTCATATTTACTCTTCTTTGGAGTTCCAATCCGTCCCTAGTCTTTTTGTACCCATTAAAGATATTGAGTAAAAAATTCTCTCAGTATTCTGTATTTCCTCCTTTAATTTTGGCAAAATATTGAGAATGTCTTTGATGCTTTAAATTAGCCAACACAATCACAAACACCTTGTTGGGTCCAATCTCCCTTGACTCAGATTCCCCTAGTCCCACCACCACAACTCTGGCTCTTTGTCAATATCAGATTAGTATGTTGGCTCAGTAATATTTTGCCTAGAGCTTATCAAGATACATGACAACCTCTAAGTTGCTGGCTTGAAACATTAAGAGATTGGGAATTTGAAAACAGGGATCCTATATAATTCTGGCAGTTCATGAACAGGGCTCCCTAGGTACATTTAAGCTTTAAAAAATACATAGTTAATAGGTAGGTAGCTAGCTAGGTAGCTAGATAGCATTTTCAATGGGAGTGAATGATCTGAGGTATTACTCAGTTCATGAATTTGACTATGGGAAAAGAACAATTTTTGTGTGTGTGTGTGTGAAATTGCTACTGCCAAAGGGCTCATGACTTGGACATAGCATAGTCCATTTTTTCAGTATCTCAATGGAAGCCAAGATGTGCTCTTCCCTTATGGCTGGCTGCATTTCCTGAATGCCATGCTCATCAATTTTAATGTTGGACAGATGATTTGGGATTGATTTGTATAAAGATATTTACCAGCCAATCTATTCTCAATATTCTGGACAAATGAAGTGTATGCCATCAGTGATCTAGCTATTTAAAATATTTCTTGGCTTAGTGGATCAAAAATATAAACTCATAAATATTTTATCAGGTTTTATTCTTTTTTAGAAGATTTTTGACACAGAGTGTTTCATTTGATTTATGATCTATGCTCTTTGTTAGCACAGGTATCATTTAGATATATGACAACATAAATCTAGAGTTAGAAATATTTAATTCCTTGAAAAACTGTCTTACAATGACATAAGAATGTCAGTGTAATTAAAATCCTGCATTTAAGTTCCTGGGATGATACTAAAGTTCCTTTTGCTTCTCTTTGAGGCTACTTTGGATTTCTTAAATCGCCTGGTCCATAATGCTGTCTTGCATATATAAAGTTGGTACCACCCTTAAAAATACCATGTGCATGGTTGATAGACTATAATATATGATTCTCCTTCTAGTTCAAAGGTGTGTCACTGGATTCCATTATATGCATTATTCTATTCATTTCATAATCTCACAGTGGCAAGGCAAGCTGTTCATTCTGTGCAAACAGAAGCACTGCCCTGAAAGTTTAAAATATATATGGATTTTTTATTACTTTGTAAAATTGAACAATAGTAGTCATGATAAAGAAGGAGTAACCTCTACTCTTTTGTTATTGTTACCAGCTTTTACTAATTACAAATTTTATTAATACTACTGTAATGAATTTAATGTGGGAATATATAACACACATTATATATGTCTGCCACAATCCATACCAACTCCCATCTCACTCTTAAGAATTCGACATTGTGCTCCCCATATCTTTTTTTACACTTATTTAAACCATGTATATTATTTTAATAGGTCATACAACTTACTTTTCACAATGAACAATATAACTTAGACCTCAAGTTTTAAAAGGCCATCTCTCCGTGCCTCAAAGATCCTTTAAAAAACTTGTATTTTATTTTATGATTTTATCTTCTTCACTGAGATTTTTCAATCCAATTACAACCTGGTAAAGTTGTATAGTGCTGGCATACCAATTTTATTTCTATTTCAAAGTGCTTAGCCAACAGTCACAATGATGTACAATAAGTTATTATAACTTTTTGACTCTGAGTTCCAATAAAATCAAAATGTCACAGTGGAAAGACCAAGGTTTGTGAAAGGAATCTTAACTTAAACTGGGCCAACATGAAGGTAGGTAGATAGGTTGGTGTTTTAAACTGGAATATAATAGGAGATGCAGTGCATAAATATCTAGTAATTCTTAGTAAAGGTCTGAAATTATATTCAGAGAGCTATCAAAATATATATTTAGTCAATATAAGAAGTGTCGGATTCCGTTAATGCTTTAAAAGAGTCAGTGTGTTGGAAAAAGAGGGATAGAGTTAGGGTGGTATATGTGGAACTAGGCAAGAGAGAAGGGAAAAGAAACAGTTAAAAATATATTCTATTTTAATGCAGACTCAAACTCAGTTTATTTTAATAATCATCAATAAAAATATTTTCTAGATATATAAATATAGATAAGAGTGGAAAATAATTTTGAGTCATTGAAATGTCAAATAATTCAAGCCTCTAAATCTGGCTGTTTATTTTTAAATGCTTGCAAATGATTTGGTAGTGGTAATGATGGTAACAGTAATAAAAATTAAACATCAACCTTAGCATCCATTTAAGGAAGTTATATCAATATTGAAGTAACACTGATATTAAATAGTAATAATAAATCTAAAGTTAAATGTCTTAACTTATTCCAACGGTTATTTTTTTTAACTATAAGGTTATTATTGAAGTAATAATAAAAAAGGAAAAGAAAATTGGTACATGATCAGCTACCCCAAAAAAAGGAGAAAATGCCAAGTGACTAGAGAGTTGCATCCAAGTCTGCCTTTTCAGGAAGAGTCCTTCTTATAACTCAAAATGGTAATCTTCTATTACTATAGACAGGGTTCTTAAGCTAGGGTCCATGGAAACCCTAGCTGGAGGTCTGTGAATTCCTTGAAGTCATATGCAAAATTCTGTGGCTGCTTGTAGTGGTGATATGTACATGTGTGTATTCTTCTCATATAAATAATCCAAGGCTTTCATCACAAACTCAAAGGAATTCATGGCCCCTAATCATTATCAATCAGTGACGTAAGACCTCAGAGGGTACAAGGCACTTTCACAATTATGAATTAGTTTGATCATTACAACATAGGGGCAGACCTGGTACTAAGCCCAAGACACTTGTGTTTCCATGTCTCTGTTGTCCAGAGAAAAGCAGCCTGGAAAAACTATTCTTGCTAAATTACAGTTACCGAATGTATTAGCCTCTTCTCAAGTATTTACATTTGACACTGAAAGTAAAAGATATGAAGTTGTTGTATAGATCCTTGGTGAAGACATTTTTTTTTGTGGGAAGGAAGAGTAGGAGCCTTGTCAGTTTTTCTAACCTCGTGCCCGTCTGCCAAACCCACCACTAATGAGTGAAAAAATGAGTATATCATAAGTAGTAAACATTTCATGTTAATGGAGTCACTTGTGGGGGAAAAGGCTTTCTTTATATAGTTGCATGGATTTCTTTGAATCCAACATTTGAATGCCAAGGCATTTGAGAGAAGGGAATTATTACCCTGAAACTCTAGTTCAACTACTGTTCTTCAAATTAGATATTAAATCAAGGGAGAAAAAGACCCACAATTAAAAAACGAAAACTCAGGGAATATCACCTTTATAAATTCCCATTTTTTCTTAGAAGAGTGATTGTACTCACTTTCCTATCCTGAAACACACAAACATCCCGTCATCTGAATGTTGGTCAAGCTAAAGCAGAAGGAATAGAAGCTAAAATGCTAAAAACTGCCTAAATTTTAGCTATTCAAAACCTTGACCATCTGCCTATCCAATTCCTACACATTGCTAGTGTCCCAGTTGAAGTATTTCTCCTTAGTACCACTTTGAAAACTTTTAACCCCGTCAATCTCCTTTAAGATGATGAAACATACAGCAAACCATTTTGTTAAGTATGCATTTTGTGTGATTGCTTCTAAATTTTATGTTATTGTTCAGGTTTCTTTAGAAAATAAAATATAGCTTTATATGGCTATATGAATAAGAGCACATACCCTGGAGCCTGAGTGTGATTTCCAGTTCTGCCTCTTCTTAGAATGTAATTTTGAGCAAGTCACTTAATATTTCTGAGGCTGTTTTTTTTTCAGCTGTAAAATAGGGGTAATAGTATGTACACCATGGAATAGTTGTGATAATTAAATGAGTTAGTATTTGTAAAATCTTAGACTAATGAACTGACCTATGTATGTATCAGCTGTTGTCAGTTTTGTTGTTATATGCCACTTACACATGGCAGACACTCAGGAAGAATTTGCAGACAGATTAATCTCAGTTTCTACATCCTACAGTGTACCTGAACCAAAGAAGACTTTGAGCTTATGGATTCATGTAATGTTTGAACCTCTTGTTGTCATTGGTGTTTTTTTTATTTGTTGATTATTTTTTTAAGGAGATGATTGCCCAAATGAGAACAAGCAAGGAGTTGAGACTTCTCAACACCTTACTTTAAAGCATTGAAAACCGTGAATGAAGTAAAGATGAGGACACTTAGTCTGAGAGATTTATTTATTAATGTCAAAGATTACATAGAAATTTGGGTCTCCTTGTTTCCAGTGCAATTCTTTTTCTTCAGAACTTAATGCTTCACTCTACGTCAATTACATAGAATATTTGATGCTATTTGTTACACATTTGTTGAAGATAAATCATACAGTAAATTAGTAGCTTGGTCTACACTATTAACTAAAGTAGACATAGTAAAATGAAATTATGGGGTTCTGAAAGCTGGAAAGTAGATCAAGTAATTCTGCTTATCTTCACTAGTTACCAAACAAGCTCTAGCTAGTATGGGCATATTGAAGAAAACACAGACTTTTGAATCAGGTAGATTTAGGGCTAAATCTTCCATTTACTCTTACTGCCCTAAGTCCTCATCTAAATTAATGAATCTCTTTGAGCTTTAACAGGGGCAGGTGCTTACAGATTCATTACCTGGATAGGTATGGAATTCCTTGTCATTTCCCAGAGCTGGAAAATTAGACTATGGGCCTCAAGTTTCAAGAAAAATTAGAAAGAATGTATTTCCTTGTAGAAATCATTTGCTTCATAATTCAAAACTTATGCCATAGTGCCTATTGTACTCTACATACCACATGAATATAATTTCCTCTTTCCCCTTACCTTACATTACAATCATAGGAAAATGAAATAATGCACCTAGGGAGTATGGATATAGATATATAAATTTCATAGTTACTTTATCATTTTAAGATTCCTTTCACCATGCACAATTTTATACACATCCCAGTAGGTAGCTTGCATTATTATATGATCCTTCTAATATTTAAGTGTACTCTATTTGAAATTTATTACAAGTCTCTAAATTAAAAAATTAGATATTTTTAATGGTATAGAACTAGTTTGATTTTCTTCTTGTGTCAGTTATGGTAAGCTGTGTTTTGTAAGAAATTTGTCCATTTTATCAGGTTATCAAATTTATTGGCATAAGTAAATTATCCTTTAAATGTCTACATACCTTTTTTCATTTCTGATATTAATAGTTCGTGTTTTCTCATTTTTTATCAGTCTTACTAAGAATTATAAATTTTGTCAAATATTTCAAAGAACTAAATTTTCTCTTTGTTGACTTTATCTATTGTTTTTCTATTTCCTAAGTTTGCCTCTAAATACTAGTTTAGCTATACCCTACAACTTTTGAAATGTTTTTATGTCAGTGTTCATCAGTTCAGGCTATTTTTAGACTGTCTTTTATGATTTCTTCTTTGGCTCATTGGTTATTTCAAAGTACGTTGTGTTAATTCCCAAATTATTCCTAAATATTTTAAATAATTTTGTATTATGTGTTTCAAATTTAATACCATTGTTTAGAGCAAATTAATTATGTAGGTTTATGACCCTTGATATTTATTAAGATACTTTTTATGGTTCATCATATACTTTATCCTCAGTATTCTATGTTTAATTGAGAAGGCTATGTATTTGATTAACAGTACAGAGAGAGAGTAGATGGGTTGATAATGTTGTTTCAATCATCTATATACTTATTGATATTTTGACTTCTGAGTCTATCAGTTTCCAAGAAACTAGTGTTAAGTTCTGAAACTCTGAGCAGATTTTTTCAATTTAGCCATTTACGTCTGTCAATTTTTGTTTCGTGTGCTTGGAAGATGTGGTATCAAGTACACACTTAAGGTTGTTCATAGTTATTGTTTAAGATTGTTATGTCTTCTTGATTATTTGACTTGTATAATTTGAAATGCTTCTCATTTTCTCTGGTAATATTCACCATCTTAAAGGGCACTTTTTAATAAAGCCACACCAAATTTTTTAATAATATTTGCATTATATAACTTTTGCTTTCATTTTAGTTTCAGCAACCTGAATGTATCTTTATATTTAAATTCTGTTTCTTCTAAAAAGCATGCAGTTGACACTTTCTTACTCATCCAGTCTGACAATATCTGTCTTTTAATTTGGGTTAAGTCAATTTGCATTTAAGGTAATTATTCATACATTGGATTTCAATCTACCATCATAATATTTGATTTCTCTTAGTTCTGCCTACTCTTTATCCCTCTATTCTTCCTTTCTTGCCTTATTTTATTTAACAGAATATATTGAATATTCCATTTTGTTCCTCTATTGACTTTTTATTCATGAAATTTTGTATTATTTTTATTGGTTACTCTAGCTAGTAGGATGTACTTCTGCAATTTATCTTAGTCTAACTTCCAAAAATTTTATTATTTTGTCAATAAGTAATCTTACAATAGTATATGTTTACTTATTACCTTCTTGACTTTTGTTATCTTCTTTACATATAGTTTACCTTTACACATGCTACAAACACATATCACATTGTTTATATTTAAATAGTCAATAGTCTTTTAAGCAGATTTAAAATATCTATTTTCTGTTAATATATATATCAAGTTCCTTTATATTCATTGAGACATTTACTCCTGATGTTCTTCATGCCATCCTGCAAAATTGGTTTTCTTTCTGATATCATATTCCTTCAGGCTAAATAAATTTTTTTTGTAATTTCCTGTAAAGCAAGTCTATTGGAGACAAATTCCATCAGATTTTGTCTCTGAAAAGGCCTAATTTTGTCTTCAGTTTTGAAGTATATCTGTGCTAGACATAGAAAATAGGATTTACTACTTCTTTTTTTTTTTTCTTTTGGCTCCTGAAAGATGTCATTTGTTGTTTCTGGTGAGAAATCAGCTGCCAGTCTCCTCATTCTTTCCTATGTGTAATGTGTCTTCTACCTCTGGCTGACTTAGATTTTTCTCTTCATCTTTGCTTTTTAGTACTTTGACTATGAATCCTTGATTTGGTTTCCTTTGGATTTATGCTTTGTAGTTTACTGAACTTATTATATTTGTAGGATGATTTCTTTCATAAATATTAGAGAAATTCATGACAATTACCTCTTCAAATATTTCTTCTGTCCTATTTCCTCCCCCTTTTCCATCTATGATGCCAATTACACATATGTTGGACAATTTGATATTAACCTTCAGATCTTGTATACTGTTTTACTGATCATCTATTTGTTTATATTGATCTGCCTTCACATTTACTGATCCAGTGCTGTTATCTAACGTTGAATTGAAATTCAGTGCTGTTCTGCTGATTAAACTACCAAGGGAATTATTTTATCTTTATTACTTTTTATCTAACTCATAGCATTGACATTTAGATTTTTGTTTGTGATTTCCATCTCTAGAACTCTGGAATTCTACTGGAATTCTCCATCTTCTTATGCATGTTATGAAAACTTTCCAGTATATTTTTTAAGATACTTATCATTTTAAAGTTACCCTCTAAAAATTCTAGCATCTGAACTATATCCAATGTAATTTTATTGGCTATTTCTTCTCTTGATGATGGATCACATTCCCTTGTGAATTTATATGTCTCATAATTTTTTATGGAATGTCCAACATAAATAAAGATTAGAGTAAATAATATTAATACCTAGAAAAGGTCATGCATCTTCTATGTGACTATTAGTGTGTGGATTGTCAATCTAGTTCTATCTAATCTATATTTGAAATGAGTCTGGACTTTTTACTGCTTTAGTTAGAGTCATTTCACCACATGCTTAAAATTATTCATACATAGGGTCTAAATGTCTTGATTGTTTCCTTTTTTTTCTCTGCCTCTCCTTCCTGTTGATGCTTTTGCCCAGTCCATGGTGAAATGCCTCAAGTGCTTGTGGTACATCTCTTAGATTTCTTGCTTCCTGCCTTGCCATCAGATTTCAACAGGCTTCTGCCTCAAGAGGATCCCTTTGGCTTTTTAGCTATACAGCCATAGATAGCCACTGTGTGATGTCCAGTGAATGAGGCTCATAAAAACCATAAGGTTTCTCTCAGTTCTAATCCATACCTTCAGACTTCAGCAGGTTCTGTGAGCCTGTTTCAGATGTAGAGAAGTGCTGTCTGCTCTTTCACCTCTCCCACGGTGGTAGCCAGCAGCTTCCAGTTACTCAGTACAAGGACTGTAGGGTTTCTCTAAGTTCTCAGCTCTACCCTCAAATATTAGGAAGGCACATATTCTGTGCCTTAGAAGGTACCTCTTTCAGCTGTCCTACACTGCCTCCAGTTTTCCTCATAAACATTTGGTAAAGACCTGTGGAAAAGAATGTGGGTGCAGACCTCCACTGTTTCTGGAGTTCCTGGGATTATAAACTGCTATGCCAGTATACATGAAGACATCAAATTTTTGATAAATTTAGCTGTGTTTTATCCATGTCTATGGAGTTTTCTATCTCTTCCTGGTCTCTGTCAAGAAGGAAAGCAGCAATGGCTTCTTTCTGTCTTAGGAGGAGCTTGGCATTTTTTTTAATGTTTATTTAGTTTCTTTGTGATTTCTGTTTTATAGTAGGTCTAGTAAACTTGGATTTTCTATGCTCTTTAGTTTCTTTTTATTGTTTTCATGGGAGCAACATTCTATTGTGACTTTCTATATCCTATGTGGAAAGATGGAGCTGGTATATTGGAATTTTCATACAGCTTCACTTTAGCTACTAATTACTTTCTCATCTAATATGTCTCATAAAAGAGAATTAGTCATAGCAAACATGTATACAGCAATAATATACTAACTAGTTCTTTGTCTATGCCAGACAATATTTTAAGCATTTTAAAGCTATTAGCTCATGTATGCTTTACAGCAACCAATTAAATTCTAATATTGTCCTCATTTTAAATGCAAGTAAACTGAGGGTCTAGCAAATTACCCAGTGTGGAAATAACTCAAATGATTCAATAAGACAAGGCAAGCAATGAGATGGAAAAATGGGAAAAAGAAATAAGTGGTAATACACAAAAAAGGAAGTACAAATAGCCCATAAATAAATGAAAATGTGTTCAACCGTATTAGCCACATTATATTAAAACCACCATTTCCTCCAGATGAGCATAAAGCAGAAAGTCAGGCAATGTCAAGTGTGTCAAAATATGAGACAATGAGTCATCTCATTCAACAATGGTAGGCATAACTACTCATGGAACCACTTTGAAAATAAGTCTTAGTTAAGTTGAACATTTGCGTATCTTCAACCAAGTATTTGGTATATACTTTTAAGAAACTCTTGCATAAATGCAAGAGACTTGTGCATGGAGACATTTTCAGAATCAGGATTCAAACCTGGATATGCTGTCTTTTGAGTTCTTGCTCACAGCAACATCCTTGTGCCAATAGTAACCAGAAGTTCACTTGTACTCACACAAGATCCCTACCACATATAGAGCCCCAATGAAGTTCCCCAGTGGCCTCAGAAGAAACAGAAATGTAGAGAGCAGATGATATGTTCAGAGACAGTGAGGCATCCAAGTAGACCCCAGTCTCCAGTCATGAGTCATTCTCCAACTGGGCAAAGATGTGTGGATTCCTATAGCAGCAAGGCACTCCTATTAATAAATACCTATAAAGAGCTCCAATTAGATCTGTTTAAGGTTCTGATTAAAGTGAAATAACCCCCTCTTTGGTGGTGAATGTTGTTTTGGATGTTAATAAATCTCTTCTCCCTTAGGGATAAATAATACACATAGGAATTAGAGAAAAGGTATCAATTTTTACCCAGCTGAAATACACAGCCAGTGCAGCTCAAATTACTTAAAACACAGAAATCACTCTTGTTTGTAAGTACTTCTAAGCAGCAGTCTTAACCTCTGTCATTAATAGATCATCCAATAAGAAATATTACCTTGTGACTAAATTCAATATATTTAAATATTCAAGCCATTCCATCCAATGCACTATTAAAAACATTTCTTTAAAAATTTATTTACAACTAGTAAGCCTATTAACATTGGTTCCAGCAACTAGGTCTTGACAAATATCGACAATTTTTCTCTCAGATGAACACCTAACAAAGTATTTTCTGTTAATGTCCCAGGACACTAGGACATTTTTTTTCCAAGTACTGTGTTTAATCGTAGGAAGATATACCCTAGAGCCAAACAATATTGTTTCCTTTTACCTAAAATTCTAATAACTCCACCTAGAATAAGTGACAACAGATTGAATTTTGTGACACTAAAGAAAACATTCTATATTTAATATTGAATTAATAATTTGTTTACAATGAAGTACATTCAGTCATAGCCCTTATTCGTGGTGCAAGCATTTGTAGGTGATTTTTTTTTTTTTTTTGTAAATCAAGATGAACTCTAAAATGGTGCTTATTGGCATAGCATCTAACTGTGTGAAAAATGTACTGGGTGACAGTGCCATGTCAGAACCCCATCTTCAATGCTACCACTAATCATCTAACCTTTTTCATTAGGCACCAACTCCAGTACAGGTGTGGAAAAAGAATTGCATTTAGTTGTGTTCTGCTCTGCTGGGCCCATTGAAAATGGCTTTTCTGTCTCACTACATGGTTTCATGATCTGTGAATCTTTTGCATGATATGTTTGAGATTTTATGAGTGTGAAGTGTCAGGTGGTGTCAAACTCTCTCATTACCAGGCATCAGAGGGAGGTTGGATTGACAAGGATTTATCATTTTCATCATATATGGCTTTGTTTTGATTTTTATGGACAGCAGGTGCTATGCTTTGCTGTGTGATACAGTCAAGAAGCTAGTGTTGAATACTTGACTTAAATATTCTGAATAGTAAATAAAAGCTAATTCCATTACATGCTGATTCTCTTAGAAATACTCAATTCAGTGAACTTCCCTTGATTTCTTTCCTTTTCCATGTGTTTCACAAAACCTTTCAGATTCCACTTTCCTTAATAAAATGTAGAGGGAGTGTCCACCACTGGTCTGTTCTGTGGGTTATGTTCTCTCCTCACCATTGGCAAAGTCAGTCTGTTCTGATGTGTTGTTCCCAGCATCACATTCCAAGCAGTGTTGTCTCATGAGCCAAGAGTAGAAGAAATGCCTCACAGGACCACCTATGCCTGGGGATTCATTTCAAAGTCCCTTATATCTGAAACTCAGTTATACCACAAATTACTTAGCAAGAAATGAAGCATCAAGTGAAATGACACATGCTGACTTCCTGGATTTTTTGTTTACCTTTCCTATTGTCACAGTCAATTTGGTGACAGCCTGCACTAACATTGTTAAACCCATGGATTTCTGTATTTTGTTACACTGGGACTTGACTGAGATGTTTCTACATAATAGAATCTACTCCAAATTGTGCTTCTTAAATGTTTTCATTGCCTGAAACTCATATCTTGTAGCTGGGGGAATAAGAATGTTATCTGCAGGTCAAATTACTATGTGGTGAAGCATGGGCCAATTTTCACTTTAATGCAAATTCCATTTTTGGGTTCTGGATGAAATAACCATTGCCTTTGAGGTGATAATTTCCATTTTATTAAAGAAATGCTCATTGTGAGTTTTGAGGTGTTACTAAATTGTAACAGGTTTATTTAAAACTGTCTTCACTTGTATGATGATATATCAAGATCAGAGTTCTAATTGTGGGGCTTGACAGAGGTAATATCACACATGCTTTTCATATTGCAGATACCTTCCTCTTTGTGCAATATAAAAAAAATGTTGACACTATGTTGTAATTATTTTTAATTTTTATGATACTGTGAAATATAAACCAATGCATTATAAAACCATTAGTCCTAAGTCATCAAAATCTGATAAGCCAGGCAAAGACATATCACATGATCCCACTTATGTGGAATCAAAATACAAAAAACAACAAGCTCATAGATAAAAAGAATAGATTGGTGGTTTCCAGGGGTGGGCAAAATGCATGGATGGGGTAAAAAGGTACAAACTCCCAGTTATAAAATAACTGTGGCAGTGGGGTGGCAGGGGGCAGGTCATGTACAGCATGACAACTATAGTTCATAAGAAAGAAAAATTCTCTAACTATGTGTGGTGACTGATGTTAACTAGACTTACCGTGATAATCATTTTGCAATATATACAAATGTTGACTCATTATGTTGTACACCTGAAACTAATATAATGTTTTATGTCAACTATACCTCAACTTAAAAAAAAAAAGTAAACGGAAAAAATTTTGCTTACGTAACTTCCAATTAATTATTTTCCCTGTTTTATCAGAACTCATCTTCTGGAAGTGCGGATTTGAGAATTTAGGATGTTTCTACTAATTCATGAATGTAAATTGTCCAGTTAATCAAACAATAGGTGGCATTTGTTCCATCCATGACTTCCAAGTTCTATTATTCCAAAAGAGACTTTGCCAACTTTTCAGTTACTTTAGATAAAATCAGACATGTAATCATTAGAAATCTGATTCAGAGATTTGTGGGAAAGCTGGCTGAATCTCTTGAATAATTTCTCCATCCAGGGTGGCATAAAGCCATTTTGGTGTGGGGAAAGCCACCTCAAATTTTATCTCTCTGCCATTTACTGCAAAAATGGATTTTATTTTTATGAGAAAAAAATAGAGTTCTTCTTTAAGCATTTTTCCAAAACACAAAATTATTCCCCTCAGTTTTGCAGCTTATTAAAATATGAACATATCACTGAATAATATTTTAACACTATAGTCCAAACCCATCTATCTAGATGTCCACAAAACCAAAACTTTTTAAAAATTGAAAAAAATATTGAAGAACTGTTTGTCTTTAAGTAATAATCTCTTTCCTCAGTGATAGTATGAATTAAAAATAAAATCCAGAAGCAAGGAAGTACTTGAAGTATTCACGGGAATATTCATTTTTAAGTTCTTTAAAGCACTTCAGAACACCCACTTACATACAAATAATTGATGTGCTAGTTACAAATCTTTCTTACCTTGTTACCCTCCTCCTTTCTCAACCCTAAAGCCTCATTAGAGAAGTTCTGCTACAGGTTTTGATGTTATTACAGCTTCAGGAAACTCAAACCAAAAAGTCACGTGTCTTTCTCAAAAGAAACACAGCATGCTTCATAGTGAACTGGACTCCTTCTGATTTTCTCCTTCCCAGAAGCCAGACAAAGACATATCATATGATCTCACTTCTGTGGAATCTAAAAACAAACAAGCTCATAGATAGAAAGAACACATTGGTGGTTGCCAGAAGCAGGATTAGGGATGGGTGAAATGGGTAAAAAGAGTCCAAAGATACAAACTCCCAGTTATAAAATAAATAAGCCACGGGGTGGGGTGGAATTTTTAATTTTTTTTAATTTTTAAATTTTTTATTGTGATGGCATTTTTATTTATGTCAAGATCAAGGTCAGGAACAAATGATTTTGCTGAATAATCACACTTGTGCAAAAAAAGTTTACTAATCTATTTGTGCTTTGATCTACTTTGTAAAAAGGGAACTTAAAATTATAGAATTGTGACATTTTTGAATTAGAAAGGTCCTCAGAGATAATCAATCACATCCCATTTGTTTTAGATTAGATATGACCTAGAGGAAATTGAACCCTAGAGAAATTAAGTGACCTGCTGAAGACTATGCTTATTATTAATGGCAGACTTTAGAATAGCCATTGAATCTTCTACTGCCACACCTAGTCCAGAGCTCTGGCTACTATGATTTAAATATTTCCTTTTGTCCACTTTTAACTTGCTTCAATTTTATTTCTATTAACTAAAATTTCAAACAAATTGGTTACATTGTCTAACAGGATGTATACCTCTCTGTAGAACATTTAAAAAGTCAATTCTTCTTATATTGTGTAGATGCAGTGCAAAGGAAAGTAAAATGTAAGATATTCAGAGAATCAGAGATAAAAACAAATTTTTAGCAATATGATGCTTGTATTAAATGAGTTTAAAAAACTTAACTTGAGTTATTTGAAACATCTAAATTCACTTTACTTATATACCATTTCCTAAAGTTGTAGTATTTCAGTTGCATGGTAAAATTGTGACATCTTTTATCTTATTTTCCTTTCTTATTCAATTTTGCAAAAAATACAATTTATTATTATTATTTAGATTATAAAATTAATTCCAATCTTTGGCTTGGAAAATATCTTACTTTTATTTAGTGCTTACTAATGTGTCAGGCATAGTTTAAGTGTTTTTCCAAAATATTCTCATTTAAAACACTCTAGAATCCTACAGAATACATGTTGCTCTTAACTACCTGTCAGAAGAGAAACCTGAGGCTTAGAAAAGTTAAGTGTCTTGTCCAGGCTTACTCAAAGGTAGTAAGAATTAAAGCAGAAATTCAAACGTAGGCAGTCTAACAAAAAACCTCTGATAACTTTTAAAAATTGAACCTGTATAGGAACCCCAAAGTCAATTTCTTTCTTAAGGGAGATTATATCAGTAAATGACACTTTTTTAATTCATTTCTCCATAGTTTTACCTTGTGCAGCCTACCAGTAATCAGCAGGTCACTGGAAGTGTTCAAACAGAGATGAGAGTCATCTTTAAGGAGATAAGCAAGTGTTGGATAGTATGGATATCATTTCTAAGATTCTATTAATTTTTAGGTTCCTTATGAAATGATTTTCTCTAGGATACAGTGTTGAGAATAATTCTTGAGGTGTTTTTAGTTAGAATCATGTCAGCACTGGCAATACAATTTTAAATGGAGGGGGTTTTTTGCTGTTCAAATAGTGTTTCAAAGGCACATGTTTTCTCTCCCACTTTTTTTCCCTTTTGTTCAGCTTTTATTGATTGCAACATGGCAGAGTAGTTAATAAGAATGTTGTCATTTGGAAGCCAGACGTCAGAATGCTGGTGTCTTTAGATGTCTTCTAAAGAAAAAAAACTTGCTAGTACTATTTAGCCTGAGTTCTCCCCATCTCCCAAAGCAGAAAGCGAGGCAAAGGTTTGCGTGTAGGTGATTTACGTGGAATGAACAAAGTTGTGAAGGATGGAGTGGTGGGGTATAGAAAGAAAAACAATACTAGTATGCTTATCAAGTTGGCCACAGAGTTCAAATGGCTATAGACCTAGAGTTTAATCTCCCTCATGACCTTCTGAGTGGCCATATGAAATACTTCTCAGAACTATCCACCTGGGGGAAGAATGGAGAAATATTTGTTGACCTGTGTTTATCTCCTATTGTCAAGTTCCCTGCACTTCCTGTCTGCACAAGCATGAACACTGAGATGGTTCCCACAGGCTCTACACTTTGCCCAGAAAAGCCTCAGGATGGGAAGCAAGAGGAATAACAGTATGAACCCAGGGCAAAGCTGCTTCTGGTTGCATCTGCCCCAGACTGCTCCGAGCCTGCTCAGCTGGTCACTGGGGAACAGGAACCAGGTTCAGCAGGAGTCACAGTGGAATGTAAGAGAGGTCCATATCAAGGGCTTATTACACCTTCCAATTTTAGTCTTCATTCCGTATTTCTGATAGAGAAGCCCATGCAACACAATCATCAGAGAATCTACAATTTTAAAGTAACAGGTACTCTCAAATTTGGAACATGGTTACTTAACTAAACTCAGAACTAACTGGTCGAATGGTAAAATAAGTTAGAAATGTCATGGGGAAAGGAAGCCAGCCTTCCTAACTCATAGGATTGTAGAGATAGAACGGGTCATGAAGTGTCACTTAGTCCATATGCTGCTTGAAGCATTAATGCACGTGTTTTATTGTTTTGACATTTAAATACAGTCAGTTGTCACAATTACTTCACAAAAAAGGTTTCACTTACTATGTTGGATATGGTACCATTGCTGGCTACTGGAGCAAAAGTTATTCTGCCTACTAAAGGTAATTTAGCAGCTCGGGGCTCATCAAAGTCTTTCTTGTGGACAAGGTTATTCAATGACTAAGAACTCAATAAATAGGAAGCAGGCATGCATGAACAGGAACATACACATTTTCCAACAAAAAGTTCCAATTATCTTTCATTTAAATATGGATTCATGGTAAAAGGGTTCTTAGGCTTTTTTTTTTAAACCTTGATCTCCAGACTTAAATGAAATCAGTATCTCCACTTTTCATAGGTTATAAATGTTTCATTTGAAATCTCTTCCAGAAATCTTTTGCTGCCTTCTCTTTGGGCCCATGTTCCTAGAAATTTTGTTTGAAACTATGGGTACCAATTCAAAGTACATTAAACAAAACACATGCATACATACAGGTATGTTTGCAAGCACATACATACGCATTAGCTGCCCTAATAAAAAGTTCATATAATTTGTGGCCTTAGTAATGGCTAGATCAAAATATTAAGTGACAGTATTAGGATTCTCTCCAATTCTTAACTCACCTTTTGCCATAATGGCCTGATTTCCAAAAGTGGCCACCAAGAACTTTAGATTTTTGTTCTACCAGTCTAGCAAACTCAGTGGAAAGGGCATGTTCTCTCCCAGTAGCTCTAGAAGAATTCCCAGGAAACGCTATGATTGTTGTGGCAATACTTATGCCTTCTGTGGCTTGCAGGACAGGATGATCCAGTTGGCCAGGACTGGGACACATGCTGACTTTTAGAAGAAGGAGATAGACTCAACTGCTCCCTTACTACATAGATTGACATTAGAGGAGCTAGTGAATCTGTAATGTTTTTTCCCTGTGTTGTTACCAAAAGAACAGACATTGAGACTGCAAAAATCGCAGGTGTATCCTCCATGTTCCTCTAATGACATGTGTGAATTCAGAATGTCTGTTACACCATTGGTCCAGAAGGCTCTTGAGGGCAGAGGCTGTTTTTTGTTCTTTCTAGTGAAATCATTATCTAGTAGAGTGCCTGGCACTCATTATTGATTAAAAATTGAACTGATCACAGGTCTTCCAATTAAGATGTAACACTCATGTCATTCAGTTCAGTTTATTTACAGGACAAACCAAACACTTTAAAACTGTATATGACACAGAGCAATCATCACCTAATTCAGATTACATCATGCAAATAGATCACTAACCAATATTCTACCCAACAGAGAGGATCAAATGCTCAAGAAAAATAATGTGGTTAGCACTATTGAAATCTGCTTCCATTCTTATCCTCAAAACATTTTTGTGATCAGTAGTAATTCTGCAGATTTGGGGGCATGTAAATGAAGTAAATGTGCATATTAATAAAATTCTATCATGCATCACCATGAATAATAAATAGCTACAGAGTCCTAAATGAGAAAACTAGATTTGCTTCATTTTAAGCATTTCAACAAAAACAGAAGTGAGAATCCATTAATATGTCATCTGCGTGTTTTTCTTTGTGTTTAATGTGTTATAGAAAACAAACTGTAATGTTGTTAAATAAAATGAAGGCAATTGAGTATATATGCAGTTTTGGACATCCTCTTCCCATCACATCTTATCTGTCACTCACATGAGGATAAAATAAAATCTCCTGCTTTTTCCAAAGTGCTGAAACAATTTTACACAATTCATGGTGAATGTAAAAATAACCTACAATAGGGTCTTATGCCAAATTAGGCAGCACTTTAGAGAAGCAGGGAATAAAGGCTCAAAGAGAGAGGGAGCTAGGAAGAGAGCATTCTCCTCCTTGTCAGAATAATTGGTTCATTAAATGGAAGGAGAGAAGGGGAAGAGATAAAATGGGAGGAGAGTTCCCACTATTAAATATTATTGCACAGGGTTTCTCTCAACTTGCTTTGCAGCATCACGGCTGATACACACAGACCCTAATAAGCAGCAAAGTGAATAGGAAGCTGGACTCCCAATTGTTCAATTCTGTTTTTTCCAGTGATAAAGAGGAGGGTGCTCTGGTTCTCCTAATCCCGAGGATCAAGCCCTGAAGCTAAGCAAAAGGAAGAAAGGGCTGATTAAAGCCACAGCAGTCAAGACCTTTGTGCAGTTGTGATATGTGGGTGTATAGAGCCACATGCTCATATAAAGAGCACACATGTGGTCAGTGGAGTGCTGAGAGCGGGCCTCTGGGATGAATAGCACCATTATAAACATAAGTCATTATTAGTAGCCAGCATAAATAGGTTGGCCTGTCATGGGGTTAAGCTCTGTGATCCACTGGGACTTGCTACTCTTCAGAGCAAGGGGATGCAGCTGCTGTGTAACAGAAAAGTCTGTCTTGAGAATATGTCCAAGGGCCCATGGAAAAGTGGTTGCTCGTAGATGTGGTCTTTAATTAAAATGGTTGCAGTAGAGAAAAGGTCATCAATCAGAGGTGAACCTTGGATCAAGTTTTGATCTCCAACTAACTATTCAGTTTTATTCCAGGGACAAAGAGTCAGGAGGGAAGCAGAGGGAATAACATCAAGGCAGGAGGCACATATACTTGTGATGTGTAAAACCATAAAAGGTTCAAAGTTTGGGTTTTGGTTCAAATAAAATAAAATCCCAAGAGTTCAGATGGTTTTCTAAACCCTCTGAACCTCTTCAATGCACAGAAGCAGCTGAAAGAAGTCTTGTAAAGCAAAATGGTCCTCACAACATTCGGCCAGTTCCACTAACAATTCTGGCCAGATGAATACCATCAGCAGTTTAGGCAAGCCCAGACAGATGACAAGGAAAACTCTGCCTTAAATGCCTCGCGAGGCAGCCTTCCTAGAATTTAACTACTATTTGCCCAAAGAAAAAGGGAATTTGAATGGAGAAGCAAAAGGTGTATACAGCATTTACAGTAAGTTTGGTCATGAAACAAAAAACTAGAAGGGCTCACAGAGTCCCCGCTAACTGACCTTAGAAAACAAACCACAGAACCACAGAACACTCAAGATTGGGTTTAGCAACACTGTCGCCCAAAGCGTATTCTGTCTCCCCTGTTTCCTGAATCTTCCACCCCTAGAAGAGAAGCTTAGAAAAAGTGATGTTGGTAAACTCAGCCAGAGAGGAAGGAGTGAGTCTAAATCTTCATTGCTGTGTTCTCCTTTTCATGCTGCCACCCTCCAACCACACCACTTCTGTGGAGATAAGAGAACCAACCATGCGCAAGTCTGAAGAGCCAGAATGTCCTCTTCAGTGCCCTCTACTGGTCGCCTGCGATGTGACACTATTCTAGGTCATTGGTGTGCTTTCTCTACTGGGACTACCTAGGCTTTCTCCACCAAAGAGTTCTTTTACCCTCCATATCTTGCCCTTTTCTCCTTATGTAGCCATAAATATGCTCTTGGCATTGTAGTTGAAAGGGACGTGGTAAAGTAACTCAGAATCAGGTATACATTTAGAGAAGAGCTTCATGTGGTTTCCCTTCTGACGTAAGGCCCTTTCATGAGAAAATTTCTTAATATAAAGGAAACGAAAATGTCCAAGGGGTGAGGTACGATCCTTAGGCCAGGGGGTCCTTGAGTCCTATCATGTATACAACTGTAGTGGGTACTGTCACACTGCCTGGAGCCTCCCACCCGTCCCCCAGCCTCTGGGACTGAACACCTGCTGAAAGATCTCAGCTGCATCTCCTACTGGGAAATGCCCTTGACCTCACAGGTTGGCTTCACCCAAGACTACCCTCTCCCAGGGACAGCTGTGGCCAAAGATTGACAGATGCAGGAATGGAAAGCCCTTCCCACCTTCCTCCCCAGCTTACCCTGATTTGTGACATCTCTGAAGAGCCAGCCCGGCTCCAGAACCCCCTTGTTTTAGGATCAGCTAAGGATTCGTTCACAACCACCTTACCAGTGCCCCCCTCTTCCCAGTCTTCCTTCTTCACTTGCTTATAGATGTGTCTCTTGAGATCACTCCCTAATAAACCTACATATAACTCTGTTTCCCAAAAAACTCAATGTAAAACAGTACTTCTTTATTCTCAAGAAGGCCAGTCAGCTTCCCATAACTGCTGCTGCATAGAAGAATACTGCTGCAGATGGAAGAGTCGCTTTCAACTCGCATTAGGAAGAGGAGGGTGTTGTAGGGATAGCTGTAACACAGTGTGCATGTGGAGAAGTGAATAGAGGTCAGTGGGGGCCTAGGCAATTATGGGTGCATAATAATGGGCCTTAGCAGCTAGAGGAAAATCCTCGCCTCTGTCAGACATGCTATCATTCCATTTTCACCTCCAACCTGCAAATTTCAAAACCGATCCTTACTTTTTATATCTGCCCTCCATGCTGCAGGTACAAAAACATTTCAGAACAAATGTGATCTGATCATTTTCCTATAAATAGAGATCTTAATTATCACATTTATCCATTTTATTTCTTTTGAAAGGTTTTTAGAGGTTGTATATCAATGACATCCCTTCCGAAAGATTTGCATTTGAAAGGTGTTCAAATTTAATTCACATTTGACACAATGTTTTCTCTTGCAGAACATTCCCCAGTATCTGAAAATCACTTTCCAGCAGGCACTATTCTACATCCCTCTGATCATTTCTCTTTTTATTACTTGTATATTCTAAGTGAATTTCATGTGTTTTGTGGCAATGAAAAAATATCAGAAAATGTTCGTATCCTTTATTCAGTCCCATTTTGATTTTTAACCTGTACTTCCTGTACTGTCTTCTCCATGGGGAGTGCTGCCAACAGGGGCCTGCGGGACAGTGTCTCTGGGCTTCCTGGGATTTCCGGGGGCCAGAACAAGCATTAACAACCTGAAGGAAACACAGTGCCTTGTTGATGGAGAGTCACGATTCATTTCTGTCTCTGACTCTTGGCACTTCTGTGAGAGCAAGCCTGTATGAAATCACTCCACATGCCCTGATGGTTTGTTTTGCACGTCAAGCTCCAGCGGTTCTCCGTGAAAAGTAAGGTTACATGCCTCACATCCGTGCTTGAGTGAGGGCTCTCCTTAAGGGTAGCAGGATGTATAGTTTCCCTCTCAGCTAATTCCATTAACTCAGGGGAAAAAAATTGTTGGATATTGATAGAAGAGGTCCCCTTCTTGAAGAAAGCTGTCCAGCAAGGAAATGAGAGACAGCTGGAATTAGCAGCTATTTGTTTTGTATGTTTTTATCATATTAGGACATCTTTTGTCCCTGTAGTGAGATTACCCCATACCCAGCAGAGATACACCAAAATCAGCTGCAAATGCAGGGTACAGAATTAACTGCAGAATGCTATGCTGTCTTCCTATCACTGCTCATTTTACTGGTGTTGTCAGTTTCTGAAAAACGGTGGAGGATAATTGGCCTAAGATGTAAAGCCACACTCGGCTGTTCCAAGGAACAAAGAAAAACAGCTTTAGCCCACAAGGCCATACTTTGTGAAACACACTCTTCCTTTTTTAATAATGAGCAGATACACAGTGCTCCTTCTCAGCACTGAAAAATCTGTACTTTTCCCCCTACAATGTTGTACAAGGCATTTAAACCAGTGCCATTTGTAATGCTGTGGTCGGTCTCATTGAACCGAGAGCCTACACTTGTTATCTTAACGAAAGGTGAGAATGACTGTGGCACTCTGGCGTGCTGTGTGAGAGCCGCAATATCCTTCCAGCACATTTGACCTTATGATGATAGCATCAGAAACAGCGATAGCAAATAATCAGGACCCAGAAGCTGCCATCCCAGCCACTATCATGGTCTTCTGGATGTATTCAATGTTTCCTGTTGCGAAGTGGGCAAACATTTGTCAAGAAATATAAATAGGAAAATCTGACTGTGGAATTCAGGTCATGCATAGAAGACAGAACAAGTAGCCAGTACTCTGCAGGGGAATCATAAACATGTTATCACAAAGAAAATACATTCCCCATCCAGACTTGGACATCCTGCTACACTGTTAACACCATGGCATTGCCACAGGGCATTATGGTAACATGTCTACTTTTTGTTCGTACTCCCTCATTTGAACTCTATCACCATTCTGACTGCTCTTCTTCAAAAACCCTTCTCCTACCTCTTGTCATTTTCCCTGTAATTTACTTAGTTCATTCCAGTCTGCTCTAGATACACAAGTCTGAGTGATCTTAAAAGTAAATTTGATTATGTCACTTCCTTATTAAAAATTTCCAAAAGCTTCCCCAAGAACTTAGAATAAAACCAGAATTCTTGAGCATAGCCCGAGACAGGGCATAGTCCATGCTTGCCTCTCCATTGCTTAACTCCTGTCATCCTGCTCCCCTTGCCCATAATACTGCAGAAATAGTGGCTTGCTTTCTTTTCGGACACACCCAAGTTTTTTCTTTCCCCAAACCTTTCCTTAGGTGGCCCCTCTCCCTACTCTTAACTTTAATTATTTCTTCTCAACACTCAGGTCTCAGCTTAAATATTACTAACTAAATTCTCTCTTAGCCAACTTATTCATAGTAGTTTTACCAACTCCCTGTTCTGTATCGAAGCTTTAAGATTGTTCCTTACATAACAGGTACAATCATTTGTGATTATTTTGTGTGTTTGTTTTCTACCTCCTTCTCTAAACTATAAACTTCTTGAAGTCAAGAATTAGGCCTTTTCTCCCCAATTCTTTCTTCCCTCCATTATCTCCAGGGGCTACCATAGCAGCTACAACACTTCACATATTTAGTAAATATTTATTGAATAAATGTTTCCATGAGGCTTATTGTATTTTAGACTTTATTTTAATTTTCTTCTTCTTTAGGCCTCCTAAAAGTAAAACTGAACATGCTATCCTATCTTCCTCTTCAACAGTCTCTTTTTCCTTCCTTTATCTGGTGTATTTCTGTAGGGAAGGACAAAGTGAAAGTAATGTCATTGAGCATAGGAGAGGGCATCAAAGATGGGAAAGGGAGAGAACACATGATGGAGGGCATCAGCGTGTTTCCATATCTTCTCAAAGGGCTCCTGGCAAAATGAGAGAAGAAACAAGCTAAGCAGATGGTGGGAGTCACTTGCTTTTGCAATTCACATGTTTATGTTTTACCCTCATTCCTGTCAATTTCAACTCTTGAGCCCTTATAGAGAGGGTCTTGTCCTTAATTATTACTGGAGTAACCTCATGAAGGTTGGGTATTTTGTAAAACTGACTATTGAGTAGTAAATTTTGTTACGCAGTGCAGGGACCTTCTGGAATTATATATGATAAGCTTGATTGAACCAATGACATTTCAAATTAGTTAGATGACCTTGAATAGAATTGACCAGAGTTTCCTATGCACATTTTCTCAAACAGCTTTTACATTATTAACTACTCTAGTGATGTCAGGTGGACTCACCATCTGAATGTGAAAAAACCAAAGTATTTTTTAGTAGTTGAATAGTCCTTAAGTATAGCAGCAGTTGGAGCTTTTAACATTCAAAATTCATTCTCCAACTAACATTTATTATAGTAGACACTGTTTGTTGGTAGTATAGAACACAAGGAGTACCATGACCTCTCACCCTATTCTATTTAATCTAGAAAGATGGATGAAGAGGAAAAAATAAATATACTAAACTACTTAGCTCTCTAGCACAATAAGATTTATTTATTGAAAAGTGTGTTGGATAATGCATGGCATAGTGACTGTATTTTTTTTATTAAGGTATTATTGATATACACTCTCTTGAAGGTTTCACATGAAAAAACAATGTGGTTACTACATCTACCCATATTATCAAGTCCCACCCATACCCCAATGCAGTCACTGTCCTTCAGTGTAGTAAGATGCCACAGATTCACTATTTCCCTTCTCTATGCTACACTGTTTTCCCCGTGACTCCCACACACATGTGTACTAAACATAATACCCCTCACTCCCCTTCTTCCTCCCTCCCCACCTGCCCTCCCACACCCCTCCCATTTTGTAATCACTAGTTCCTTCTTGGAGTCTCTGAGTCTACTACTATTTTGTTCCTTCAGTTTTGCTTTGTCGTTATATTCCACAAATGAGGGAAACCATTTGGCACTTGTCTTTCTCGCCTGTCTTATTTCACTGAGCATAATATCCTCCAGCTCCATCCATGTTGTTGCAATTGGTAGGATTTGTTTCTTTCTTATGGCTGAATAGTATTCCATTGTGTATATGTACCACCTCTTCTTTATCCATTCATCTACTGATGGATACTTAGGTTGCTTCCATATCTGGGCTATTGTAAAAAGTGCTGCAATAAACATAGGGGTGAATATGTCTTTTTGAATCTGAGAAGTTGTATTTTTTGCGTAAATTCCAAGGAGTGGGATTCCCAGGTCAAATGGTATTTCTATTTTTAGTTTTTTGAGGAACCTCCATATTGCTTTCCACGATGGTTGAACTCATTTACATTCCCACCAGCAGTGTAGGAGGGTTCCCCTTTCTCTGCTTCCTTGCGAGCATTTGTTCTTCCTAGTCTTTTCGATGCTGGTCATCCTTACAGGTGTGAGGTGATACCTCATTGTGGTTTTAATTTGCATTTCCCTGATGATTAGTGATGTGGAGCATCTTTTCATGTGTCTCTTGGCCATATGAATTTCTTCTTTAGAGAACTGTCTCTTCATATCCTCTGCCCATTTTTTAATCGGGTTATTTTCTTTTTGGGTGTTGAGGCGTGTAAGTTCTTTATATTTTTTAGATGTTAACCCCTTGTCAGATATGTCATTTACAGATATACTCTTCCACGCTGTAGGGTGCCTTTTTTTCTGTGGTAGGGGTCCTTTGCTGTACAGAAACTTTTTAGTTTGATGTAGTCCCAAGAGTTCATTTTTGCTTTTGTTTCCCTTGCTCAAGGAGATGCCATCAGGAAGAAGTTGCTCATGCTTATATTCAGGAGCTTTTTGCCTATGTTGTCTTCTAAGAGTTTTATGGTTTCATGACTTACATTCAGGACTTTGATCCATTTTGAGTTTACTTTTGTGTATGGGGTTAAACAATAATCCAGTTTCATTCTCTTGCATGTAGCTGTCCAGTTTTGCCAACACCAGCTGTTGAAGAGGCTGTCATTTCCCCATTGTATGTCCATGGCTCTTTATCATATATTAATTGACCAAATTTGCTTGGGTTTATATCAGGGCTCTCTAGTATGTTCCATTGGTTTATCGGTCTGTTCTTGTGCCAGTACCAAATTGTTCTGATTACTGAGGCTTTGTAGTAGAGCTTGAAGTTGGGGAGCATAATCTCCCCAGCTTTATTGTTCCTTCTCAGGATTGCTTTGGCTATTCGAGGTCTTTTGTGGTTCCATATGAATTTTAGAACGATTTTCTCTAGTTCATTGAAGAATGCTTTGGTATTTTGATAGGAATTGGACTGAATCTGTAGATTGCTTTAGGCAGGATGGCCATTTTGACAATATCAATTCTTCCTATCCATGATCACGGGATGTGTTTTCATTTATTGGTATCTGCTTTAATTTCTCTCATGAGTGTCTTGTAGTTTTCAGGGTATAGGTCTTTCACTTCCTTGGTTAGGTTTATTCCTAGGTATTTTATTCTTTTTGATGCAACTGTGAACGGAATTGTTTTCCTGATTTCTCTTTCTGTTAGTTCATTGTTAGTGTATAGGAATGCCACAGATTTCTGAGTATTAATTTTGTGTCCTGCAACTTTGCTGAATTCAGATATTAGACCTAGTAGTTTTGGACTGGATTCCTTAGGGTTTTTTATGTAAATATCATGTCATCTGTAAACGGGCAGTTTGACTTCTTCCTTGCCAATCTGGATGCCTTTTATTTCTTTGTGTTGTCTGATTGCCATGGCTGTGACCTCCAGTACTATGCTGAATACAAGTGGGGAGAGTGAGCATACTTGTCTCATTCCTGATATTAAAGGAAAAGCTTTCAGCCCTCACTGTGAAGTATAATATTGGCTGTGGGTCTGTCATATGTGGCCTTTATTAAGTTGAGGTACTTGCCCTGTATATCCATTTTGTTCAGAGTTTTTATCATGAATGGATGTTGTATTTTGACGAATGCTTTTTCAGCATATATGGAGATGATGATGTGGTTTCTATCCTTCTTTTTGTTGATGTGGTGGATGATGTTGATGGCTTTTCGAAGGTTGTACCATCCTTGCATCCCTGGAATAAATCCTACTTGATCATGATGATGATCCTTTTGATGTATTTTTTAATTTGGTTTGCTAATATTTTGTTGAGTGCTTTTGCGTCTGTGTTCATCAGGGATATTGGTCTGAAATTTTCTTTTTTTGTGGTGTCTTTGCCTGGTTTTGGTATTAGAGTGATACTGGCCTCACAGAATGAGTTTGGAAGTATTCCCTCTTCTACTCCTTGGAAACTTTCAGGAGGATAGGTATTAGGTCTTCACTAAATATTTGAGAAAATTCAGCAGTGAAGCCATCTGGGCCAGGCATTTTGTTCTTAGGTAAGTTTTTGATTATTGGTATCTGTCCATATAGTATGTATAATTTAATGGTTTTTAGTCTATTCAGAGTTATATAACCATAACCACAAATGATTTTAGAACATTTTATTACCCCCAAAAGAAACTCTGAACGCATTGTCAGTTCCTCCCTATTCCTCCCATTCCCCCTCCAACACAGCTCTAGGCAGCTACTAATATACCTTTGGTCTCTATAGATTTGCCTATTCTGGACATTTCATATAAATGGAATCACACAATATTTGTTCTTTTGTGACTGGCTCCTTTCAGTTAGCAAAATATTTTAAAGGTACATCCTTAGAATAGCTATAATATTACATTGCTTTTATTGCCAGGTAATATTCCATCATATGGATACATCTCAATTTGTGTATTTGTTCATCAGTTGGTAGACATTTGAGCTGTTTGCACTTTTTGGCTATGATAATGATATGTACATTAGTGTACAAGTTTTTATATGGACACATGTTTTCATGTTTTTACTTGGTTAAATATACTTGAGAATAAAATTGTTAAGTTACATGGTTACTCTGTTTAACCTTTTGAGGAATTGCCAGACTGTTTTCCAAAGTGACTGCACTTTCAATCAATGCATAAAGATATCATTTTCTCCATATCTTCACTAAGACTTTTCATTATCTATCATTTTGTTTGTAGTCATCCTAGGGGTGTAAGGAAGTACCTCACCATGGTTTTGATTTGCATTCCCCTAACTGCTAATGATTTTGAGCATATTTTCATGTGTTTATTGGTCATTTGTGTATATTCTTTGGATAATTGTCTATTTAGATCACTTTTAATTGGGTTATTTGTCATTATAATATTGAGGTATGAGTTCTTTATTGTGTAATCAAGTCTCTTTCACAACTATGATTTGAAAATATTTGCTCCAATTCCGTGGATTATCTTGTTTCTTGATGGTGTTCTTTGAAGTATACGAGATTTTAATTTCAATTAAATGTATCTTTTTTCTTATGTTGCTTTTGTCATCACTAAGAAGGTTTTGCCTCATTCAAGATCATGACAGTTTACTTCTATATTTTCTTCTAAGAGTGTGTTAGCTCTTAAATTCAGGTCTTTGATCCATTTTGAGTAAACTGTTTCTGATATTAAGAAATGTTCCAAATTAATTATTTTGCCTGTGTATATCCATATATGTCAGTACTATTTGTTGAAAATACTATCTTTCTCTCCCATTAAATTGTCTTGGTGATAATCATTTGACCGTAGGTATAAGGGTTTATTTCTAGAGTTTCAGTTTTATTTCATCAATCTATCTATTCTTATTCCAATATTACATTGTCCTGGTTACTGTAGCTTGGTAGATGTTTTGAAGTAGGGAAGTCTGTAAATCAATTTGGGGAGTATTGACATCTTAACAATATTGTTGTCCCATCCACAAATGTGGGATTCTTTTCATTTATTTATATTGCTTATAAAATCTTTCAACAATGTTGTATAGTTTTCATGTGTTTTGTTAAATTCATTCCTAGTTTTTTTATCTTACAAATCGAGTTGTTTATTTATATTCACATCACTTATTCCTAGTTTATATAAATAATAGATTTTTATTCATACTGTACACAGCAACCTTGCAAACTTTACTAGTTCTAATCATTTTTTAAAGGAATTCTTATAATTTTCTATATTCATCTTTGTTCCAGATGTCATTTTCTTGCCCAGTTGCCCCAGTTAGAACTAACAGTAATAGAGAAGTGATGCAACAGACATCCTTGTTTTTAAATTTTTAATTACTAATTTAGTCTCTTTATTTTTTAATGGGTATTCAGATTTTCTATTTCAATATCAGTTCATTTTCAGTAGTTCATATCTTTTTAGGAAGGTATCCATTTCTCCTCTTTTTTCTTTTTTGCGTGAAGTTGTTCATAGTATTTCCTTATGATCCTCTTTATTTCCAGAAGCCTAGCAGTGATGATCCTCCTCTCACTTCTTGATTGCATTGATTGAAGCCTTCTTCTTCTTTTTTCTTTTTCACTATAAGGGATTACGATTTTGTTCGCATTTTCAAAGAACCTACTTTTGGTATTGATTTTCTTTTTGTTTTTCTGTTCTCTGTTTCATTAATTCCCAGTCTAGTTTTATTATTTACTCAATCTTCTTGCTTTAGGTTTAATATGCACTTCTTTCTCTAGTGTCTTCAGGTGGAACATGAGCTATTGACTTGAGATCTTTTTTAAATATAGATGTTATAGCTATAATTTTTAACTACTGATTTAGTTGTATCCCATGAGTCGTGGTATTTTGTGTCTTCATTTTCATTCATCCTAAAGTATTTTCTAACTTATGTTTTGGTTTCTTCTTTGGCTTACTGCTTATGTTGGAGAGTAGTGTTTACTTTCAATATATTTAGGAATTTCCCAAATTTATTTCTGTTATTGATTTCTAACTTAATTCCATTTTAGCTAGAAACATACTCTGCATGATTTAAAGAACTGCTTTTTTTGAGACTTGTTTTGTAGTATATAGCCTATCCTGAAGAATGTCCTGTGTGCACTTGAGAGAATATATACCCTGCTATAGTTGGGCAGAACATTCTATGTAATGTCTATTAGGTCTAGTTTATAATGTTGCTCTAGTCTTCTATTTCCGTGTTGATTTTCTGCCTAACCTAATTGTTCTGACCATTATCTAAAATGGGGTAGCAAAGTGTCCAAGTAGTGTTATTGAGAATTCCCTTAGTCTTTTATGAATATTACTACTATAGCCACTCCAGCATTCTTATCATTGCTGCTTGCATGATATGTCATTTTTTCTCATTTTCCCTTCAATCTATTTTTACTTTTGAATGTAAAGTATATCTCCTGTAGACAGTATATATTAGATTTTCCTTTATTTTTCTTTCTTTTCTTTTCTTTTTTCTTTTCCTTTCCTTTCCTTTTCTCCAGTCTGTCAATCTCTGCCCTTTGATTAAGTTACTCAGTCCACTCAAACTTAATGTTATTATTGATATAGCTGGATTTACAGCTACCATTTTACTTTCTGTTTTCTATATATCTCTTGTATATATTTATTCTCTCTTCCTCCATTACTGATTTTTTTTAATTAAGTGAATATTTTCTAGTGCAACATTTTATGTCCTTTAATGATTTTTCACTATTTTTTTAGTTATATTTATAGCCATTATTTCTTCAAAATTCTTTTCCCTTTCTCTCTTTCCTCTTCTTTTGGTATTCACATAGACACATATGTTAATGGGTTCAATAGGGTCCTACAATTCTCTGATGCTCTGTTCATTATTCCTTTTTTTTTCTTTGTTCTTTAGATGGCATAATTTCTATTGTTCTATCTTGCAGCTCACTGTTTTTTCTTTTCTGTTAGCTCAAATCTAGTCTCAAGCCTTTCTAGTGTCATTTTCATTTTAGTTTTTGTGCTTTTAAACTTCAGAATTTATAATTCCTTCCTTTGCAGAATGTCTGTAATTTCACTGATATTTTTTGCTTAAAAAGGTATTGTCAGCATACCGTCCTTTGCTTCTTTAAGCATGGTTTCCTTTACTTCTTTGAATATCATTGTAATAGATTCCTTGAAGCCTTTCTGTTGTCTATCATCTGAGCCCCATCAATGGCGATTTCTATTGTGTAATTTTTTCCTGTGCATGAGTCTCACCTTTCTGTTTCTTTGCAAATCTAGTAAATTTTTGTTGTTCAAAATATGTATTTTAGAAAATATATTGTAGAAACGCTGGATATTTATTCCTACCTTTGGAGTCTTATTTTAGTTATTGTTTGCCTGTTCATTTGTTTAGTGACTTGGCCAGACCATTTTAGTGATGTTTATTTCCCCCACAAAGCAAAGCCTCTGAAGTCACTCATCAGAGGATGCATGACAGTGGTTTTTAGCAAGGCTGTCTTTATCTCTTTCCAATTTCTTTATTCAGCTCCCTGCCCTTGGTGATATTACACCCAACTGTTAGCCTCCATTAATTGCCATCTTATTGTTCTATAGTTTTTCAACAATGCCTTAGGGCATAAATTGCTCCAGCATCTGACCCAGTTAGATTCAGCCCCCTTGCAAGACTAATGTTTGAGTAAGACTTAGAGGATTGCTCCAACCCCACAAGAAATATTAGCTGCCACTTTCCTTGATTATCCCTGGTAAACTTCTACTTCATCTACAATTTAGGTTTTTACCCTTGTGGAACAACCAGACTCCTCTTAATTGCTTACCACCAAAATTTCCATTGTTTTTGAGGACACCCTTAGAGATGAACTCCCCCACACCCTACTCAAAATTGAGGTTCCTTGGGGGCAAATTCTGAAACTCTCTGTTCTTACAGCCTGCTTCTCCCCCTAGGCAAAATCTCAGCACTACTCTGTTTCTGTGAAGGGAAAAGTGGCTTTCTTCTCTCAGAGTGACACTCCACCATTTTAGGGCACTAAATGGAAGGAGTAACCACAGGTCTTCTCAGTTTGCTTCTTCATAGACTCTCCGCCCTACTAGTGAGCTGTGACGAGGGCAATTGGTGCCCCAGTATTCTCTGTCTGCCACTCCAGTAGTACAGTTCCTGCCCTAAGAAAGGAAGGTGGGTGGAGAGAGCGAGCCCCAAATTTATCAGATGCTATTGCTTGAAATAGAGCTTTGCAACAGACAAAAGAGGAGGACAAAAAACACTAGTAACCCAACCCTCTCACAGGGAGACCATAGTTCTAGAGTGGGTTCTGTGGAGAAAGGAAGTCCTGTGTTCTTGGCTGTACCTACCCTGGGTAGGGCTTCCATGAGACTAAGCTGGGGTGGGAGTGAGAATCTTGGTTCAAATGCCAGAGACTTGTTCTTAATGAGATTTAATCAATGTTTAAACAAATAACTGTTTTTTTCATTTTCTGTATGCCCTTAGATAATTTTCATAGACTTTATTTTTGTTAATAGCTTTTACTAGTTACGGTTGTTTTGCAGGAAAAATGATGTGCAGTGCAACTTGCTCTTCCATTCTTAACATCATTCTACACTATAGTTTTCAATAATAAATTTTAGCAATGTGCAAAATAATCTTAATGCTGTATATTTTGGAAGAAATCAACTAGCTATTGTTCAATCTGCCACACACATTACAGCAAGAAATGATGTCTTTGTTATCCTTTCTACAAATAAGGATAGAGACCTGCTGGTTTCTCAACTTTCATGCATTTCAACCTGCACTGGAATAACCATGAGACTTTTATGGGAACAATAGTAAGACTTCAGTTGCTTTATAAGGTCATTTTTATGAAAGGCCCTTGACTTTTCCTGTAAATATTTCCTTAATACTACTGCTAGGCAAATCTCCTCAAACTGTGGGTCTATATTCTGTCCCATCATGCAATTTTGTGTTTAATTCTGTTCAGTAGTAAAGAAGGTGACTTTTCCAATCCAAAAGTCTTAATTATTAGAAGGGTGAAACTGCAGACATTCAATTTTTGAAGGCTGACTTGACACAAAATTTTATTTCCATTTTTATCTAAATGAGTTTCCTGCCCTGTATTTTCAATTGAATTAGACAGAAAGTATTTTCTTAACGACAGCACTGGCTTCTGAGCAGGATTAATCACAAGATTTTACCAAAGCGAGATTTTTATTTTAACATAATTTTTGCAAACTTTAACCAAAAATACAAAAAAGGGAAAATCTAGCCAAAAATATTTAGACCAGTGGTTCTCAACCAAGGGTGATTTTAACCACCCCATGCATTCTACCCCCATCCCCCATCCCTGCCTTGGAGGGGGACATTTGTGATGTCTAAAGTTGCATTGCTTTTACACTGGAAGGAAGGTACTACTGTCACTAGTGGATGAAGTTAAATACTGTACAGTACAAAGGAGCCCCCCATAAAAACAACAACAACAAAAAAAACCCAGCAGCCCAAAATGTCAGTAAAGTTTAAAAAAGCTTTGTTTAGAGAAAACCCTCAGTTCTTATATCATACAACCTTAAATTTTATTTTCTAGTGCTAAGGACTACTAGCCAGTTCTTCATTTATAGACCTTTGATATATCTTAGAGATTTAGATATTCTAGATTCACTGATTTGTTGAAATCATTGTCTTCATAACAGTCTCTAGAATACTTTTTCTTACCTTTCTTCAGGAGATGATACAAATTAACAACCTCTCTGTGATCTAACAAATCATGCCACGGACTTTCCCTAGAGAAATAATAGTTGTCATGTACACATATTAACAAATACTCAGCAGGAACATGCAAATGCAAAATGCTTCTAAACAAAAGCAATGACATTGTCAAAAGCCAGACTCTGAGTTTCAAATGATTTCCTCATTCTTGTTCATATCCACAGTGTCAATAAACAATGTCTTTGTTTTTTTGTCTGCCATAGCCAGCCTCCCAGATATCCCCTGGTGATTTTTGCATCCCGGTATTCATACCTTTGTGGAGTCTCCTTACATTGAATAGGATAGTCTCTGTGGCCACAAGGTATTGCAGAAATGATGGTTTATAACCTCCGTGTCTGGATCCCTTTCTCTATCTTGGATCACTTACTCTGGGAGAAGCTAATTAAGTCATGAGGACACTCAAGTAATGTTATAGTGAGGTCCACATAATGAGGAACTGAGGCATCCCGCCAACAACCAGTGCTAAATTACAAGGTATGTTAGTGAGCCACTGTGGAAACATATTTTCCATCCCTATTCAAGACTTCAGATTGACTGCATATCTAGTCCACATCATAATCACAACCTTTTGAGAGATCCTAAACCAGAACTATACAGCTAAGTTGATTCCAGTTTCCTATGAACTATGTGAGAGAACAAAACTGTACAAGATAAGTGTTGACTTAAGCTGCTTTATTTTCGGGGGTGATTTGCTCTGTAACAGTAGATAACCCTTTTAACATCTCTGAAAGCTATGTACTTTCCTCCATCCTCATGGCCCATGTGGTTCAGACCATGATCCTATGCACTCAAAACCCATGAAGATAATCAGTGTTTGCTAGTGAAACCGCCTCCCCCCTTGGGCATCAACACAGACATCTACAATGCTCCCAGGTAAAAGGATCCCTATGATGTGTATATTCAGCAAAATTTCCTGAACTCCAGAGTATTCCACCTCTTAGTGTACACACACACACACACCGACACACACCGACACACACACACACACACACACACACACCCATAGTCATTTTCCCCATGGTAAGAAAAGATCCAATTGGAAGAAGCTCAGGTACATGCAGATTACTTAACATGGTCCAAGAGTCATGATTGGTCTGTGAGACTTTGGTGATCCAGTGGAAAAAATATTCAGATTTGTTGTTCCTTTATATTCTGTTCTCCCATACAGAGCTTTTTGTCCTGTCTTGCAAATTTTTTCAAGCAGGAATGTTTGACCTTCATTTTTCCCACTCCTCCCTATTTTATTGATAAAATTACATAAGAGATGAAGTTCATGTCAATGAAAATAGCTATTAGTAAAGGTAACCACCTCTTCTCCCAGCAGTGTCTTAGCCCTAAATACAATTGTGTGAATTAAATTGGCACCACCCTGCTCATACCACCAGTAACACTGAACACCTTCTCCAGCCTAAGGGAAAAAAACTCCCTTAACTTGCCACATCACTGTACTGTTATCCTATGCTTGCTTATGTGTCTTTCTTGTTCCAATTTAAAGTCCCTGGAAGGACTTTAAAAGGAAAGAAATGTGCCCTGTGAATCATTATATTCACAATACCTCACTCATTTTTTGGTGTTTACTAGATGATTAATACTTGCAGTTTTGCATGAATGAATAAATGAATTAATTAATTAATTAACCACATGGATAAGAACACTGCAACTGAACTTGTTAAAATTCTTACTATCTTCTTTATTTGTTTCTCCATTTTTCAAGACTCTAAGGTAGTGGCTGACAAAAAATCATGTAATTTTTGTTTATATTTCAAGTTTTTGTTGTTCAGTGTCCTGTCTGTAGATATTTACATATATCAGAGCCTTCTAATGCTCACTGGGCTTCCACCAGAATCATAGTATACCTTACATTGGTCAAAAAAGTGAAGTTAGAGCACAGTTCCTACAGAATTAACCCTGTAGAATGTCTGGAAATAGAACATCCTTTCTAGCCTGGAAATATATATAATATATATATCTGTATATATATTAACTTTTCATAAAATAAATAGTAAAAGGGTTTTCTCAAGGATCAAGAGATTGTAGGTATCAGAGCACCCTAATCTACTAGTGCCTTATTTGTGACCACACAATGGTGAAACTTCAGTCTTAGAGGATTCCGCTGCCTGTGCCTTTAGTTCATGCTCATGGCATGGAGCAGGCATCACATACTGCTCTCAAAACACGATGCCTATAGTTTTTTGTTTTTTGTTCTTTTAATTTCAACTAGCAACTTCTAGGAGTGACTTATTTATATGTTTTTCTAAGCCAATGATCCTGTTTATCCTGTATTCTGAGCCAACAGACTATTAAGACTACTGTTGAAACTATTGACATGCTATCAATTAAGCCTCTGCTATCAATCTGATAAAGAGTTAATGGACTTATTGCCCATTGCTCTTTCAGGCCAAATTAAGTCTTTCTGTTTCCTTCAGTATTGGGCCCTCTTAATAATCTGGATATTATTTGGATTATCATGATACCCACAATTTACTTTTGGAAAAGAAAAACAGCTAATTTTGCAGTGAACTTGTGGGAGGAAAAATAAATAGGATATGTGTTATTGCATAGAAAAAAGCTACTTTTTTGTAGAAAAAAGCACAGTGCTTGGTGGTCAGTACATTTTTTCAATAACTGAATGAATAAATAAACATTGAAATAATTGGCTTTTCCCTTTAGATATTTTACTTCTTGCCCTCATGGTTATTTGGTATGATATTACCCTTTCAAAAACAAAAGGGGAGAATTGGATCATTAGAAAACATGGATTAACTTTCAGAGTTTGAATCCCTAAATTATCTGTGAATTAGATATAAGGAAGAAGTATAATAAGGGTCTCAGTTTCTTTCATCCACATACTCACTGATTTTGAAGGAGGACTTTTGTTATTAGATCAACCGAGTCTGTCTTCAATATTTCCAGCCATCAAAACCTGGACATGTCATTGTGTCCCCTATGCTTCAGTTATGTCATTTATTAGTTGGAGATAACTGTACCCAATTTAGAGAGTTAGTGTGAGTTAAATATGAGATGAAATAATGTGTTCATGTAAATAGTGTGAATACTCAGCAACTAATATTTATCATTATTGTTAGTAACTAAATTTTAAATAATTTCACTTAAAACACATCAGTTCTGGATAATTAGCTTTCTTATAATCTGTGTAATAGAGACTATATTAATAGAAAATGGAACTTTTCAAAATGTTTCTTGTTCTCTAAGTAGAGAGACTACCTCAATTACAATAGATTTATGGATTTGCTAGTGTGTACAGCTTGCATGGCACACCTTGGCTTTGCTGATTGGCTCCATTCTGGGTTAGTGTCTTTTCTTCTGACCAGGGGAATTAGTGAAATGGATTTGGTGCCTGCTGAGCGGTGGTTCATCCTGCGCCCGTCAATACTGTGTTAGGGACTTTGTGTACATTTTCCATAAAGAGTGCTTTCAGCTGGTAATTCAGCCAATAGTTCTTTCCACTCTGATAGTTTCTGTTTTTGGCTTAAATTATTCCTACCCAAACTTTGGCTTCAGATATGATGCTCATCTCTGAGACTAACATTGTTTAGCTCAGTCTCCCAACACAGTAAAGGGGAAACTCAGTGCGGAACTTTTCTGATCACACCTCCTGAGTCCATTTCTCATCACCCAGGTACCGAGGTTGACCACTACATGTCTTTTGCGTGATGAAAAATACTTTTAAATATTCCAAATCTGAGGTGTAATTTCAAAGGTTATAATTTTATTTTATATAGCACAACCCATTTAACCCCATTAATTATAACAAATTTAATGATCAATGATAGTTACCAGGAGGAATAACTTCTGATTGCTTTTTTGCTTCAAGCATAATGCAAATGGTATGGTCATTGAAGGCACGATTCTGGGATTCGAATTAGTTCTCCACTACAGAATATGTGTACACCCACACAAATACACAAAAGCAAAAAGTATTTTGAATCTCTATTAATTTCCACTTGACCATTGACCAATGAGAATTTAGGATACCAATCAAAACTATTTCATATATCCACCCATACATTTTAGCTTAACATAAATTAAAGAAATAAATATGCAACACATTTCTGTTTTCAAAATTACCACAGAGAATGATAATATTAATTTAAGGTGCAAAGAATTGTTTCAACTATACTTCATACATAGGTTAGTGGTGAAATTGGCAAATGGACAACTCAGAACCAAAATGCAAGTGGGGAGAGTTTAGGCAACCTTGAGAGTTTAGGCAACCTTGTAGTGTTTATTATTATTATTATTTTGACTATTGATTTGTCTCAAGATAGGTATATTACCATAGTTTTTACCTGGATGTAATAATCATTTCTTCTCTTTCTGTGGAATTCAGATAGCAATGAAAGTAGGAATGCAGAAACTGAAGAGATTTATAGTCTTGAGTGAAGACTGTTCCCAACAGGAAAGTAGACTTAATGAGTGATTAACCAAAGCCATGAAAGAGAATTCAGCTCCATATTCATAGGAGCTTTCTAAAGTGACAAACAGGATTTCAATATTTTCAGCCAAGGGTTCTATTAAGGGTCAGTTACTCTGTTGTATGGAAGATCAAAAGGGCAAGGAGATCCAAAGAGAGGGTTAGATTCAGCTAAGTCAGAGAGCAGACAGCAAGAATTGAATATCCTTCAGCTACAAATGGTGAATAATAGTGGTCATATCATAAGACTTCTATTGATAGAAAAATTATACACCTATATGATATCCCTCATAATATCCTGATATATATATATAAGCATATAAAGACATAAAATATATATGGTATTGATGTTTGTGTGAGTGTATGTTTGTATATTTCCTATCTCTAAATAACAAAGCTTTGGATGGGAAGGCAATATGTATACTTTATTCCTATCCTTGAGGGGAGAGATCCATTTACATTATAATGTTTTCTCTAAGTCTAGATCCTTCTTGTCTCCTTCATTGCCCCACTTTGATAATAGAATGGAAAATGCCTCTGTTTCAGGGGGAATTGAGCAAAAAATGATGTGCCTAGGATAAAGATTTCTCTGCTTATTATATGCTTCGTTTAATGAGGGGAATTGTCTTGTTAGAAAGTAACTAATGGGTTTCATTTTTATCCCTCATTTTCATCTGCTCTTCGTTGACCAGGCTTTCCAAGGAGACCCATCTCAGGTACCAAACTGGAACACCACCCTGACTCTCTAAAGATAACTCCATCCTCAATTTTTCTATATTTAATAGGTTAGATTCACCTATTTCACTCCTAGCTCTTAGAAACCCAAGATGGTATTTTTCAAAGGAATGGTTGCTGAAAAACTAAGGATAGATAAAAAATTTCATCTGATAAAAATATATAGTTTTATGGAATCCAGATTCCTCTCTTTAATTCCCCAATGTGTCTTCATGGACCACTTTGCTTGGTTCCACTTAGGGAATTTATAGCTTATAGTTACATCTCATCACTTCAACCTCATGTGAGATGGTTTGCTAAATGAAGATAATTGTTGTGTTAGCCGGGAGTAAATTTCATTTGTACCAACTTTCAGAAGAATTGATGGGCTCCTTAATACTTTCTAGTACCTACATTTAGGCATTGTCCCTGGAAATTAGATCTCAGGAGAGTTCAGCTGGCCTGTATTCGTCCACACGTTCAACTTTTTAGTGAAAACTTGATCATTCTGTAGAACAACATCCTGTAGAGATCTTGAGTACCTGAGGGATCTAACTTTTTAGCTCTTGATGTTAATACCATGCCACCAATCTCTCAGATTCCCCATGGTGATGAATTGTTTTTCTAGTACACCATCAAAGATTTGGCACTCTTCTCCAGATCCCTGTAATTATTTCCTTTAATATATGACACTTTCAGTCCCCAAACTATAAAACAAGCAATTTCTAACATAGTTCTTAGTCTTCCAAAGCAAGTTCTGTATTATATTTCTGAAAATGTGTTCAGCTTGAATTTATAGTTTTCGCTGTAGAGAAAAAAAATTTTTGAAAACTTTCCGCATCTCTACCACCCCAATAACAACTTATCTATTCAAGTATGTTGGTCTGGATTGCTTCTCTCTCTTTATTCCCTGTGGGTTTGTTTTAATCTAATCAGGAAAAATCTTCAAGGTAAAGTTCAGCTCTCAGTGTTCCTAATAAGAAAGCTCCTACCTAAAGTTTTTGCAAAAGGTTGATTGTTCCCAACTAACAAGGTTTTTTTTCTATTTTATATATAAATATATACTAAAAAAATTTTCTCTTATTATTTTGTATTTTGTGGTTCTGCATTTATGTAGGTTATATTTAATGTTTATTATTTTGAGGATTACAGAGGAAATAAAAAAACTAATAGCTTCAAAGAGCTTATCTCCTAGCAGCTATGAAGATATGTATGCACAAATGAGAATATCTATGTGGAACTTTAAAAGAGGTACATTTGAGTTGAACCTATTAATTCCTTAAGTTGTCACAGGAAAAAAAATCTGTCAAATTATTTTTGACATTCTATATAGTTTACTTTTATAATTAGTGCTTCTATATTCAGGCTACTGAATTAGGTCCATTTTTTAGTATTTTATTCTTACAGAACATGAGTGATTACAGTGGAAACCAGCTAACAAGAAGGATTATAATTGGATAAAAAATTTAAAAGAGTGAATTAATTATTGGAAACTATAATTAATCAGGGTTATTCTTCTCAAGGTTAGCACTTTAAGATGTATTTTACAGGTAATATAAAATGCTTCACTTAGTTAAAACCTTTTATAATGATTATAATACACCTTATCACAAAAGTGGAAAGAAATCCCATTTAAATGAAATTCCTGTTTTGTTTAATTTTGTTACCTTTGCTCTATCATAAATCCAGTGGTCAGCCAGCAGGACAAAAGGCAGGATAATTGGGTTTGGAGTACTACCACTCACTTATGGAAACTTGGAGAACTGAGGTCACAGGTGACACTGGTTAAGAATTGGAACTCATTAAGAATTGGAAATATTTGTCTTACTGCACTAATGCCCACCACAATAGGTCACCAGTTTTCTACATGGATGATCACCTAGTTCAGATATATGATTTTTTGTGTCTATGTTTTATTTTTCCAATTTTATAGACCAAAGTTGCTGTGGGGTGGAGGAAGAATCAGAACTATTTCCATAAATGGGCATACCAAAGAAAGACCCTAGCAGCATCTTGGGACCAAAAGAAGGTGAACACAATTACATTCACAGTCAGCTCTCGTGTACTCAAAGAATAATGTATTTCAGGCACTGGGGATAAAGACTGTGGGCCACAAATTATTTTCTCAAAGATTTAATAGGCAAGTAGAGGCATCATAATTTTCAATAAGAACATATCCATCATTGCCACATGCTGTCTACCTGAGATGGTAAGTTAGTGTAGTAACACTGTATAAATCTCCATGAAAAGGAAGTCAAAGAAATTTGTCTTCATTCCATTAGGAAACTCCTTTCCAGTTTCCTTATGGCAACTTATACATTTCTTAGGAATCTTCAGAAGTATCATAGTGACTTTTATTCTCCTACCTCGCTATATCTAGTCATGCTTCAATATCAGTAACACCAAACTCTTTATTTTTTTCAACAGTTTTTTCTTAATTTTTAAGGGATACACATTTACTACAAATTTTTATAAAAGATAAGCTCACATATGACCTACTAATACTGAAACACCCAGAGATAATGACTATTATTTTGGGGCACATGTCCATACAGACACTATTCTATGCAGATGTGTGATTTTTTTATGGATTATATCCTCAGTATCACAATGTACATCTTGTACATTTAATGTACTTTAATTAAACATATGACACTTTAAAATATTCCATAGTATCATAAATGCTATTCCATGTCCTCATATTACACAAATTATTTTCAGTGTGTGAATTGTATAAATTTTACTATAACTTAAACATTATAATTTTTATTGAACATTTATATTGGTTAAACTATTCCAACAGAGGTAAGTAATATTGGGTTGAACATCATTATATGTACACATTGTACTCATCTTCATTTCCTTTAGATAAAGTACTAGATGTGAAATTACTAAGTCAAAGTGTAGGTAAGTTTACAGAGCTTTGATGTTGCATGCCAATTTGTCTCCCAAATCAAATAGCATTGTATACTCTCACCAGAGATACATATTTTAGAAACTTAGTATGTTATTTAGAGAATTACTTTAGGCTGCTAATAAAAGATCTGAAATTGCAGTTGCTTCTTCTATTCATAAACAACAAAAATTCATGCAGGCAGTTCAGGGAAGCATGGCAGCTCCTTGTATTATCAATAACCCATGATACTTCTGTCATTATGCTTTGCTCTTTTTAGAAAATGGGTTTGGCTTTTAAATGTGCCTTCCACCCACAATACGTATACTGTAGCACCAGCTATCACATCTCATCCACATCAGTGAGTCAAATGAGAGGAGATAAACAGATTTGTAAAAATACAAAAATCTGCCACTTGAGTAGCTCTCCTAAAAGAGGTAATTTTAGAAGGCCCCACCAAATCGTTGTTGTTTACATTCATTGGCCACCCCTAGCTGTGAAGAAGGGCTGAAAATATAAATTTTAGCTGGATATATTGCTGCTTTCAGCAATAGAAGTTCTCCCTAATAAGAAAGTAGTGGAAAATTGATATTGAATAGGAAAATTATCAACTTCTGTCAAAACACTGTATGTGTATATATATAAAGATACATACATTTAAATCCTATCAGCAGGTTAAAATTATGTTTTTTCCCCCACTTATTGTTTGATCCGGAATTGTCAATAGTTTATAACTATTTTGGGACAGTTTAAAAAGATCAATAAATAAAGTAAATTCAAGCCACAGGAACAGATTTTCGAAGAAGAATTGAATATCCAATAACTTCATACAGACATAAATTTTAAGTATGTTGTTGTAAATTCAAATGGTACATGTATAACTAGATTGATTATAGAATGTACCTTTATTTTCTCTACTGAAAAAGAAGTGTAATTGGTCTATTTAGTAATCCAAAAAAAACGAGAATTTTTAGTGTTTTGAAAAATCACCCAGAGAAATGAACTGAAAGTCATGATTGAAAATGATAAATGATCTTTCAAATTACAAAGTCACTTGTGGCAGGTTCCCTAATAATTGAATCTGCTCTTATAGTATCTCTCATTATACCTTTTAATAATATAATATCCCTGAAGGTAATTATACCATCCATTTGGTTCTTAGAGCCCTATCTCTGGTAAATGTTCTGCTAAACACAGTAAAAACACATAAGCCACACAGTAAGTATAATTGTATTTTTTTCAACATAGTTGGGCCATCATATGATTTCCATGTTTGACAGTATACTTTCTGTGAGGACTCAAGTCAACAATGGCGCAAAGCAAAGTAGTACCTGGATAGAAAGTTTGAAATATAAGTGTATGATCAGTGCCACATTTTACTGTAGATCCTTGGGTAAATTCTTGAATACTTCTGAGTTTAATATCCCCTGGGGGAAAATGTCAGAAATATCTGATTTAAGTTCTTAGGTAAGAATATGGATGGTAAAAGATACAAACATACTTTGTGCATAATAAAACTATTGATGTTGCATGCCAATTTATCTTCCAAATTGAATAACAGAAAGTAATAAGTAGCATATTAGCAAAACACTTATAAAAGAGCCATTTGCCACACATTTTTTGTTTTCTTGGAAGTAAAGGACAAATCAATATAGTTTTAGCTATTTTGACTCTATAAGTAAATTTTCAGAATGCCTCAAAGATTACTGGCCCTCCATGTGATGCAGAAATACAAAGAAAGAGTTTACCTTAAATTTTTCTCTTGGGAGGCCCTGGAAATCAATTATGGGAATCTGTAGACAAGGTGTAAGATTTTTGCTTAAAAATTGACATATTTTAAGAATGTGTAATTATTTAATGAGCAACAGTATAATATTATATTTAAAAACACTCTTAGAACTAGAGCAGATAGTCCTAAAATAAATAGATAACCACAAAAGACCCTGAATAGCCAAAGCAATCTTAAGAAAGAAGAACAAAGCTAGAGGTATCACCCTTCCTGATTTCAAACTATATTACAAAGCTACAATAATCAGAGCAATATGGTACTGGCACGAAAATAGACACATAGGTCAATGGAGTGGAACAGAGAGCCTCAAAACAAACCCACACTTATATGGTCAATTAATACACAACAAAGTAGGCAAGAATACACAATGAGGAAAACACAGTTTCTTTAATAAATGGTGTTGGGAAAACTGGACAGCTACATGCAAAAGAATGGAACTGGATCACTGTCTTACACCACACACAAAAATAAACTCAAAATGGATTAAAGACATAAATATAAGACCTGAAGCCATAAAATCCTAGAAGAAAACATAGGCAGTGAACTCTTGAACTTCAGCATTAGTAATTTTTTTCTCTGTACGTCTCCTCAAGTAAGGGAAACAAAACAAAAATAAAGAAGTGAAACTACATTAAACTAAAAGCTTCTGCATAGAAAAGGAAACCATCAACAAAGCAAAAAGGCAACTTACTAAATGGGAGAAGATATGTGCAAATGATGTATCTGATAAGGGGCTAACATTCAAAATCTGCAAAGAGCACCACAATTCAACACCTCCCCCCAAAAAATATGATTAAAAAACTGGAGAGAGCACCTGAAAAGACATTTTTCCAAAGAAGGCATACAGATGGCCAACAGATGCATGAAAAGATCAACATCACTGATCATCGGGCAAATGCAAATCGAAACAACAGTGAGATGTCATTAACACTAGGTAGAGAGGCTAATATCAGAAAATATACAAGAAATAATAAGTGTTCGTGAATATATGGAGAAAACTACCCTGCTGGAGGGAATGTAAATTGGTGCAGCCACTATGGAAAGCAGCATGGAGGTTTCTTGAAAAACCAAAAATAGGTATACCATACCACCAGTCATTCCTCTTCTGGGAATTTACCCAAAGGAAACAATATCACCAATTTGAAAAGATAAATGCACTCCTGTGTTTATCACAACATTATTTACAATAGCCAAGATATGGAAGCAACCTAAATGTCCATCAACAGATGAAGGGATAAAGAAGATGTGGTCCATATAAACAATGGACTGTTACTAAGCCATAGTAAAGAAGGAAATCTTGCCATTTGGGACAACATGGATAGACCTAGAGGGTGTTATGCTAAGTGAAATAAGCTAGGCAGAGAAAGATAAATACTATGTGATTTCACTTATATGTGGAATCTAAAAAGCAAACAAGTTAACAAAGAAACAAAACAGAAATAAACTTATAGACTGGTGGTTGCCATAGGGGAAGAGGTGGGTAATGGGTAAAATAGGTGAAGGGGAAAAAATTGTGAGCATATTTGATATCTTGATCAGGGCAATGGTTAAATGAGTGTATATGCATGTCAAAATGCATAAGCTGTACCCAAAGAAAAAAATACTTATGTCAATATATATGTCAGTATCCATACATATAGCTTCTTATTTATTTCAATCAACTGAAAAAGCTAACTAGCAAAGCTCATCCTCATTGTTGAAACAATCCTTCACATCAAATGTCCCTTCAATTAGAAAATGTCTGACTAGTTTTTAATTTAAAAGAATGATAATGTGCATCCCTGTGACAACTCTTTCACTTAGTAATCTTAAGATAAATTGAATAAAGAAAGGAAGGAATGAAAGAAGCATAGAATGAAGGAAAGAAGTTTATCACTAGAATGTAATATCCAAAAGATCAGGCATTTTTGACTGTTGCTCATTTATATATTATCTGAACAATAAGTACACCATAGTGATTTATATGTATTTAATACTTGATGGAAGAAGAGGTGATAGATCAATTGATCGATGGATGATAGATGGACAGATATTTGGTAAGACACAGACGGACAGGCAAATAAACAGGTAAGTAGATGAACTCTACCATGAGTTTATAGCCAGGATGAAATAAAATTCCTCAGTCACCTCACTGAATCTCTGCACTTTCAAATTACTCCTGAGAGTCTTTATAACTTGGGGCCATACATCATTCTGAGATTTGGATTGGGTGACAGTTCACCTTTTTTAGTACAGCAAGAGATGAGCACTCAAGGGGAGACTGCAGGCATGTTCTCAAGATGGCAATTTTGGAAAGAACAGTTAAGGAAATGAATTGCTTTCAAGCTATCCAAGCCTATGTAACCCCTGGACAGTCTTTTTGTGCTATTATTTGAAGACCAGTCATCTAAAGGGTGGGACATGGCATGTTAATGATGAAATCAAAGTATGCCCACAGGCCTGTAAACTAAAAAGGGGAAGTCGGGACCACAGGACTGGGTCAAATCAGTGACCTAGGGACAAGACAGTCTGTTCTAAAGGAACAGGGAGGGCATGCCTATAGAGCAAGGAGCTTAATGTAATTGTGAACAGCAAATGGAGTAGGGGAGAAAAATGGCCCTTTGTTTCATTTTATATGTGTTATTTTTCATTACAGAAGTTGTCTTTCCTCAACATACTATGAAATATTTATCTGCTTATTTGTTTTCCACCACTAAACACGTAAAGGTGGACTTTTTCTTTTTTTGCATCTATCTCCCCAGATCCTGGGATAGTGACAGGCAAATAGAAGGTGCTCAAACAATATTTATTGGCTAGATGTTGAATATGTTGCCTTGGAAATAGTTGTAGACCATGCTTATGGGAACAGTGGGCCTTTGTGCAGGCTTTGTGTGACCTAAGATCTCCATGTTTTCTGATTCTACCACAGATGATTATCTGAAAATGTTCATAGATGTTCATGTTTGTATGTGTGTATATATGTGCTTTCTGAATAATAAAGTTCATGAAAAGTAATGTCATGCATTTTCAAAATGAAGAAAGTATTAGGCTGAAATGATTGAAGGCAGAAAGCAAAAAGAAAGTCCAGGTGAAATATTTTTTGGCTGGTGGAAGAATAAAGGCCTTCCTTAAACCTGAAATATGTGGAAAACATGATGGGAGACATTATAAAAATGGTAGCTTCTATAAAGTAGGTATGTGGATGATTTTCATATTCTACAGTTTTTATAGTAGTAGTAATGTTATTTGAGTGTATGATTATCTTCTAATAATAACACTTAAAATATTTAGTCAAAGTAGTCTTGTTTTAGAAGATATGTAAATAATTTATAACCTACTATTATCAGGAGCAGATAAGCTCTTTTTTGCGGAGTATGATTGACTGTAAAAATAGGTTTATTAAAACTCCTTTTAAATGTTAAATAAATAAATGCCATAAATTAATCTTCATGGGGAAGACATTTCTTGGGAACAGAAAAGATCAGTAGTAAAATTACTCCAAGAACTTCAGGAAGTCCAGCAATTATTTTAATATATATGCATATAGAACAAGTGCCTTACAAAATTGCTAATGACAAAGCTACTAAGTATTGGTACTGTGTTTCAATGAAGTAACATTATTTCACTTAATTCTTTTAGCAAATCCATGACATAAGCATTATTAGTTTCTCCATTAAACAGGTGAAGACACAGAGGCTTAGGAAATGTCAAGAGCCTTCCCATGGTCACATGTTCAGTAACATAAAGCTGGGCACTTCAGTAATGTCTTTTATACAAAGTTGTATCAAAACACTTACCAGATTTGCTACAATTTGACCTAGGCTTTGTTATCTAGATGTAGCAAGCTTCCTCTTAGGAGGTCTTATTTAAAGTGCTGAAAAACCTAGAATGGTTTAAGCCAGGCAAACTCTTTGATTGAAAGTAAATTATAACTATTGTTTGCCATCTCACTTTATTGTTAATGTACATTTGTGGAATAGCACAGAGATGAAAGCCTTGTCAGTCACAGGTGTACTCAAAAATCAATCCAAAAGCAAAAGGAAGTTAGGAAAAGATTCTACATTGGCAACACAAGCCAGCCCCTGTCTATTTTGTATTCTGTTACTCTTCAAAAATTTGAACAATGCTTGTTAACCATGTTTTTTTAATATCAGATTTTAAGGTGTCTGTTATTTCTAAGTAATATGATGGAGACAAGTGTTTTCTTTTCATGAGATGTCACTAGGAAAAAAAATGCTTTTAAAATGTCAGTAGGAAATAGTCAATAAAGTTAACCACTGTGATATGTACTAACTTTAAGATGTTACCATTTATTCTTTTTAATTGTGCTAACATTTTCTTCATTAAAGGACACACGTAAACAGTTGTTAGAGAACTTTAAAAATGTTTTATTTTTGATTAGTAACATCATTCATTCCATTCCATGATTTTATCTTGCTTTTCCTAACCAGGAGAGGTTTCATTTTGGTAGTCTTCTGTCTGTGGTTAATGTAAATGAGAAACATTATGTAAACATTACATAGGAAGGAATATAAACAGGTATTTTCTACAAAATTTTAACAATGTATTATGCTGCTATTCTGTGAAAACTAATCGATGCTAAAGCCCATGTGGCTTAATTTCTAAATGGAGCAGACTGCACATGAGAGAGTAACTAAAAAAGAACTCCAACTTTCATTTGCATCTCTCAAAGAACTCTGAAATTTCCACACCAGTACTTCTATGTCTAATTCTTTCTTACATTTTCCTTACATCTAACATCCTAAAGTCCTTCAAACCCTGAAATTGCATACGCTTTTCTCCCAACTCCCATTTGCTGCCATTATTTCTCTTGTTTTTTTTCCTCCTTTGTAGTTAGAATTAATCTTTCTAAAAGCATCTTTTCCCTCTCACCTCATATTTCTGAAAGTCCTTCCTGTTTCCCTCCATTCTCCTAATTTTTAATCACAAAAGGTTCTGGAACCACGCTGACAAAAACTTTGTTTAAGATGGGGACAGGCAGAAAGGGGAGTGGGGCAGACAATTACTACTAAGACAACAGAACTTTGTATTTCATTGCACTAATAGTAAGAGATGTCCCAAGATTTCCTGATAAGCTATCTGGGTCTTGCAGTAAAAATTAGTGCTACTTCCAGCTTTTTCCAAAGCTCCCTTGAAGCAACTTCACCATATCCCACTGAGATATTAATACCATACAGCAGTGTCCATTCATTTTCAAAGTTGTGACTCTGAGCAATATTGGACTCCAAGAAATAACAACAGATGGAAAGGACTGCCCCTCACATGTCTGAGTCCCAGTTTTACAGAGCTCTGGCTTCCAGTTTTCCTAGTTCTGATAACACCAACCATTTTCCTTGTTCACACAGATCATGAGAAGGTAACTGCATCCTACATTTTGTATCTGTGGGTAACCTCAGGAGTCTTATGCTCATTTAGTCCTCTAATAGCTGCATAATCAATTCCATATATTAAATTTGTCCTAGTAGAAATTTCAGCATAATCAATTTCTTACATTAAATTTCCCGTAGTAGAAACACTAACTGTGATTTTTAACTTCATCACTGAACCTAGTATAAGGCAGGACTGGAGAATGCTGAACCCTAAACCTAACTCTATCCATAACCCTGGCCACTCACACTAACCACTCACAATGAGCGTCACCTTCACCCACACCTAACCTAAACCCTAAACCTAAACATGACCCCAACCCTAACATGAAACCAAAACCTAACTCACACTGTAACGATATCCTCACCCTACAACTAACACCAGCCTGAAACCTAACCCTAAGGATATACCTGCAACCTCACCCTCAGTCACGAGGAATCATAATCCTAAAGTTAACTCTAACAATAACTCTAAACCTAAACCTAAATCCTAAATCTAACCCACACCATAACTTCATCCTAAACCTAACCCTACACCAAAACCTAAACCTAACCCTGCCTGTACTCTCAACCCCTCACTTTCACCTTCAACTTCACCCACCAATCACTGTAACTCTGAACCTCAATCTTGCCCTAACCCTAACATTGAGTAAGAAAACTAACTCAAACCATAACCCTATCCTCATCCTACACTTAAACTTCAACCTAAACCTAACACCAACCCTAAAACTGAACCCTAAACCTAACTTTCTAAACCATATCCTCACCCTACACCTAATGATAACCCTAACCCTAACCAAAAGAATAGTCACTAACTATTACCCTCACACTCGGTCACAAATAACCTTAACCCTAAACGTAACGCTCACTAGACCACAGCCTAAACCAAAATGCTCTCAACCAAAACATAACTTCATCCTAAACCTAACATTACACCTAAACCTAACGTTTACACTTACTGCACCACCAAACACTCACCCTCACCCTCATCCTCCATCAGCCATCAAGGTAACACTGAACTAAATCTCACCTTCATCCTAACATTAAACAAGAACCCTAACTCTAACCGTAACCCTATCCTGACCTACCCTTAAACATAAACCAAACCCTAACCATAACCTCTGCCATGTGCCCTAACCCCTCACCCTCACCCTCACTTTCACCCACATCTATCCGTAAGCAAAACCATAAACCTAAGCCTAACCCTCACAGTGAATCATAAAACATACTCAAATGTAACCATATCCTCACCCTACACCTAATGCTAATCTTAACCCTAGCCTTACCACTATGCCTAACCCATAACCCTCACCCTCACCCACAGTCTCATGGAACCATAACCCTAACCCTAACTCTAAGGCTAACCTTGTAGCCTAAACCCTCATCCTAACTCTAACCCTAAAACAAGCTTCAACCTAAACCTAAACCTCCACCCAACCCTAACCCTAAGGCTCCCTCTACATAGACCTCCTCATCCTCACCCTCACCTTCACCCACACCTAACCGTTCACCTAAACCTAAAGCCAACCATAACCCTAACATTAATCATGATCCTACCTAGAACCTAAACCTTACACCAATGCCAACCCAGCCCCTAATTCTTACCCTCACATACAGCTCACTGCTGGCCTGAAGCTCAGCATAACCCTACACCTCACCCTAACTCAAATCAAAACCATAACTTCCCCCTAGGCCAAAGCCTAAACCTATCCATAATACCAACCCTAAGCCTGACCACTAACCAATGACCTGCACATGCACCACTGAACCTGAAACCCCAGAACCCTCAGACCGATTCCTAAGCACAGAACCCAAACCCAAACCCTTACACCTGAACCTTAACAATAATCCCCAAAACCGAGTCCTGACTGTGACTATAACCCTGAGCTCTAACCCAGACCATTGAGAATCCAATGGAACAACCATGTCCTGCTCTGTCCCGGTTTCATATGCATATTTGGTTACTTCTGCTCTTTAGGCGTATGGCTGTCTTGGTAGTCCCACCTTTAGGCATGGATTTCATTGTGGGCCACTGATATCAACAGAAAGAAAATTTTTCCTTCAAATGAATCTCTGTTCTTATAGGCCTGGGCCAGAAGCCCAGTGAATTGGGCTGTTTTGTTTTGGGGATTGTGGATCTTCTTGTAAACCTCACCCTCACCATAGCCCAAACCATATACTCTAAACACTAACGCTAAACCTAAGTCTCAGCTTTACCATATCCTCCAGCTACAACAAAAACAAACCCTACCCCGAAAGCTACCCCTACTTGTAAGACCTCACCCTCACCCTAACCTTCACCCAAACGAGCCATAATATTAAACCTAACCCTAGCCCTCACCCTAACTTTAAAACCAAATCCTAACTCTAACAGTAACCCTAAACTAACCCAACACTGAACCCTAAGCATAAGCCTGGCCACTCACCCTGACCCCTCACCATCACCCTCACCTTCACCCACACCTAAACATAACCCTAAATCTCCGCCTAAACCCAACCCTTACTCTGAACCCTAAACTGAACTCTCACTGTAACCATAACATCACCCTACACCTAAAACTAACCCTACTCCAACACCTACCCCTATTTGTAAGACATCACCCTCACCTTAAACTTCACCCCCACCTATCCATAAGACTAAACTGAACCCTAAACTCCACCCTAAATTTAAATCCAAAACCTACCTCTAAAAGTAACCTTATCTGCACCCTGCACTGAACCCTAAGCCTAAGTCTTTCATAACCATATCCTCACCCAACATTTAACACTATACCTTACCCTAATGCAAAGGCTAACGGTAAACCCTCAACCTCACTCTCAGTCACACGGAACCATATCCCTAAAGCGAACTTTAAGGCCAAATCTCAGACTAAACCCAAATCCAAACTTTAACACACAACATAACTTCATCCTTAACCTAACCCTACACCTAACCCTAACCCTAGCCCTACCCATACTACCAACCCATCACCCTCACCCTCATCTTTGCCCATAACTCACTGTAACCCTGAACCTAAATCTTGCCCTCATCCTAACATTAAACCATAACCTTAATTCTAACCATAACCCAATCGTCACCCTACACTTCAACCTAAAACTAATCCTAACCCTAACCCTGGCCACTTGCCCTAACCCCTCACCCTCACCCTTACCTTCACCCACACCAACCTTAATCCAAACCCTTAACCTGACCTGAACCCTAAACTTTACATTAACTGTAATTATATCCTATCCCTACACTGAATGCTAAACTTAACCCTAACCCTACCCCTATACCTAACCCCTAACCCTCACCCTCACCCACAGTCCCAAGGAACCATATCCCTAACCTTAACTCTAAGGCTCAACCTTACCCTAAACCCTCACCCTAACTCTCACACTAGTTAAAGCTCCATCCTAAACATAATCATTTGCCTAACCATAACACTTACCCGCCCTCTATATCGACTCCCTCACCCTCACCTTCACCCACACCTGTTAGATTAAACCTAACCCTAACCCTCACCCTAACTTTAAACCCAAAACCTAAAACTAACAGTATCTGTATCCTAACACTACACTGAACCCTAATCCTAACCCTAACCCTAAATCTGGCCACTAACCCTAATCCTTCACCCTTACCCTCACCTTAACCCACACCTAATCATAAGCCAAATTCTAAACCTCACTTGAACCCACACTCTGAACCCTAAACCTTACACTAACCATAACCATATCCTCACCCTACACCTAATGCTAACCCAAAAGTTATCCCCAACGCCTATGCCCAACCCCAAACATTCACCTTCACCCACAGCCCCATGGAACCGTAACTCTAATGCTAACTCTTAGGCTAATTTTAGCCTAAACCCTCATTCTAACTCTCACCCTAACCCAAGCTTCATCCTATACATAACCCTTCACCTTACCCTAACTGTAATCCTCACTCTATATAGAAGCCCTCACCCTCACTTCACCCACACCTAACCATTTAGTTAAACCTAAACCAAGCCCTAAGCCTAATATTAAGCTGTGACCCTAAAACAAAACATAACCATATATCACACTAAACCTCACCCCAACACGAACCCAGTCCCTAACCCTTACCCTCACTCACACCTCACTGCTGGCCTGAAGCTCAACTTAACCCTACACATTACCGTAACTCAAACCGAAACCATAACATCCCCCTAGGCCGAAGCCTAATCCTAACCCTAAACCTGACTTCTAACCAAGGACCTGCACAGAAACCCATGAACCTGAAACCCCAGAGCCCTCAGAAAAATCCTAATCCCTGAACCTGAACCCAACCACTTATGCTGGAACCCAAAACCTAATCTCAAACAATGAACCCTAACTGTTGACTCTCACCCTGAACCTTGTACTGGACCCTTTGGAATCCAATGAAAAAACCATGTCCTTCTCAAGCCCCAGTTGCATATGTATGTTTGGTTCCTTGGAGCTGGTCTTTAGGTGCATGGGTCTCTTGATAGTTCCACCTTTAAGCACGTGATTTCTTGTGGGCCACTGATATCAACAGAAAGGAAATGTTTCCTGTCAAATGAATCTCTGTTCCTCCAGGACTGGGCCACAGGCCTAGTATATTTTGCGGGATTTATACTTTTGACTGTGGTTCTTATTTTAACCCTCACCTTCACCTGAACCCTAATCCTAAACTCTAGTCCCTAACATAAAACCTAACTTCCAGCTTACTGTATCCTCCCCCTGCATCTAAAACAAATTCTACCCCAACCCCTACCTCTACTTGTAAGACCTCACCCTTATCCTGACCTTCACTTAGCCCTAAATGTAAGATTAAACCTAACCCTAACCCTCACCCTAACTTTATACCCGAAACCTAACTTTAACTGTAACCTTATCCTTACCCTGCACTGAACAATAAGCCTATCCCTAAATGTAAGCCTGGCCACTCACCCTAACCCCTCACCATCACCCTCACCTTCTCTCACACCTAACTGTAACCCTAAACCTCCAGCTAACCACAACCCTAACTCTAAACCCTAAACCTACTCTCACTGTAGCCATATCATCACCCTACACCTAAAACAAGCCCTACCCTGACACCTATCCCTACTTGTAAGACATCACCCTCACCTTCACCCACACCCATGTGTACCCCTAAACCTCCACCTAACCCAAACCCTAACACTGAACCCTAAACCTGTCACCATAACCATATACTAACCCTACACCTTACACTATCCATACCCTAACCCTAATCCTAACACTAATACTAACTCCAAACCCTCAAAGTCACCCTCAGTCACATGGAACCATAAGCCTAAACCAATGTGCAAGGTGAACCATCAGCGTAAACCAAAATTCTAAGATTAACACATACCATAACTTCATCCCAAATTAACCCTACACCTCACCCTAACCCTAACACTACCTGTATCTCCCAATCCTCACCATCACCCTTACCTTCCCCCACATCTCACCGTAACCCTAATTCTCAATCTCGCACTAACTCTACCATTAACCCAGAAGCCTACTTCTAACCATAACCCTATCCTAACCCTACAGTTAAACCTAAACCTAACCCAAACCCCTAAGCCAGGCCATCTCCCTAACCTCTCACCCTTGCCCACATTGTCACCCACTTCTAACCGTAACCACAACCCTAGACCTAACCCTAACCCTCACTCTAAACCCGAAACCTAATTCTAACCATAACCATACCCTCACCCTACACCTAACAATCACCTTATTCCAAACCCTATCACTACCCTTAAGCCTAACACCTAATCCTTCACCTCCCTCACATTCACATGGAAACATATGCCTAACCCAAACTCTTAGGCTATCCCTCAGCCTCAACACTAGTCCTAAATCAAATCTACACCATAGCTTCATCCTAAACCTAACCCTACACTGAACGCTAACTCTAACCCTAACCCTATCTCTCCTTCTACACCCTCAGCCTCAACCTCACCTTCACACAGCTAACCATGAACCTAAACTTGCACCTAGCCCTAAACCTAACATTAATCCATCACCCTGACTCAAAACATAACCCTATCCTCACCTACGCCTTACCCTCAACCTAACACTATCTCCAACCGTAGCCCCTAACACCCACCCACACCTCACTGTTAGCCTGAAGCTCAACTTAACCCTACACCATTTTTTTTATTAAGGTATTATTGATATACACTCTTATGAAGGTTTCACATGAAAAAACAATGTGGTTACTACATTTACCCATATTATCAAGTCCCCAAGCATACCCCAATGCAGTCGCTGTCCAGCAGTGTAGTAAGATGCCACAGATTCACTGTTTGCCTTCTCTGTGCTACACTGTTTTCCCAATGATCGCCCACACCATGAGTACTAAACATAATAACCCACAATCGCCTTCTCCCTCCCTCCCCACCTGCCCTCCACACCCCTCCCCTTTGGTAACCACTAGTTCTTTCTTGGAGTCTCTTGAGTCTGCTACTATTTTGTTCCTTCAGTTTTGCTGGGTTTTTATACTCCACAAATGAGGAAAATCATTTGGCATTTGTCTTTCTCTGCCTGGCTTATTTCACTGAGCATAATATCATCCAGTTCCATCCATGTTGTTGCAAATGGTAGGATTTGTTACCTTCTTATGGCTGAATAGTATTCCATTGTGTATATTACCACCTCTACTTTATCCATTCATCTACTGATGGACACTTAGGTTGCTTCCATATCTTGGCTATTGTAAATAGTGCTGCAATAAACATAGGGGTGCATATGTCTTTTTGAATCTGAGAAGTTGTAATTTTGGGGTAGATTCCAAGGAGTGGGATTACCAGATCAAATGGTATTTCTATTTATAGTTTTTGGAGGAACCTCCATATTGCTTTCCACAATGGTTGAACTCATTTACATTCCCACCAGCAGTGTAGGAGGGCTCCCCTTTCTCCACATCCTAGCCAGCATTTGTTGTTCTTAGTCTTTTGGATGGTGGCCATCCTTACTGGTGTGAGGTGATATCTCATTGTGGTTTAATTTGCATTTCCCTGATGATTAGTGATGTGGAGCATCAATTCATGTGTCTGTTGACCATCTGAATTTCTTCTTTGGAGAACTCTCTCTTCATATCCTCTGCCCATTTTTTAATTGAGTTACTTGCTTTTTGGGTGTTGAGGCATGTAAGTTCTTTATATATTTTGGATGTTAACCCCTTGTCGGATATGTCATTTACAAATATATTCTCCCATACTGTAGGATACCTTTTTGTTCTGTTGATGGTGTCCTTTGCCATACAGAACCTTTTTAGTTTGATGTAGTCCCATGAGTTCATTTTTTATTTTGTTTCCCTTGCTCAAGGAGATGCGTTCAGGAAGAAGTCCTTCATGCTTATATTCTGGAGAATTTTGCCTATGTTGTCTTTTAAGAGTTTTATGGTTTCATGACTTACATTCAGGACTTTGATCCATTTCAAGTTTACTTTTGTGTATGGGGTTAAACAATAATCCAGTTTCATTCTCTTGCATGTAACTGTCCAGTTTTGCCAACACCAGATGTTGAAGAGGCTGTCATTTCCCTATTGTATGTCCATGGCTCCTTTATCATATATTAATTGCCCATATATGGTTGGGTCTGTATCAGGGCTCTCTAGGCTGTTCCATTGGTCTGTGGGTCTGTTTCTGTGACAGTACCAAATTGTCTTGAGTACTGTGGCTTTGTAGTAAAGCTTGAAGTTGGGAGCATAATTCCCCACACTTTATTCTTCCTTCTCAGGATTGCTTTGGCTATTCAGGGTCTTCTGAGATTCCATATGAATTTTACAATGATTTTCTCTAATTCGTTGAAAAATGCTGTTGGTATTTTGATAGGAATTGCACTGAATCTGTAGACTGCTTTAGGCAGGACGGTCATTTTGACAATATTAATTCTTCCTATCCATGAACACGGGATGTGTTTCTATTTATTGGTATTTTCTTTAATTTCTCTCATGAGTGTCTTGTAGTTTTCAGAGTATAGGTCTTTCACTTCCTTGGTTAGGTTTATTCCTAGGTATTTTATTCTTTTTGATGCAACTGTGAATGGAATTGTTTTCCTGATTTCTCTCTCTGCTAGGTTATTGTTAGTGTATAGGAATGCCACAGATTTCTGCATATTAATTTTGTATCCTGCAACTTTGCTGAATTCAGATATTAGACCTAGTAGTTTTTGGAGTGGATTCTTTAGGTTTTTATGTACAGTATCATGTCATCTGCGAACAGAGACTGTTTAACTTCTTCCTTGCATATCTGGGTGCCTTTTATTTCTTTGTGTTGTCTGATTGCTGTGGCTAGGACCTCCAGTACTATGTTGAATAGAAGTGGGGAGAGTGGGCATCCTCGTCTTGTTCCCGATTGTAAAGGAAAACTTTCAGATTCTCTCTGTTAAGTATAATTTTGGCTGTGGGTTTGTCGTATATGGCCTTTATTATGTTGAGGTACTTTCCCTCTATACCCATTTTCTTCAGAATTTTTATCATGAATGGGTGTTGAATTTTGTCAAATGCTTTTTCCGTATCTACGGATATGAGCCTGTGGATTTTGTTCTTCGTTTTGTTGATGTGGTGGATGATGATGGATTTTCGAATGTTGTACCATCCTTGCATCCCTGGAATAAGTCCTACTTGATCATGGTGTATGGTCCTTTTGATGTATTTTTGAATACAGTTTGCTAATATTTTGTTGAGTATTTTTGCATTTATGTTCATCAGGGATATTGCTCTGTAGTTTTCTTTTTTTGTGGTGTCTTTGCTTGGTTTTGGTATTAGAGTGATGCTGGCCTCATAGAATGAGTTTGGATGTATTCCCTCTTCTTCTACATTTTGGAATACTTTAATGAGGATGGGTATTAGGTCTTCACTAAATGTTTGATAAAATTCAGCAGTGAAGCCATCTGGTCTTTGCGTTTTGTTCTTAGGTAGGTTTTTGAGTACCAGTACAATTTCTTTGCTCGTAATTCGTCTGTTGAGATTTTCTGTTTCTTTCTGAGTCAGCCTTGGAGGGTTGTATTTTCCTAGACAGTTGTCCATTTCTTCTAGGTTATCCAGTTTGTTAGCATACAATTTTTAATAACATTCTATCATAATTCTTTGTATTTCTGTGGTGTCTGTAGTGATTTTTCCTCTCTCATTTCTGATTCTGTTTATGTGAGTAGACTCTCTTTTTTTTCTTGATTAGTCTGGCTAAGGGTTTATCTATCTTGTTTACTTTCTCGAAGAACCACCTCTTGCTGTTGTTGATCCTTTCTATTGTTTTATTCTTCTCAATTTTATTTATTTCTGCTCTAATATTTATTATATCCCTCCTTCTACTGACTTTGGGTCTCATTTTTCTTCTTTTCCTCGTTTAGTTAATTGTGAGTTTAAACTGTTCATATGGGATTTTTCTTCTTTCCTGAGGTAGGCCTGTATTGCAATATATTTCCCTCTTAGCACCGCCTTTGCTGCATCCAACAGATTTTGTGGTGTTGAATTATTGTTGTCATTTGCCTCCATATATTGCTTGATCTCTGTTTTTAATTGGTCATTGATCTATTGGTTATTTAGGAGCATGTTTTGAAGCCTCCATGTGTTTGTGGGATTTTTCATTTTCTTCACATAATTCATTTCTAGTTTCATACCTTTGTGTTCTGTGAAACTGGTTGGTACAATTTCAATCTTTTTTAATTTATGAGGCTCTTTTTTTGGCCTAGCATATGATCTATTCTTGAAAATGTTCCATGTGCACTTGAGAAGAATGTGTATTCTGCTGCTTTGTGTGTAGAGGTCTGTAGATGTCTGTTTGGTCCATCTTTTCTAATGTGTTGTTCAGTGCCTCTGTCTCCTTACTTATTTTCTGTCCAGTTTATCTGTCCCTTGGAGTGAGTGGTGTGTTTAAGTCTCCTAGAATGAATGTATTGCATTCTATTTCCCCCTTTAATTCTGTTAGTATTTGTTTCACATATGTAGGTGCTCCTGTGTTGGGCATATATGTATTTATAATGGTTATATCTTCTTGTTGGATTGACCCTTTTATCATTTTGTAATGCCCTTCTTTGTCTCTTGTGACTTTCTTTGTTTTGATGTCTATTTTGTCTGATATAAGTACTGCAACTCCTGCTTTTTTCTCCCTATTAGTTCCATGAAATGTCTTATTCCATCCCTTCACTTTTAGTCTGTGCATGTCTTTGGGTTAAAGTGAGTCTCTTGTAGGCAGCATATAGATGAGTCTTGTTTTTTATCCATTCAGTGATGTAATAACTTTTGGATGGTGCATTCTGTCCATTTACATTTAGGGTGATTATGGATAGGTATGTACTTAGTGGCATTGCAGGCTTCAGATTCATGGTTACCAAAGGTTCAAGGTTAACTTCCTGACTATCTAACAGTCTATCTAATCTCACTTAATATGCTATTACAAACACAACCTAAAAGTTCTTTTCTTTTTCTCCTCCTTCTTTTCCTTCCTCCTCCATTCTTTATATATTAGGTATCATATTCTGTACTGTTTGTCCATCCCTTAATGATTTTGGGGATAGTTAATTTAATTTTGCATTTTCTTAGTAATTTGCTGTTCTACTTTCTTTACTGTGGTTTTATTACCTCTGGTGACAGCTATTAAACCGTAGGAAAACTTCCATCTATTGCAGTTCCTCCAAAATACACTGTAGAGATGGTTTATGGGACGTAAATTCTCTCAGCTTTTGCTTATCTGGGAATTGTTTAATCCCTCCTTCAAGTTTAAATGATAATCTTGCCGGATAAAGTAATCTTGGTTCAAGGCCCTTCTGCTTCATTGCATTAAATACATCATGCCACTCTCTTCTGGCCTGTATGGTTTCTGTTGAGAAGTCTGATGATAGCCTGATGGGCTTTCCTTTGTATGTGATCTTATTTCTTTCTCTGGCTTCTTTTAATAGTCTGTCCTTATCCTTGATCTTTGCCATTTTAATTGCTATATGTTTTGGTGTTGTCTTCCTTGGGTTCCTAGTGTTGGGAGATCTGTGCACCTCCATGACCTGAGAGACTATCTCCTTCCCCAGATTGGGGAAGTTTTCAGCAATTACCTCCTCAAAGACACTTTTATCCCTTTTTCTCTCTCTTCTTCTTCTGGTACCCCTTGTAATGCGAATATTGTTCCATTTGGATTGGTCACACAGTTCTCTCAATATTCTTTCATTCTTAGAGATCTTTTTTTCTCTATGTGCCTCAGCTTCTTTATATTCCTCTTCTCTAGTTTCTATTTCATTTACTGTCTCCTCCACCATATACAATCTGCTTTTAATACCATCCATTTTGGTCTTCAGTGATTGGATCTCTGACCGTAATTCATTCCTGAGTTCTTGAATATCCTACCTTACCTCCATGAGCATGTTAATGATTTTTATTTTGAACTCCCTTTCAGAGAGAGTCATGAGGTCAATATCATTTAAATCTTTCTCAGGAGTTGTATTAATAATTTTACTCTGGACCAGGTTTCTTTGGCATTTCATATTTGTGCATGGCGCTCTCTAGTGCCCAGAAGCTCTACTCTCTGGAGCTGCTCAGCCCCTGTAGCAATGTCGGGGGTTGCAGGGTAGTGGTATTGGTGCCTGGGGGGAGGAAAGAGCTGTTTCCTGTGTCCTGGCTGCTATGCCTGTCTCCACTACCTTTCCCGGTATGCAAGTCCGATGGGGCTGGCCAGATGAAAGATGCAGTAGGCTGCCTATCACAGAAGACGTTTTTCGATCTGTGTAGGCAGCCAGGGAGCTGGAGCACCTGAAGATCGTGAAAGGTCCCAACCTGCTAGGCCGAGTGCACCCAGGCAATTTTTTCTACCTGTCCTTTCTCCTGAGGAGTAAGCTCTGTGCAATCCTTGCCCCTTTAGCAGCTCTCTTGGTAAGGGCTTCTTTGTTAGGAAGTCTCTCAGACTGCTCACCTTTCTTTTGTCCCAGAGCAGCTGGATATGGATCCCTGCTTTCCATAGGCGGCTGAAGTCTTAGTCTCTCCAGGAGTTCTGCCTGTCTTAGCTTTCCAACCCCCTAATTTACGAGAGTATCATGCAAGCACCATGAAATGTAGTTTTGTGCTCCCAGAGCAGATCTCTGGAGTTAGGTATTCAGCAGTACCAGTTCTCCACTCCCTCCGTGCTCTGTTCCTCTTCCTCCCACCAGTGAGCTGGGGTGGGGGAAGGGCTTGGATCCCGCCGGGTCAAAGCTTTAGTATGTTACCCTGTTCCGTGAGGTCTGCTCTTGTCTCCGGGCGTATGCAGTTTGGTACAGTCCTCTTTCCTGTTGCTCTTTTAAGAGTAGTTGTATTAGTTATATTTTCATATTATATGCAGTTTTAGGAGGAAGCCTTTGCCTCTCCTCTCACACCACCATCTTTAGTCCATATCTTCCCCTACGCCTAACTTTGACCCCTCACCTGAACTCAATCCAAAACCATAACTTCACCCTCAGCTTAAGCTTAAACCTAAACCTAACCCTAACCCAAACCAGAACCCTAATCCTTACCCCTACCCTGGGACCCAAACCTGAACCCTGAACCCAAATCGCCAAAGCTCAGAAACTGAACCCAAATCCCGGAACCTCACTCTTGACTATCTCCCTGACCCCTAAGCTGGACGCTTAGGAATCCAAAGAATCAATCATGTCCTGCTCTAGTCCTGGTTGCATATGCTAAAGGACTGCAGCAGAGTCATCATTTGGTTCCTTAGAGCTGCAATTTAGGAACATGGCTCTTTTGTTAGGCCCACCTTTATGCACATGATTTCCTAGTGGGACACTGGTATTAGCAGAAAGGAAATGTTTCCTGTCGAATGAATATCTGTTCTTACAGGCCTGGGCTTGAAGCCCTGGGAAGTGACTGGTTTTTGTACTTGGGATTGTGGTTCTTCTTGTAACCTTAACCCTACACCTAAAATTAAACCTACCCTTACACCTAACCCCTCACCCTTACCCTCATCCACACCTAACCATAAGCCTAAACCTAAACCTCACCCTAACCCTAGCATTAAACCAGAAACCTCAGTAAAACCATAATGCTATCCTTAACAGCACTGAACCCTTAGCCTAACCCTGATTCTGACCCTGGCTACTCACTCTAACCCTTCAACCCCACCCTCACCTTCACCCACACCTAAACCGTAACCCTAAACCTACCTCAACCTAACCCCAACCCTGACACTGAATCCAAACCTCACTCTCACTGTAACCATATCCTTACCCTACACCTAACGCTGACCCTGACCCTAACCCTTACCCAAAGCCTGAGACTGACCTGTAACCCTCACACACACCCTGAGTCTCATGAAACCGTATTCTTAAACCTAGCTCTAACACTAACCTTCAGCCTAAACCCAAATCCTAACTAACCCACACCTTAACTTCATCGTAAACTTAACCCTACACCTTACGCTAACCTAACCCTACCCATATCCCCAACCCCTCACCCTCACCCAATTCATCCCCCACCCTTACCATATCCTGAACGCCTATCTTTCCCTAACCCTATCATTAAACCAGGACCCTAACTCTAACCATAACCCTATCCTTTCCCTACACCTAAACCTAAATATAACTCTTACCCTAATCTGGCCACTTATCCTAAATCCTTTCCTTCACCTTCACCCACACCTAACCATAACCCAAACTCTAAATGTAATCTTAACCCTCACAATGAACCCTAAACCTTAGGGTTAACGTTTGCATTATGTGTAGGGTTAACATATGGTTATGGTTAGATTTATGTTTAGGGTTCAGTGTGAGTGTTATGATTATGATTTGTTGTACCATTTGCATTATGGTTAGGTGTGGTTAAAGGTGAAGCTTTAAGAGGAGGTGTAGTGTTCGTGTTAGGTTTAATTTTATGTTTACTGGAGGATATGGTTATGGTGAGAGTTAGATTAAGGGTTAGGATTTAGGGTTTATGGATCAGGTTATGGTGATCATGTGGATTTCAAGAAAATCCACAATCCTAAGTACAAAACAGCTCAGTTCCTTGAGCTTTTAGCTCAGTGCTGCAGGAACAGAGATTCATTTGACAACAAACATTTCTTTCTGTCGATACCAGTGTTCCACAAGGAAATCATATTCATAAAGGTGGGACTGAAAAGAGGGCCATGCACCCAAAGTGTAGCTCTAAGGAACCAAATAATTATTTTTCTGTAGTACTTTAGCATATGCAACCAGGGCTTGAGCAGGACATGCTTGTTTCTTTGGATTCCTATGGGTCTGGGTCACAGTGACAATCAACAGTTAATTTTCAAGGATCAGGGTTAGGGTTTGAGTTTATGTCTAAGGTTTTGGGTTTGGGTTCTGGATTCAGCATTCAGTTTCAGGGCTTTGGGTTTTCAGGTTCAGGGGATCAGGTTCTGGGCACAGTTAGTGTAAGAATTAGGTTCAGGATTAGGGTTACATTAAATTTAGTGTTAGGCTTAGGGTGAAGTTATGGTTTTGGATTGAGTTAGGATAAATTGTTAGGCTTAGGTTTAGGGTTACATTGGGCTTCTTTCTTACTGTGAGGTGTGGGTGAGTGTTAGGGGCTAGGTTAGATTTAGCATTAGCTTTAGGGTGAGGTGTAGAGTGAGGATGTTATTACATTTCGAGTTAGTGTTAGGGTTCAATGTTACAGCTAATGCTAGGTTTAGGTTTAGGTTTAGGTTTAGGTTTACAGTTATGTTTGGGTGAAGGTGAGGTTGAGGGTGAGGTTTATTCACTGGACTCATATTGGAAAAACTTCATATTCTCTATATGGAGAAGAAACACTGTTCAAGTTAGAAATTCAGACAGAATCTTGAAAATTACTGTTGAAACACTTATCTAATTTTGAGGTCAGATGAAGATAGTTAAAATTTTTAAGGGTTTATCTCAATTTACTGTATATTTTTGTATTTTAAGAATTATTTTATTTCATTTTTACTGAAATATAGTAGGTATATAATAGTTTTACTTTTACAAAATAATGATTTGACATTTATATACATTGCTAAATGCTCACCACAATAAGTTTAGTTACCATCTGTCACTATACAAAGACACTAGAATATTACTGACTATATTTCCTATGCTATACTTTTGTCCCTATGACCAGTTTACTCTATAATTGGAAGTCTGTCCCTCTTTATCTGCTTCACCTGTTTCTCTTCCCTGAACTCTATGGCATCCACCAGTTATTTCTCTGTGTTTATAAGTGTATTTCTATTTTGTCTGTTCTTTTGTTCTATGTTTTAGATTCCACATATAAGTGAAATCACATGGTATTTATTTTTCTCCGCCTAGCTTATTTCACATAGCATAATACCATTTAAATCTATCCATGTTGTCCCAAATGGCAAGATTTCCTTCTTCATTATTGTTTAGTAATAGACCATTGTATATATGGGCCACATCTTCTTTATCCCTTCATCTATTGATGGACATTCAGGTCGCTTCCATATCTTGGCTATTGTAAATAATGCTGTGATAAACACAGGAGTGCACTTATTTTTTCAGATTAGTGATTTTGTTTCCTTTGAGTAAATTCCCAGAAGAGGAATTGCTGAGTGGTATGCTGTATCTGTTTTTAGTTTTTCAAGAAACCTCCACGCCACTTTCTATCATGGCTGCACCAATTTACATTCCCTCCAGCAGGGTAGTTTTCTCCATATATTCACAAACACTTATTATTTCTTGTATATTTTCTGATACTAGCCTCTCTACCTGGTGTGAGATGATATCTCACTGTTGTTTTTATTTGAATTTGCCTGATGATCAGTGATATTGAGCATCTTTTCATGCATCTATTGGCCATCTGTATGTCTTTGGAAAAGTGTCTATTCAGGTCCTCCTCTGTCCATTTTTTAATCATATTTTTTGGGGGGAGGTGTTGAATTGTAGTGTTCTTTACATATTTTGAATATTAGTCCCTTATCATATATATCATTTGAAAATATCTTCTCCCATTCAGGAAGTTTCCATTTTTCTTTGTTGATGATTTCCTTTGTTGTGCAGAAGTTTTTTGTTTAACATAGTTTCACTTCTTTAATTTTGTTCTCATTTCCCTTGCCTAGGGAGACATACAGACAAAAAAATCCTTAAAGCTAATGTTCAGTATTTCACTGCCTATGTTTTCTAGGAATTTTATGACTTCAGGTCTTATATTTATATCTTTAATCCATTTTGAGTTTATTTTTGTGTGTGGCATAAGACAGTGATCCTTTTTCATCCTTTTACATGTAGCTGTCCAGTTTTCCCAACAACACTTAGAGATGTGGGTTATTTCTGGACTCCCTATTCTGTTCTATTGATCTGTTCTTTTGACAGTACTATACCGTTTTGATTACTATAGCTTTGTAGTATAGTTTGAGGTCATGGAGCATAGTACCCCCAGCTTTGTTCTTCTTTCTCAGGATTGCTTTGGATATTTGGTGTCTTTTGTGATTCCATGCAAATTTTAGGATTATTTGCCCTAGTTTTGTGAAAAATACCTCAGTTATATTGATCTATAGATTGCGCTAAATCTTTAGATTGCTTTGGGCAGTATGACCATTTAAAGAATACTAATTCATTACTATCTGTGAGCATGGAATATATTTCCATTTATTGTGTCTTCTTTAATTTCTTTCATCAGTGTCTTATAGTTTAAAGCATACAGGTCTTCCACCTCTTTGCTTAAATTTATTACTAGGTATTTTATCTTTTTTGATGCTATTATAAATAGGATTAATTTTTTAATTTTTATTTCTGTTAGTTCATTATTTGCATATAAAAACACAACAGATATCTGTGTATTAATTTTACATCTTGTGACTAGTAGTTTTCTTGTTCAGTCTTAGGGTTTTCTGTATATAGTGTTAGGTCATCTGGAAATAATGACAATTTTATTTCTTCTTTACCAAATATTTTTCTTTACATACAATAAAATGCACAAATATTAGTGTCCTCTTCCTTACCAATTCAAATGACTTTTATTTCCTTTTCTTGTGTGATTTCTGTGGTTAGGACTTCCAGTACTGTGTTGAATAAACGTGGTAAGAGAGGGCATTTTTGTCCTGTTCCTAATCTTAGACAAAAATCTTCAGCTTTTCACCATTGAATATGATGCTAGCTGTGGGTTTGTCATATATGGACTTATTATGTTGAGCTATGTTCTATGTATACCCACTTTGTTGAGTTTTTACGAATAAATGCTAAATTTTGTCAAATGCTTTTTCAGTATCTACTGAGATGACCATATAGTTTTTATTCTTTCTTTTGTTAAGGTGGTGTTTCACACTGATTGACTTGGAGACATCGAACCATCCTTGCATCCCTAGAATAAATTCCACTTGTTCATGGTGAATGATATTCTCAATGAATTTTTGAACTTAGTTCGCTAATATTTTTTAGTATTTTTGCATCTATGTTCTTTAGGGATATTGGTCTGTAATTATCTTTTTTTTGTAGTATCTTGCCTAGTTTTGGTATCAAGGTGATGCTGGCCTCATAGAATGAATTTGAATGCTTTCATTTCTCTTCAGTTTTTTGGAGAAGAGAAGGATCGATGTTAACTCTTCTTCGAATGTTTAGTAGACTTTTCCTATGAAGCCATCTGGTCCTGAACTTTTGTTTGTTGAGTTTTTTTTTTTGTTATTGATTTCAATTTTGTTGTTAGTTGTTGGACTATTCCAACTTCCTATTTCTTCCTGGTTCAGTCTTGGGAGATTGCATATTTCTATACATGTATCCATTTCTTTTAGTTTGTTCAATTTGTTGGCATATAACTTTTCATAGTTGTCTCTTACTATCATGTGCATTTCTGGGGTGTCATTTGTAACTTCTCTTTCATTTCTGATTTTATTTACTGGACTCCTCTCTTTTTTGTTGTTGATGAGTTTATCTTTTCAAATAATCAACTGTTAGTTTCATTGATGATAAATGTATATTTAATGTACAAATATAATATATCTCACTGCTGGAAAATACACAATTTGTGACTCTAAACAAATGATAATTAAAATTTGAGATATCAATTTAAAATATGTGAAGACATTTTCTAAAATTATTTTGGAGAATACACAATCTATCATTTTGAAACTCACTGTGCTAGGTTTCTTCTACTTTAAAACTGATTGTGGGGAGGTGGAGAGAGCACTCTGGTTTCCCTTGTAGTTACTTTCTTACTTACCAGGAGATCAGCATGCACTCTGCAAAATTTTTCCTAGTGGAATAAATGAAAGAAAGGAAGGTGTTAAAGTTTTGAAAATTAATTTTTATATTCATATTCTGTGTTTATACTTTCTGGAATTCTTCTTCATGTGAAGTAGCATTTCTCAACTTCAACATTTCTGACATTTCAGACCTGATAATCCTTTGCTGTGGGAGGTGTTGTGTACATTGTAGTATATTTAGCAGCATCCCTGGCCTGTCCCTACTAGATACCAGTCATACCCCCTCTCTTGATTATGACAATTATAAATGTCATCAGATATTGCCAGAATATCCCCTAGGAGGCAAACTCATCCCTGCTTGATTTTATTATTGTAACCAGATGTGTTGACTTTCTTCCTGATGTACTAACCAGGAGTCCCCTTGGATTTGCTTATCCCTAGAACTTAAAATCTCAGCAAACTTTTCTGCTTACATTTATTCAGGAAAGAACAAAGTGAACCTTTTTCAGATTTATTCTCTTGGGGTTAGTAGCAGTGTGTCATACCGGAAGGCACCTATTTCATGAGAACTGTTTCTTAGGGAAATTTTCTCACATTCTATATCTAGTTAATTCATTTATTCTTTCAGAGATATGTAATTCTACTCAGCATGCAACCATCAAGTAGGTGTGCTGAAGATTAAATCTAAACATTAAATGTATACAATCAAGGTAAAAATGGTTATTCATAATTATTAAGTATATAGACAACTGTAGATTGATTTAACTATAGGATATAATTTCAATTTTTTAAACTGCTGTAATATTTGATCAAATTGCTTTGAATGGAAGAGATTCATATCAATGGGCTGTGTGTGACTCAGATTTAACCAAAGCTCTAAGAATATGGGTACCAACAATCTAAATACCAAAGGGAGACGTGAGGTTATACAAGCAGGACTTACAAAGAAAGATGTGGCTTTAAACTAATAGTTTTGCCAATCTTATAAAAAGTTTTTAGTGATAAGCCAACGGTTGGAAATAAAAGAATTTCTTGAAAGAGTTATGATGGAGGATGGGATGATGGTTTTCATTTTCTCTCAAGTCTAGCTAGGAATGCTTTATACAGACCCCATGGAAATCCTAGACGTGTAACTCCTAGAGTTTAGTGGACATGGTGAATGGTGTCTGTTTAATTCTTGAACAAAAAGTATACAGAAGAGCCTTAATGGAATCAGAGCACAAAGCTACATTTGAAGAAACCATCTTCTGTGTAAATGCAAATCAAAAGTAACCACATGGCATCCCACAGTGGGAATGTTGGCTTAAAGCTGCTTTCCTGAAGAGCATCTGTTCAGTGACAAGTGACCTCAGTAGAAGAGGCTGTAAGTACACAGTGAGTTTCAGAAATAAGAAGGAATCATAAATAGTTAATTAAAGGAGAGGTACCACCCAAGTAAGAAGAACATTGAGGGAATCTCCCAGGAGGGAAAAGGAGCACACAAAAGAAAAAGAATCACCTTTAACCATCTGCCACCTTCTAAGGAAACCAGCACCCCATTATATAGTATCAGTCCAGGGAGACCTTTCCTGTTAGCATCCTCTCCTCCCGAATCTGACCCTTGATATGTCACAGGCAGCCTTGTGAGTGAGGGGAGAGGAATATGAGAAAAATAAAGAAACCAACCACATATCCCTTTCTTGCTACATGGGGAAGTCAGAGGAAGGTGGGAGCTGGTAAAAGGAGTCCTTGGCAAAAACTTCTCGTGTTGAATGACCTTCTGAGTTTATGATCAACAACAACAAAGTGGACAAAGTAATTACTGAAAGAAGATTATATTGAATGCTGAGATTGACTGAAGAATGGTTTATTGGGTCAAGAGAAGAAACTAAGCTGAGACCTGCTCAAGATTTCTTCCAAGTGCAGAAGAACTGGTTGCATGAGAAGGATTTGAAGAAGCAGTGAAGGGGAAAAATAAAGTGTTTTCTGATTGTACTCTACAAGTCCTGCTTGTTCAGCCTATCAGTTACACACAAGAAACATTGAGCAGCTTATTCAGTGATAACCTAATTGACAGCTTTATAGTATAATTCAGTATCACTTTTATTTTGCTATAAATTACATATTCCCTGCTCCTTCATCACTCAGACAAAAATGTTCTCAGTACTCTTTCATCATAATATAGTGAAATCCTGCCTTACTACTGTACAGGATTCATCAGTCTCTAGTTTAAAGGAACAAAAGAAGAAAAGAAAGCCACACACAGAAACAATTCAGAAATGCTTGTTTTTGCTTATAAATCTTCCCTAAACATAGTAAAAATAATTGATTAAAGTAAACATTGATGGCTCATGTTATGGTTCAAACTCTGGGCTTTGATTATAGCATAAACCAACTGGATTTCTTTAACGGAAGAATAGCACTAATAAACCTTACTTTATTGGTATCCTTTATACTGTATATGCAATAGCATAGCTTAGAAAAATGTCAGATTCCACAAGCATTTTTAATTCAAATGGATATATGAGAGAAAATTCTCTAGAAATGCAAAATTGGAATACATGTTCAGGTTGGAAGTACACCTCAGCCAAAGGAGAAACAAATACCATTTCCTAACAAAGTAGCTTGCCTAGTTAAGAAATTTTATATGCTATAATATCAGTAAACCTAAGTTTTGGACTTGGAGTTAAGACTTGGAAACTTGGGCACTTGTTAATATTTTTAATCTTTTGACTATAAAGTTTACTGGCAAAGAGAAGAAAATATAGGAGAGGGAAGAGTGGGAGAAAGGGAGGAGGAAGGGAGAGAGAAATAATCCATTTTAAATGTAGCTGAAAAATTCTAAGGTAGTTGCCCTCCACTATAGCTGGATCCAGCTGCTCAAATAACATGAACCTGTCTCTCTACATCTTACTTTCTCTTTTTGTGTTGACATCAAGTTCATTCTTCACCTGTGTTGTCCTGTGCAACTAGAAACTTACATTCTTTAGCTCCAAGTTCAGGGAAAGAGGGTGCCTCCTTCATGGTCTTTCTTCTGAGATTAGTTCTGAATAAACTGACATGGTTGCATGCCCACTTTGAAGACATCATTATAATAAAGTGCATGGTGAACTGCTAGTTATGATGAGTGCAGCCAGCCCCAGACAAGCTATAGGGACTGAAAATTAGGAAGGGGAGTCTACAAGAAAAATTTACTTTTACAACATGAAGGTAGAAAGGAAAAAAGGTAGATAAAAGCAAAAGGTTTTTTTATGATTTATGAAATCTCAGGATTTAATCTCTGCTTCTGTAAAACAAACATTAATAAATGAGCTCTATCTATTTTCTAGGCCCATTATTGTAAAACTTAAATGATACCATAGATGTAGAAGTGCATCAAAAGAATCTTTGAGTTAAAAATTTTTTGTAGTATGGCAAAATAGTCGGCTTATCAAAAAAGTGAAATTTACTAAATTCAAGATGGCATGAGAGGTGAGAAGGAGAGCTCCTCCCAAAACCGCAAACAGTACAAAAATGTAGTTAATTACTTTAAAACAGCAACAAGAAAGAAGGCTGAAAAAGACTGCAAACAGACCTCACGAACAAAGCAGACCTCACGAAACAGCTCCACTCCCCTACCACCCCCAACCTCACTCTGGGGGCTGAGCAGCTACAGAGACTGGAGTTTCTGTGCACTAGTGGGCACCACAAAGAAATATGAAATGACAAAAGAACATGGTTTAGACCAAAATCTCACAAACCCCAGAAAGAGGGCCAAATGAAACCAAACTCACCAATATTCCTGAAAGAGAGTACAAAATAAAAATTATAAACATGCTTATGGAGGTACAGAAAAATATTCAAGAACTCTGGAACGAATTTCAATTGGAGATTCAACCATTAAGAAATTCCATATCTGAAATGAAACATACAATAGAGGGATTTAAAAGCACATTAGATGTAGTAGAAGAGATGGTAAATAGAAATTAGAGCAGAGGAATACAAAGAAGCTGAGGCACAAAAAGAAAAAAGGATGTCTAAGAATGAAAGAATATTGAGAGAACTGTGTGACCAATCCAAATGCAACAATATTTGCATTATAAGGTACCAGAATAAGAGAGAGAAAAGGGGGTAGAAAGTGTCATTGAGTAGGAAATTGCTGAAAACTTCCCCAATGTGGGGAAGGAGATAGTCTCTCAAGCCATGGAGGTGCACAGATCTCCCAACACAAGAGACCCAAGGAAGACAACATCAAGACATATAATAATTAAAAATGTCAAAGATTAAAGATAAAGAAAGACTTTTAAAAGCAGCTAGAGAGAGAAAAAAGATCACATACAAAGGAAAACCCATCAGGCTATCATCAAACTTCTCAACAGAAACCACACAGGCCAGAACGGAGTGGCATAATATATTTAATGCAATGAAGCAGAAGGGCCTCGAACCAAGAATAATTTACCTGGCAAGGTTATCATATAAATTTGAAGGAGGAGTGAAACAATTTTCAGATAAGCAAAAGCTGAGAGAATTTACTCCCCACAAACCACCTCTACAGTGCATTTTGGAAGGACTCCTATAGATGGAAGAATTCCTAAGGCTAAACAGATGTCACCCAAGGGAAGACAAAGAGTACAGAATATAATTCATAACATACAAAGAATGGAGGAGGAAGAAAAAGGAGAAAAAAAAGAACCTTTAGGTTGTTTTTGTAATAGTATACGAAGTATGTTAAATTAGACTGTTAGATAGTAAGGGAATTGCCCTTGAACCTTTGGTAACCATGAATCTAAAGCCTGCAATGGCAATAACTACATACCTATTGATAATCACCTTAAATATAAATGGTCTGAATGCACCAATCAAAAGACATAGTTACTGAATGGATGAAATAACAAGGCCCATCTGTATGCTGCCTACAAGAGACTCACTTCAAACCCAAAGACATACACAGACTGAAAGTAAAGGGTTGGAAAAAGATATTTCATGCAACTAATAGGGAGAAAAAAGCAGGAGTTGCAGTACTTGTATCAAACTAATTAGACTTCAAAAGAAAGAAAGTCACAAGGACAAAGAAGGACATTACATAATGATAAAAGGGTCAGTCCAACAAGAGGATATAACTATTATAAATATCTATGTACCCAACACAGGATCACCTACATATGTGAAACAAATACTAACAGAATTAAAGGGGGAAATAGAATGCAATGCATTCATTTTAGGAGAATTCAACACACCAATCACTCCAAAGGACAGATCAACCAGACAGAAAATAAGTAAAGAGACAGAGGCACTGAACAACATATTAGAACAGATGGACCTAATGGACATCTACAGAACACTCCATCCAAAAGCAACAGGATACACATTCTTCTCAAGTGCACATGGAACATTGTCAAGAATAGATCATATATTAGGCCACAAAAAGAACCTCAGTAAATTCAAAAAGATTGAAATTGTACCAACCGGCTTCTCAGATCACAAAAGTATGAAACTAGAAATAAATTACACAAAGAAAACGAAAAAGCCCACAAACACTTGGAGGCTTAATAACATGCTCCTAAATAATCAATGGATCAATGACCAAATAAAAACAGAGATCAAGGAATATATGGAGGCAAATGACAACAATAATTCACCACCACAAAATCTGTGGGACACAGCAAAGGCCGTGCTAAGAGGGAAATATATTGCAATACAGGCATATCTCAGGAAAGAAGAACAATCCCAAATGAACAGTCTAAACTCACAATTAATGAAACTAGAAAAGGAAGAAAAAATGAGGCCCAAAGTCAGTTGAAGGAGGGATATAATAAATATTAGAGCAGAAATAAATAAAATTGAGAAGAATAAAACAATAGAAAGAATCAATGAAATCAGAAGCTTGTTCTTTGATAAAATAAACAAAATAGATAAACCCTTAGCCAGAAATATCAAGAAAAAAAAGAGCATCTACACACATAAACAGAATCAGAAATGAGAAAGAAAAAATCACTACAGACACCACAGAAATACAAAGAACTATGAGAGAATACTATAAAAAATTATATGGTAATAAACTGCATAACCTAGAAGAAAAGGACAACTTTCTAGAAAAATATAACCTTCCAAGGCTGACCAAGGAAGAAAGAGAAAATCTGAATCAACCAATTACCAGCAAAGAAATTGTACTGGTAATCAAAAAACTACCTAAGAACAAAACCCTGAACCATATGGTTTCATTGCTGAATTTTATCAAACATTTAGTGAAGACCTAATACCCATCCTCCTTATAGTTTCCAAAAAGTAGAAGAGGAGGGAATACTCTCAAACTCATTCTACGAGGCCAACATCACTCTAATACCAAAACCAGGCAAAGACAACACAAAAAAAGGAAATTACAGACCAATATCCCTGATGAACATAGATGCAAAATACTCAACAAAATATTAGCAAACTGTATTCAAAAATACATCAAAAAGATCATCCATGATGATCAAGTGGGATTCATCCCAGGGATGCAAGGATGGTACAACATTCGAAAATCCATCAACATCATCCAATACATCAACCAAAAGAAGGACAAAAATCACATGATCATATCCGTAGATGCTGAAAAAGCATTTGACAAAATTCAACTTCCATTCATGATAAAAACTCTCAACAAAATGGGTATAGAGGGCAAGTACCTCAACATCATAAAGGCCTATATGACAAACCCACAGTCAACATTATACTTAACAGCAAGAAGCTGAAAGCTTTTCCTTTAAGATTGGGAACAAGACAAGGATGCCCACTCTCCCCACTTGTATTCAACATATTTCTGGAGGTCCTAGCCACGGCAATCAGACAACACAAAGAAATAAAAGGCATACAGATTGGCAAGGAAGAAGTCAAACTGCCCCTGTTTGCAGATGAAATGATATTGTATGTTAAAAACCCTAAAGAATCCACTCCAAAACTATTAGATCTAATATCTGAATTCAGCAAAGTTGCAAGATACAAAATTAATACACAGAAATCTGTTGCATTCCTATATACTAACGATGAACTAGTGGAAAGAGAAATCAGGAAAACAATTCCATTCACAATCGCATCCAAACGAATAAAATACCTAGATAAACCTAACCAAGGAAGTGAAAGACCTATACCCTGAAGACTACAAGACACTTTTAAGAGAAATTAAAGAGGACACTAATAACTGGAAATTCATCCCATGCTCTTGTCTAGGAAGAGTTAATATTGTCAAAAGGCCATCCTGCCTAAAACAATCTACAGATTCAATGCAATCCCTATCAAAATACCAAGAGCATTCTTCAATGAACTAGAGAAAACAGTTCTAAAATTCATATGGAACCACAAAAGACCCCAAATAGCCAAAGCAACCCTGAGAAGGAAGAATAAAGCAGGGGGAATTACGCTCTCTGACTTCAAGCTCTACTACAAAGCCACAGTAATCAAGAGAATTTGGTACTGGCACAAGAACAGACCTATAGACCAGTGGAACAGAATAGAGAACCCAGATATAAACCCAAGCATATATGGTCAATTAATATATGATAAAGGAGCCATGGATATACAATGGGGAAATGACAGCCTCTTCAACAGCTGGTGTTGGCAAAACTGGACAGCTATATGTAAGAGAATGAAACTGGATTAATGTCTAACCCCATACACAAAAGTAAACTCAAAATGGATCAAGGACCTGAATGTAAGTCATGATACCATAAAACTCTCAGAAAAAAATATAGGGAAAAATCTCTTGGACATAAACAGGAGCAACTTCTTCATGAACATATCTCCCCAGGCAAGGGAAACAAAAGCAAAAATGAATAAGTGGGACTGTAACAAACTAAAAAGCTTCTGTGCAGCAAAGGATACCATCAGTAGAACAAAAAGACATCCTACAGTATGGGAGAATATATTCATAAACGACATATCCAATAAGAGATTGACATCCAAATTATATAAAGAGGTCATGCACCTCAACAAACAAAAAGCAAATAAACCAATTATAAAATGGGCAGAGGAGATGAACAGACACTTCTATAAAGAAGAAATTCAGATGGCCAACAGGCACATGAAAAGATGCTCCACATCACTAGTCATCAGAGAAATGCAAATTAAAACCACAGTGAGATATCACCTCACACCAGTTAGGATGGCCAACATCCAAAAGACAAACAACAACAAATGTTAGTGAGGATGTGGAGAAAGGGGAACCCTCCTACACTGCTGGTGGGAATGTAAATTAGTACAACCATTGTTGAAAGCAGTATGGAGGTTCCTCAAAAAACTCAAAATAGAAATACCATTCGACCCAGGAATTCCGCTACTAGAAATTTACCCTAAGAATGCAGCAGTCCAGTTTGAAAAAGACATATGCACCCCTATGTTTATTGCAGCACTATTTACAATAGCCAAGAAATGGTAGCAACCTAAGTGTCCATCAGTAGATGAATGGATAAAGAAGATGATGTATATATACACATGGAATATTATTCATCCACAAGAAGAAAACAAATCCTACCATTTGCAACAACATGGATGGAGCTAGAGGGTATTTTGCTCAGTGAAATAAGCCAGGCAAAGAAAGACAAGTATCAAATGATTTTACTCATCTGTGGAGTATAAGAACAAAGAAAAAAATGGAAGGAACAAAACCGCAGCAGACTCACAGAACCCAAGAATGGGCTAACAGTTACCCAAGGGCAAGGGACTGGGGAAGATGGGTGGGAAGGGAGGGATAAGGAGGAAAAGTGCTATTACAATTAGCACACGTAATGTATCGGGGGTGGGGGTGGGGTGGAGGTATACGGGGAAGGCAGTATAACACAGAGAAGACAAGTAGTGATTCCATAACATCCTACTATGCTGATGGACAGTGAGTGTAATGGGTTATGTGGTGGGGACTTGATAATAGGGGGAGTCTAGTAACCTTAATGTTGCTCATGTAAGTGTATATTAATAATAGCAAAATAAAAGAAAAAGAAAGTTAAATGTAATGTGTTTATGCTGAGACTAACTAGGTAGTTCTTTAGTGGAGTGTTTTGTGGTATTTCTCCCCGTGCATATCAGCAATTATTGGTACTTTTTTTTCTAGGACATAAGGACTGCATTAAGATGATAATATATATCCAATGTCATAGTTCCTCAAATATACAATAACTCTGATATGAATAAGCAAGAACAAAATATTGAGATTCAATAAATTACTTTTTATTGTCACAAAGCAAAAATCCTCTGGAGGGTGAGAACACTACTTCTTTTTCGTCAGTTGACAGCTTGGTGCAGTGAAAAAATTATGAACTTAAGATTTGAAAAGAACTGCATTTAAGTTCCTGTTTTACCATTTCTCAGGTGTGAGATGTTGGACAAGTGACTAAAGCTCCCTGATCTTCACTTTCTCATCTGAGGAATGATAACTAGATTGTGAAGGTGTTAGTGAGTTTTAGACATAATGTATGCAGTAGAGTTTTTCATATAGTAGACACTCAACAAATGGTGTTTTCATTCATTTTTATTATTATGCAGTTTCAGTATACTCTCCTGGCAGTTTCAGATAACAAGATGTTTTCAAAGGGTAAAGTAATGATGGGGAGCTTGAGTTGAGATGAACAGGTCAAGTGCTTGCTAATAAACAAGGGTATGAGCGAGAGTTTGATTAGAGGAACAGAGCCCATTAAATAGTATATGGTTAGAGATTTTTAAAAAATAGGGATTACACCTTAACAATTCTAGAGCTGGTAGAAACAGACACTCAAGGAGGAGATCTGGGTGTGGAGGAGAGCTAGAATGCATGGGAGTCCTCTTCTGTCTTGCACTACCTGCAACTGCTGCCAGGGTGACCTATAGGAGGAGCTGTGCTCTGGATTCATCGCCAAGTTGTAACACACTTAATCCAGGACTAGCAGACACTGAAAGACCAATGGATCTGACTGATGTCCCACCCCCCACAAGGTAAGCTACCAGATCAGTGATAGCATGTGTCAAGTATCTTAATACCTGGAGTCTATACTAACTTTCAAGGAAAAAATAATGGCTGCTGTGTCACTTCTACCTTCTCATAGTATGTGAATTCCTCCTGTGTCTAGCACTGACTCTCAGCCATGTAGGAAGGGCAATCTGGGAAAGGTAGTTTCAGTTTAGTTGCGATGATACATTACAAAGAAGGCATCATACCAAGTAACAGCTTGTAACTCCAGTACTGCTGATAAGGAGGAGCTGAAGTGGCTCTTTATGGTCCATATTAATGAGTGGGGAAGAGCAAGTAGAAGCCCCCTCATCCTATTTTTTTAACATTTTACTTTGAAACAATTTCAGACTTACAGAAAAGTGTGTACAAGTAACTCCATTATATTTATCACCTAGATTCCCCCATTTCACCAAATTTGCATATTCTTCTCTTTATCTCTCTCTTGGTAAATAAATAGACACACATGCACATGTATACATATTTACACATTTTTTTCTGTGAAACATTTGAGACTAAATGGTGCACTTGGAGACACTTTACTGCCAAAGACCTCCAAGTGTATATTCTAGGAACAAGGACATCCTCTTACATGACCTCATTATAATTACCAAAAATAGAAAAGTGGCTTTGATATAATACTTTTAACTAATCCCCAAGCTTTTAAAGTTTTACTCAGTTATTACAATGAGGTCCTTTATGGCCAAAAAATTAATTTTTAAATACATTGGTCTTGTCCACATTCCAATCCAGGGTCACATGTTGAATTTAATTATCATGTCTCTCTAGTCTCCTTTATTCTGGACCAGTTCTTAAGTCTGCCTTAGCCTTTCATAACATTGTCAATATTTTAAAAGCGTAAGTGGATACTTTTGTATATTTCCCTCTGATTTGGGTTATCTGATTTTTTTCTTAAAATTGGACTGAGAAATTTGACAGGAAGAGCAAGAAGTGATGGTATGTCTTTTCTACTGCCTAACATGAGATGGTGTCTGCCTTCTCCTCTAATTGTCAAGATATATCCCTGTACCTTACATGCACTGGTTCTATCATTTCAGTGAAGTTTTGTTTTCTCAAGACCAGAGTTGGCAATTTTTTTCCTGTAAAGTGCCAAAGAGTAGTTTTGACTTTACAGGCCATGTGTCTGTCACAACCAGTCAACCTGTTGTGGTGTAAATGTAACCTTAGGCAATGTATAACAAATATGTGTGACTTTGTTCCAGTAAAACTTTATTTTTGGACATTGAAATTTGAATTTCATCTAATTTGCATGTCATAAAATACATTCTTTTTAAAAATTCATTTTAAATGATTTAAAAATGTAAAATCATTATTTGCTCTTGATTCATAGAAAAACAGACTTTGCAATCCATAGTTTGCTAAGCCCTCCCCTGGACTTGCCGGTATTGATACTCACAGCTGCTTTCTTCCTTATCATGGCTTCTCTGTCACCCAGATAATCTCAGTTGTAAAGACTGTCTTTGAATGTTCTCTTTGCCATTGGATGAGCTGAAATGTGTGGAAGGAATGCAGTGCTGTTTTTACTTATATTTATAGAAACTGATTTTTCTTTATTACTCCATATTTTTCTCTGATTCTCTTTTTGTATGTGAGTATTGTGCTTAGAACTAATTTTCATCTATTGCACATTATATGACACTATTAGTTTGATTAATTAATGCATAACACATCCTGGAGACTAATTTGTTTACTCCTAGTGGTCTCATTAAGGCTTGCCATATGAATGCGGGATTAGGTTTAAAAAGGGAATCACCTTAGAGTGATTGACTCCCATGTCTATTAAAAAAGAAAAAAAAATCTGACAAATAAAAATCAAGTAATCTATATCCCTCTCTTTAACAATAAAAGAGTGTTAAAGGATTTCTAATGCTACACACATATAACTTGACTTCCTACAGTGATATTATTGAGTTGCATGATTTACTTTCAAATTTTGATCATAGAGAAAGCCAGTTAAAGCTAGTATTTTCCTCCATAGGTGAATAGAACAATGAAGACTTGCATCTCTGCTTTAATTCTGCATGCGGGTGCATATTTTAAGTTTAGTATCTTACCACCCATGATAACATTATTGTCCCTCATGCAGGAACAAAGCAGCTTCTAATAAACAAGACTGTTGTTAGGTGAACCCCAGCCAGCATGCATTGTCAAAGGCAGGAGAACACATTTCTTGATATATTTTTGTACTGTGTTCTGCTTTTTTAGGAATAGTTTATCCACCTTGGTAGCATGAGATGATGGGCATTATAAATTGTAATCCTTCCCCATTTCTGCTTTGAATGCACTGGTTTTGACTGAGTACTTAGATATTCTGACAGAGTTGCCATATGAAAATCCTGAGAAATGTAGATGTATGCACCTGTCCTGAGCATGTTTCTCTAAACTCTTATCTGTCACCAAATGCCCCTTCCAAGGTCTTGCCCTTTGAAAAGTGCTGAAATCCAGTTATCAGCGGGGGTTTCTGCTGTGTGCCTGAGAGTTATTTTAGTAAGAACATGTTTTGTAATTAGAAATCTTGGTGCTCTGAGCATACTACAGAGCTGAATATGCAGGCATTTTCCCTTTTATTGAGAAATCTCTGCAGAAGGTTTGAGGCAGATCTTCACAGCTTAATTTGCAAGATAACAAGTGTATTGTGTTTTTATTGCTTGTGTAGCTCCAGGTCTTCTCAGAGAGTGGCAGTGGCATAGTTTATAAGGAGTTTTAGTTATTGCCTGGCTTTGGGTATTTATGCTTTCAAAAATGCGGAGTAAACAGTTTGTGATAAATTCTCTCTGGACCAAGGTTATTGGAACTTCTTCACAGGAGATATTTAGGTATTGGAGAGGAACTCCACTGTCCTATGTGGTTTCAATGCAATCAAGTCTGCAGAACTGGGGTTGAAGAAGATGACCTCCAAAGATAGGCTGGCCTTGGGCGAAATTGTTAAGTAGGCAAAGTTCCCAGTTTCCATTTATCATTTCACTAGAATGCCTTCAAGCTGTTTCTTCCCTCCCAAGAGTTATTCTACCACTCAGTTCATCAGACAATCTTTCCAGTCTTAACATTCAAAATGCACCTGATCTGGGCCCTGTTCCCCTAGGATCTCCATGATGGTGTGAAGTGATTATTTAAATTAAATCACTTTCATAACATAATAAGTGATTCTCTTCCTGCATATCCTGTTCCATTGCTCTTCATTCTCTTAACATGTATGAATTTTAGAAGGAGCCAAAAAGAACCTCTGTGTCTTCATGTAAAGGGATAACTCCAATAGCAAGTGTTTCAAATATCATGGCCAAAAAGTGAGGAAAGTATTTTGGAGGTCTTTTCACTCTGTTGTTGTGGTTGATGTTTTTAATTTAATTGAAGTACAGTTGATATACAATATTATATTGGTTTCAAATATGCAACATAGTGATTCAACAGTTATATACATTATTAAACCCTCACCCCAACTAGTGTAGTTTCTGTCAAATAGAAAAATGTTACAGAACTATGACTTTGTTTTCTATGCTGTACTTTCATCCCCATTACTTATTTATATTACAATTGAGATTTTGTGCCTCTTTATTCCCTTCACCTATTTCACTTAACTACTCCAATACCTCCCCCATGGTAACCACCAGTCACTTCTCAGTGTCTATGAGTCCACTTCTGTTTTGTTCATTTTGTTTGTTTTGTTTTTAGATTCCACATGTAAGTGAAATCGTATGGTATTTGTCTTTCTCTGACTGAATTAATTCACTTAGCATAGTACTCTTTAAGTCCATCCACATTGTTACAAATACCAGGATTTATTTCTTTTTTTGTGCGTGAATAATATTCCATTGTGCATATGTACCACATTTTCTTTATCAATTCATCTATTGATGGACACTTTGGTTGCTTCCATAACTTGGCTGTTGTAAATAATGTGGCAATAAACACACAGAGATTTTGTTTACTTCAGGTAAATTCCTATAATTAGAAATACTGGATCTTTTGGTATTTCTATTTTTAGTTTTTTATGGAACCTCCATACTGCTTTCCTTAGTGGCTACATCAATTTATATTGTTACCAACAGTGTAGGAAGATTCCCTTTTCTCCACATCCTCATCAATATTTGTTATTTCTTGTTTTGGGATAGTAGCCATTCTGACTGGTGTGAGGTGGTGTGAGGTGATATCTCATTGTGGTTTTGATTTGCATTGCCCTGGTGATTAGTGATGTGGGGCAGCTTTTTATGTGCCTGTTGGCCATCAGTATGTCTTCTTTGGAAAAATGTCTGTTCAGGTCCTATGTCCATTTTTTTGTTGGGTTGGTTGTTTTTTTTTCTTGGTGTTGAAGCATATAAATTCTTTATATGTTTTGGATGTTAACCCCTTATCAGATACATAATTTGTGAATGTATTCACATATTATAGGTTGCCTTTTTGTTTTGTTGATGTCCTTTGCTATAAAGAAGCTTTTAGTTTGAAATAGTACTACTTGTTATTCTTGCTTTTGTTTCCCTTGCCTGGGAGACATGACCAGAAAAAAAATTACTCATGCTTATGTTCAAGAAATTTTTGCCAATGTTTCTTCAGAGTTTTGTTGTTTCATGTCTTACATTTAGGACTTTAATCCATTTCAAGTTTACTCTTCTGTATGGAGTTAGATAGTAATCCAGTTTCATTTTCTTGCAAGTTGCTACCCAGTATTCCCAACACCAGTTATTGAAAGGACAGTCTTTTCCCCATTGTATATTCATGTCTCCCTTATCATATATGAATTGACCGTATATGAGTAGATTTATATCTGGGCTCTCTATTCTGCTCCATTGATTTATGGGTCTGTTCTTGTGACAGTACCATATTGTTGTAATTATTTTAGCTTTGTAGTATATCTTGAAATCAGGGAGGATGATATTCCCCAGCTTTGTTTTTCTGTCTCAAGATTACTTTGGCTCTTTGGGATCTTCTGTGGTTCACATGAATTTTGGGATTATTTGCTCTATCTAGTTCATTGAAAAATGTCTGGTATGTTGACAGGAATTGCATTGAATCTGTAGATTGCTTTAGGCAGGATGGCCATTTTGGCAATATTAATTCTTCCAATCCCTGAACATGGGATGTATTTCCATCTATTTGTGTCTTCTTTAATTTCTCTTATGAGTGTCTTACAGTTTTTAGGGTCTTTCGGAGGTCTTTTCCCTCTTTGGTTAGGTTTATTCCTAGGTATTTTATTATTTTTGATGTAATTATAAATTGAATTATTTTCCTCATTTCACTTTCTGCTAGTATTAGTATATCAGAATGCAACAGATTTATGTATATTGATTTTGTTTCCGGCAACCTTGTTGAATCCAGTTATTAGTTCTAATAGTTTTTTGATGGAGTCTTTAGGGTTTTCTATATATATAGTATCATGTCATCTGCAAATAGTGACAGTTTCACTTCTTCCTTACCAATTTGGATGCCTTTTAATCTCTTCATCTTGTCTGATTACTATGGCTAGGACCTCCAGTACTATATGGGATAAAAGTGGTAAGTGTGGGCATCATTGTCTTGTTCCTGATCTTAGAGGAAAATCTTTTTTATCTTTTTACCATTAAGTCTGATGCTAGCTGTGGGTTTGCTGTATATGGCCTTTATTATGTTGAGGTATGTTCCTTCTGTACCCATTTTGTTGAAAGTTTCTATCATGAGTAGATGTTGAATTTTGAAAAATGCTTTTTCATCATCTATTGAGATGATCAAAGGGTATTTACCTTTCCTTTTCTTAACACAGTGTTTCACATTGATTGATTTGCAAATATTGTACCATCCTTGCATCCCTGGAATAAATCACTTGGTCACAGTGGATGATCCTTTTGATGTATTTTTTAATTCAGTTTGCTAATATTTTTTTGAAGATTTTTGCATCTATGTTCAGCGATATTGGTCTCTGTAATTTTCTTTTTTTTTTGTATTGTTTTTGTCTGGTTTTGGTATTAGAGTAATGCTGGCCTCATTGAATAAGCCTGGAAATATTCCTTGTCTTCTATTTTTTGGAATACTTTAAGAAGAATGGCTATAAGCTCTTCATTACATGTTTGGTAGAATTCACTTGTGAAACTATCTGGTCCTGGCTTTTGTTTCCTTGGGAGTTTTTTGATTACCTATTCAATTTTGTTACTGGTAATTGGTCTGTTCAGATTTTCTGCTCCTTTCTGAGTCAGTCTTAGAAGGTTGTACTTTTCTAGGAATTTGTCCATTTCTTCTAGGTTGTCCAATTTATTGGTGTACAATAAATAACAATAAATAATCATAGAATTCTCTTATAATTCTTTGTATTTCTGTGGTGTCAGTTGTAACTTCCTTTTTTTCTGATTTTGTTTATTTGTGTCCTCTTTCTTTTTTCCTGATAAGTCTGGCTCAGGGTTTTTCTATTTTGTTTATCTTCTCAAAGAACTAGGTCTTGGTTTCATTGATTTTTTTTCTATTGTTTTCTTATTTTTAGTCATATTTATTTATGCTCAAATATTAACTATTCTCCTTCTTTTACTAACTTTAAGTTTTCTTTGTCCATCTTTTTCTAGTTCCTTTTGTTATGAATTTAGATTGTTTATTTGGGATTGTTCTTGTTTCTTGAGGTAAGCCTATGTTGCTATGTACATCCCTCTTAGAACCGCTTTTGAACATCCCACATATTTTGCACTGTTGTAATTCTGTTTCCATTTATCTCCATGTATTATTGATTTACTCTTTGATTTGTTAATTGATCCACTGATTATTTAGAAACATGTTGCTTAACCTCCATTGTGTGTTTGTGGGGCTTTTTGTTTTGTTTTCTTTTCATCATGTAACTGATTTCTGGTTTCATACCATTGTGATCTGAAAAGATGCTTGATACAATTTAATTCTTTTTAAATTTATTGATGCTCTTTTTGTGTCCTAATATGTGGCCTCATCTAGAGAGTATTCCATGTGTTCTTGAGAAAATGTGTATCCTGCTGCTTTTGTGTTGTATGTTCTGTATATATCTGTTAAGTCCATTTGGTCTAGTGTGTCATTCAACACCTCTGTTTCTTTAGTTATTTTCTGTCTGGATGATTTATTCATTGATGTAAATGGGGTGTTAAAATCCCCTAATATGATTGTGTTGCCATCTATTTCTCCCTTTAGGTCTATTAGTATTTGTTTCACAAATTTAGGTGCTTTTTGTTGCATACATAGATATTTACAATTGCTATATCCTCTTGTTGTACTGATCCATTTATCATTATGTCAAGTCTTTCTTTATCTCTTGTTACTTTTTGTTTTGAAGTCTGTTTTGTCTTGTTTAAGTTCTGCTCCTCTTGCTTTTTTCTCTCTTTCATTTGCATGCAATATCTTTGCCATCCTTTCATTTTCAGTCTGTGTTTGTCTTTAGGTCTAAAATGAATCTCTTCAGGCAGCATATAGATGGGACTTGCTTCTTTTTCCATTCTGCCATTCTATTTCTTTTGACTGGTGTATTTAGTCCAATTACATTTAAGGTAATTATTGATAGGTGTGTTCTTATTGCCATTTTATTGTTTTCTGGTAATTTTTGTAGTTCCTCTCTGTTCATTTCTTCCTCTCTTATATTTTTCTGTTGTTATTTGATGGCTTACTAATGGTTTACTAAGATGATGGCTTTATGAAATTGGCTTCCTGTGGTGCCCAGTAGCTCAGAACTCTTTGCTTAACAGTGCCTGGTTCTCTCTGGCAGCTGAACTCAGTTGCTGTTGGTAGGCTGTGGGAGGCCCACCTTTCTGCCTGCCTGAGGCAGTGACTGGTCCCCACAGCTAAACTCTGCATACCTTTATGTGATGTGAGGCACTTCTGCTAGGATTCCTTGTGGGCTGGGTGGTCCTCTGCCTGCCTGTCAGCAGTGAAGGCCTGCTGCTGGGCCAGTGTTCTGGGCAAGGCAGATGGGCAAGGGAACATGGCCCATGGTTGTGCTGCCAGTGAAGGACATGAAGCATTTGTGTTTGGCTCCTGCTAGTGCCTGGCCAGTGGGCTGAAGGAGGGCTGGGAAGTGTCATCCATCTACACTCTTTATTCCCAAGAGGGCTCCCTTCAACTCCTGCCCCTCTGGTACACTTCCTGATGCTGGTAAACCTTTCAAACTGCTGTCTCTGTGTTGCATCTCAGAGGGACCAATGGAGTGTGTCTGTCCTACACAGTGACAAGAATCTCAGTCCATCAGAGGTCTCCAGGTCTTTCTGGTGTCCAACCACATTAATCACCACACCCAATGCAGTGTGGACTCATACTCCTGGAGCAGATCTCCAGGGCCAGGTGTGCTGGATTCCTGAGCACTTATACCCTCCCAGCATCATTTCTCTCCCTCCCACTTGTGGGCTGCGATAGGGTGAAGGTTTGGATCACCATCTGCCCTTTACTCTTCTCCATAAAATCCTGTCTTCTTCCCCAGGTGTAGGTGGTCTGTTCTGCAGTCTTCAGGTTATTGGCATGGTTAGTTGTATTTGTTGTAGTTGGTTCCTTGGTATATACACAGGAGGAGGCTTCCACCCTACCATCCTAATTCACCAACTTTTCACTGAGTCTCCTTTTTGCTCTTGAAACCATTTCATAAGCAAATAGCTCCTGAAAGGAGGCAGTGCCTTCTCTAATAGTATGTGCCTAAAGATTAACAAATATTAAAGCTGACTCTCAGAATAATTATTTGGCAGACCCCTTAACTCTGCAAATCAGCTAACCAGTATAGAAGCAAGAATGGTAACAAGTAAATAAATAAATAAGAAGCAGCTTATAAAAGGCAAAGTGAGAACCCAAGCCTGTGCCCCACCTCAGCTCACTGGCGGGAGGAAGAGAAATGGAGTGGAGAGGAGGTGGAAGCCTAGGACTGCTGAACACCCAGCCCTGGAGATCTGCTTTGGACCACAAACTTACTTTGTGTGATGCTCTGGAGGTTGGTGGGGTTGGGGAGCTAGGACAGGCAGAATGCTTGAGACACTGATTCTGGCTGTTTGTGGAGGATGGGGACATCTGACCCCTCTGGGAAAAAGGAAAGGCAGGCAGTCTGAGAGGCTTCCTAGCAACTAGAGGGCTGCTGAAGGGGTGGGGTTTGCACAGGAGAAGGGATACATGGACAGCGTTGTCTGGGTGTGCTCTGCCCAGCAGGTTGGGAACTTTGAGGAGCTTAAGGAGCTCCATCCCCCTGGCTGGTTACACAGCTCTGAGGCCTCCCAATGTGACATGCAGCCAGCTGCACCTTACCCCTGGCCTGCCAACCCCAGCTTGCAAACTGGCAGTCACTGCACTGGCGTCAGGCCAGACAAAGGGAGGCCCCACCTACAACAGCTAGAGATGCCAAGCACAGAGGCTTACACCTGTGTGCTTGGGACACTGGCTCTGACATTGGAGACAGGCACTGAAGCCGGAAAGCAGGAAACAGCTCTTTCCTCCCCCAAGGCACCAGCTCCACTCCCCTACGACACCCAACCTCACTCCAGGGGCTGAGCAGCTCCAGAGACTAGAGCTCCTGGGCACTAGAGGGCACCACATAGAGCTATGAAACGTCAAAGGAACCTGGTCCAGACCAAAATCTCACAAACCCCAGAAAAAGGGCCAAATGAAACTGAACTCACTAGTCTTCCTGAAAGAGAGTTCAAAATAAAAAGCATAAACATGCTCATGGAGGTACTGAAAAATATTCAAGAACTCAGGAACGAATTTAAGATGGAGATTCAATCATTAAGAAATTCCATATCTGAAATGAAACATACAGTGGAGGGAGGGATTTAAAAGGAAATTAGATATAGTAGAAGAGATGGTAAATGGAATAGAAACTAGAGAGGAGGAATACAAAGAAGATGAGTCACAGAGAGAAAAAAGGATCTCTAAGAATGAAAGAATATTGAGAGAACTGTGTGACAAATCCAAACGGAACAATATTCACATTATAGGGGTACCAGAAGAAGAGAGAGAAAAAGTGGTAGAAACTGTCATTGAGGAGGTAATTGCTGAAAACTTCCCCAATCTTCAGGAACGAGATAGTCTCTCAGGCCATGGAGGTGCACAGATCTCCCAACACAAGGGACCCAAGGAAGACAACATCAAGACATATAATAATTAAAATGTCAAATATTAAGGATAAAGACAGACTTTTAAAAGCAGCTAGACAGAGAAAAAATATCATATACAAAGGAAAACCCATCAGGCTATCATCAAACTTCTCAACAGAAACCTTACAGGACAGAAGGGAGTGGCATGATATATTTAATGCAATGAAGCAGAAAGGCCTCGAACCAAGAATACTCTACCTGGCAAGGTTATCATTTAAATTTGAAGGAGGGATGAAACAATTTTCAAATAAGCAAAAGCTGAGAGAATTTACCTGCCACAAACCACTTCTACAGTGCATTTTGGAGGGACTGCAATACATGGAAGTGCTCCTAAGGCTAAATAGCTGTCACCAGGGGAAATAAAACCTCAGCAAAGTAGAACAATTAATTACTAAGCAAATGCAAAATCAAATCAGCTACCTCCAAAGTCAGTCAAGGGATAGACAAAGAGTACAGGATATGACACCTAACATGTAAAGAGTGGAGGAGGAATGAAAAGGAGGATAAAAAAAGAATGTTATGTTTTGTTTGTAATAGCACACTAAATGAGTTAAATTAGACTCTTAGATAATAAGGCAGTTACCCTTGAACCTTTGGTAACCACGAATCTAAAGCCTGCAATGGCAATAAGTACATACCTATCGATAATCACCCTAAATGTAAATAGTCTGAATGCACCAAGCAAAAGACATAGAGTCACTTAATGGATAAAAAAAACAATATCCATCTATATGCTGCCTACAAGAGACTCACTTCAAACTCAAAGATATACACAGACCGAAAGTAAAGGGATGGAAAAAGATATTTCATGCAACTAATAGGGAGAAAAAAGCAGGAGTTGCAGTACTTGTATCAGACAAAACAGACTTCAAAAAAAAGAACGTAACAAGAGATAAAGAAGGACATTACTTAATGATAAAAGGGTCAGTCCACCAAGAGAATATAACTATTATAATTATCTATGCACCCAACACAGGATCACCTGCATATGTGAAACAAATACTAACAGAATTAAAGGAGGGAATAGAAAGCAATGCATTCATTTTAGGAGACTTCAACACACCACTCACTCCAAAGGACAGATCAACCAGACAGAAAATAAGTAGAGACAGAGGCACTGAACAACGTATTAGAACAGATGGACCTAATGGATATCTACAGAACACTCCATCCAAAAGCAACAGGATACACATTCTTCTCAAGTGCACATGGAACATTTTCAAGAATAGATCATATACTAGGCCACAAAAAGAACCTCCGTAAATTCAAAAAGATTGAAATTGTACCAGCCAGCTTCTCAGATCACAAAGGTATGAAACTAGAAATAAATTACACAAAGAAAATGAAAAAGCCCACAAACACATGGAGGCTTAATAACATGTTCCTAAATAATCAATGGAACAATGACCCAATAAAAACAGAGATCAAGCAATATATGGAGACAAATGACAACAACAACAACACCACAAAATCTGTGAGATTCAGCGAAGGCTGTGCTAAGAGGGAACCATATTGCAATACAGGCCCACCTCAGGAAAGAAGAACCATCCCAAATGAACAATCTAAACTCACAATTTATGAAACTAGAAAAGGAAGAACAAATAAGGCCCAAAGTCAGTAGGACGGTCATAATAAAGATTAAAGCAGAAATAAATAAAATCGAGAAAAATAAAAAAATAGAATCAATGAAAGCAGGAGCTAGTTCTTTGAGAAAATAAACAAAACAGATAAACCCCTAGCCAGACTTATCAAGAAAAAAAGTCTACACACATAAACAGAATCAGAAATGAGAAAGGAAAAATCACTACAGACACCATCGAAATACAAAGAATTATGAGAGAATAATATGAAAAACTATATGCTAACAAATTAGATAATGTAGAAGAAATGGACAACTTTCTAGAAAAATACAACCTCCCAAGGCTGACCCAGAAAGAAACAGAAAATCTGAATACACCAATTACCAGCAAGGAAATTGAATTGGTAATCAAAAACTACCTAAGAACAAAACTCCTGTACCAGATGGTTTCATTGCTGAATTTTATCAAACATTTAGTGAAGACCTAATACCCATTCTCCTTAAAGTTTTCCAAAAACTAGAAGAGGAGGGAATACTCCCAAACTCATTCTGCGAGGCCAACAGCAATCTAATACCAAACCAGGCAAAGACAGCACAAAAAAAGAAAATTACAGACCAATATCCCTGATGAACATAGACGCAAAAATGCTCAACAAAATATTTGCAAACTGAATTCAAAAGTACATCCATAGACCATCCATGATGATCAAGTGGGATTCATCCCAGGGATGCAAGGATGGTACAACATTAAAAAATCCATCAACATTATCCACCACATCAACAAAAAGGACAAAAACCTCATGAGCATCTCCATAGCTGCTGAAAAAGCATTCAACAAAATTCAACATCCATTCCTGATACAAACTGTCCACAAAATTAGTACAAAGGGCAAGTACCTCAACATAATAAAGGCCATATATGACAAACCCACAGCCAACGTTATACTTAACAGCGAGAAGCTGAAAACTTTTCCTTTAACATCGGGAACAAGACAAGGATGCGTACTCTCCCCACTTTTATTCAACATAGTTCTAGAGGTCCTAGCTATGGCAATCAGACAAAACAAAGAAATAAAAGGAATGCAGACTGGCAAGGAAGAGGTCAAACTTTCCCTGTTTGCAGGTGACATGATATTGTACATGAAACCCTAAGGAATGCACTCCAAAAGTACTAAATCTAATATCTGAATTCAGCAAAGTTGTGGAGTATAAAATTAATACACAGAGATCTGTTGCATTCCTACACACCAATTATGAACTAGCAGAAAGAGAAATCAGGAGAACAATTCCATTCACAATTGCATCAAAAAGAATAAAATACCTAGGAATAAATCTAATGAGGGAAGTAAAAGACCTATACCCTGAAAAGTACAAGACACTCATGAGAGAAATTAAAGAGGATACCAATAAATGGAAACATATCCTGTGCTTGTGGATAGGAAGAATTAATATTGTCAAAATGGCCATCCTGCCTAAAGCAATCTACAGATTCAGTGCAATCCCTATCAAAATACCAATAGCATTCTTTAATGAACTAGCGCAAAGAGTTCTAAAATTCATATGGAACCACAAAAGACACTGAATAGCCAAAGCAATCCTGAGAAGAAGAATAAAGCATGGGATATCTCGCTTCCCAACTTCAAGCTCTATTACAAAGCCACAGTAATCAAGACAATTTAGTAGTGGCACAAAAAGAGACCCATAGACCAGTGGAACAGAATAGAGAGTCCAGAGATTAACTCAAGCATATATGGTCAATTAACAAACGATAAAGGAGCCATGGATATACAATGGGGAAGTGACAGCCTCTTCAACAGCTGGTGTTGGCAAAACTGGACAGCTACATGTAAGAGAATGAAACTGGATTATTGTCTAACCCCATACACAAAAGTAAACTCAAAATGGATCAAGGACCTGAATGTAGTCATAAAACCATAAAACTCATAGAAGAAAACATAGGCAAAAATCTCTTGAATATCAACATGAGCAACTTTTTCCTGAACGCATCTCCTTGGGCAAGGGAAACAAAATAAAAATGAACAAATGGGACTACATCATGTTAAAAAGCTTCTGTACAGCAAAGGACACTATCAGCAGAAGAAAAAGGCATCCTACTGTATGGAATATGTTTGTAAATGACATTTCTGACAAGTGGTTAACATTCAAAATATATAAAGAACTCATATGCCTCAATACCCAAAAAGCAAATTAAAAAATGGGCAGAGGATATGAACAGACAATTCTCCAAAGAAGGAATTCAGATTGCCAACTGGCACATGAGAAGATGCTCCACGTCGCTAATTATCATGGAAATGCAAATTAAAACCACAATGAGATATCACCTCATGCCAGTTAGGATGGCCAACATAGAAAAGAATAGCAACAACAAATGCTGGCAAGGATGCAGAGAACGGGGAACCCTCCTACACTGCTGGTGGGAATGTAAACTAGTTTAACCATTGTGGAAAGCAGTATGGAGGTTCCTCAAAAAGCTAAAAATAGAAATACCATTTGACCCAGGAATTCCACTCTTAGGAATTTACCCTAAGAATTCAGGAGCCCAGTTTGAAAAAGACAGATGCACCTCTATGTTTATCGTAGCACTATTTACAATAGCCAAGAAATGGAAGCAACCTAAGTGTCCATCAGTAGATGAATGGATAAAGGAGATGTGGTACATATACACAATGGAGTATTATTCAGCCATAAGAAGTAAACAATCCTACCATTTGCAACAACATGGATGGAGCCAGAGGGTATTATGCTCAGTGAAATAATCCAGGCAGAGAAAGAGAAGTACCAAATGATTTCACTCATCTGTGGAGCATAAGAACAAAGCAAAAGCTGAAGGAACAAAACAGCAGCAGACTTACAGAACTCAAGAATGGACTAACAGTTGCCAAAGGGAAAGGGACTGGCGGGGGGCAGGGGGGGGGGTTAGTGGGAAGGGAGGAAGGGAGAAGGGGAATAAGGGGCATTGGATTAGCACACATAATGTAGGGGGCGGGCACTGGGAAGGCAGTATAGCACAGAGAAGACAAGTAGTGATTCTATAGCATTCTAGCATCTTACTACACTGATGGACAGTGACTGTAATGGGGTATGTGGTGGGGACTTGATAATGGTGGGAATCTAGTCATCACAATGTTGCTCATGTAATTGTATATTAATGATACCAAAAAAAAGGCAAAGTGAGAAAAAAGAAGAGGAAGAATGAAATTACAACCATTTAGTTGGGAAAGGAACTTTTATCAGCCAGAAAGGAAAAGATTAGCTGATTGGGTTTGGTGTTGTAATAATTGTTTTACATGAAATGCTTCCAATAAGCTATAGAGTAAAGTAAAGCCATTGAGCCTTTGGTGCTGGGAGGGAACCTCGCAATTAACCAAGCCATGTATTTGGCCAAGCCATGTATTTTGGAGGTGAGAAATTTGAAACACATAATATAAACTGATTTCATTCAAACTCAAGGTAAAGAGATCTTAATACAAGGGATATTAGAGCCCCTGAAATATTGAAGAATAACATTTCAACTTGAAACTAAGCAACCATAATAGAACAGACCAATGATTAGGATCACAAATTTAAATTTGGACATATTTAGAAACCTGTTTACTAGTTGTGTGACATTTGACTATTAGGAATACTATTTTGCTAAGCCAACTTCATACCCTCACCTATAAGATTCAGATTATTAAAGCAAATAAGGGCCCAACAATATAATATCAGTATCTTGCCTGACATAATCTGGGCAATCAATTAATACCTCTTATTGACACTGCTTTTCTTTCAAAAAAAATGTTTCTCTTACCACAGGTAATAAATTAAGTAGAATGAGAGTGAAAAGCAAAGTGAAATTTTGAAAGCTTGGTCATTGTATAAAATATCTATAATCTCCCATACAAATATACTCCAGAATTTTCCTGACATTGAGGTATTTTTTTGTTTTACTGAGAATAACTGCATTCTGAAGAGGGATAACAATTAAAAACAAAGAGGAAAGATATGATTAGAGGAGAACGCCTATGATTAACTTCTATTTGGGTAATTTAGGGCAGCAGTCTTCAACCTGGGTACATGAAATGCTAGGTCTGCATAAAGATTGTCTATAGGGTACAAAAGTGTAGAAAGTTTAAAGGGATCTGATTCCCAAATCTCAACTTTTCTACAGACCCCTTCCTAAAGTTGGTCTGCCCTGGAAGCCTGCTCTTGATACCTCTCTATCATGATTGCCTTATCCTAAATCCACAAAAGAAAGCCAGATATTTTATCCATCCCACGTTTTAAATCTTCTAATTACATTGCTCTAAATGAACAAACAAAAACAAAAACCTCTGGGGTGACAAAGGCCACTTCAAAACATACTTGTAATTGATGTTAAGAATCAAAATGACAGCTTCCCTTCACCATCCATCTCACTGAGAGAAAGATTTTCAATAAAAGTTTCATCTCTGTGTTTAATAACTTTTTCAAAAATTGACGATATGTGTGCTTTTTAATCAATTACATACAAATGGTAACCATAATGCAAAGAAGAATTTAGACCTTAAAGCATATGTTCATGACTGTGTATGATATTCCTAATAAAAATTTAATGTTATAGGGTTTTTTTCTTAACTTATTTAATATTATATTTGGTTCTTTTTCCTCTTACATTGAAATGCTTGGTTGTTAATATTACCCTATATACTTATTTGATTTATCCTCCAGTTCAAAATTATTTCACAATACAGTAAAAAATAAAATCACTAAGGAAATTTAAGACATTTTTAGTTTTTTCTTTTTGGTCCTAGAATATATACTATTATGGATAAATTGTCAGAGTAACATCCTTACTATATTCTTAAACTGTATTACTAATGAAATCAAATTTTATATAGAATGTTATTGATGTGTTTTACTTTGTTTTTAAGTAAAGTGCAGTAGTCCATTAAAACAGTCCTCTAATGCTGAACATTTAAATTGTTTTTAACCTTTTGTTTCAAATCATTCTGCTATGAATAATCACTTCCTGTGATATTTCATACCTGAGATGGCTTTCTTTCTCTACTAGGTGAAATCCTTGTAGTTGGATTGCTAAATCAGTTGGTTAAATCTATGCAGTTTTGTTTGTTATGCCGAATTCTCTTCTACCATTGTAAAGCCATTTTTCAGTCACTCTAGCAATGGTACAGATATTTCTCTGCAGTGTTGCCATCAGAGCATGTTGTAAATCTATTGGATTTTTGTCATTATTATAGGTGAGAAACTGCATCACTTTGTAGTTTAATTTATGTGTATCTTGTAAATAAAACTGATCTTTTCTTAATCTACTTAATTGTCATTTGCTTAGCTTTTCCTGTAACTCCCTTCACAATTTTTGCCCATTTTTAGAAATTGATATACAATACCATATTGGTTTCCAGCGTACAACATAATGATTTGATATTATATACATTATGAAATGCTCACCATGACAAGTATAGTTACTCAGTTTTATGTTAGGATATTTGACCATTTTCTTCTTGATATTTTAGGAGCTTTTTACATGCTAGAAGGATAAGCCATTTGCCAGGAATATAATTTCCCGTTGTGTGTTTGTTTGTTTGCAATTGACTTACAGTGTTTCAGTTTTCTTTTAAAGCTTGATATATCAGTCTTACCTTTTATTGCTTCTGGATTTTGAATGCTAAAAAGTCTGTCATCATTCCTTGTTTACAAAATAATCTTTCATTTACTACTTATAGTTTTAACAATCTTTATTCCATTTGGAAATGGTCTGGTGTAACCTGTGGGATCTAGGTCCAGTTTTATCATTTTGTAAATGACTCTCCAGTTGTCCCAACATTATTGATTAATAAGTTTACTTCCCTTAGCAATTTCAGATGCCACAGAAAACATACACCAAAATCCTGGACTTTTCTACTCTGAAGCATTGCTATCTAACTATTCATGTGCCAATACCTACATTAAAAAAAATACATCATAGGCTTTCTATTATGTTTTTATTTCTGATAGGCTTATTTTATGCCCCAGCTCCCGATCCCTAATTGCTTATCTTTTCAGGCCTTTTTCCTACCACTCTTCTTTGGTATATTGTTTTTTTAAAACAAGGATATTGTAGTTAACTTGTCTAATTACAGATAATAAATCCCTGTATTTATTGTGATTATATTAAATTAACTGACTTGGAGATCATTGACATTTTTGTGATGTTGGTTTATTCTAAGAATATGGTTTGGCCTTCCATTTGCCCAATTCTACTGTTGATCTTTCAGTTAATTTATATAGGCTTTGCTCATTTTTATCTATTTTATTCCTAGCTATTTCATCTTTAAATTTGCTACTAGGAATGGGGTTTTTCTCTTTCATTATCTCTTCTAACTCATTATTGTCTGAAGATACATAAAGCTTATTGATATTTTAGGCTAACTGTATATTCTGCTATCTTACTGAATTCTTACTGTTTATAGTATTTTAAAATCAAATCTTTTGGATTTTTCTGGTATATTATCTTAGGGTTTATACATATATAGAGATAGTTTTATTTATTCTTTCCCATTTTATGTCTCTAATTGTTTTCTCTGATCTGTTTACACTGACAACATCTCCAACCAAATACTAAATAGGGGTGGAGAGAGTGGGCATTTTTGCAACAATCCTGTCATTAGTGGGAAATTAGCCATTGTTTCCCTATTAAGTAAGAGCTGGCTTTTGGTTAAACTCTCTGTTGATCTATTTATTTTTATAAGTGGACTGTTGATTGATAGATATAAATAGATTTACACAGATTAATGTAGGTATGTCAATAAAGCATCCATAAATTCCTCTTCTATTAAGTAATTTTGAGAGTTTGCCTCTTCTGAGTATATGGAGATGATAATATAACATATCCTCAGATCCACTGACATAGGTATCTACTGGTCTGGGGATATTTTCCTTCCATTTACATTCAAATTGGAGTTTGTTGGTTATATTCATGGGCAATGGATGATTTCCTTTACTCTTGCTCACTGTTACAGTTTTTCTAAGGATTATAGAATTAAATTTAGGTAGTAGTCATTATCCTGGAATGCACAATAGACTTCTTTTTGTTAAGTATATATTAATAATTTTCTTTTTCTTTTTAAGAGAAGTGCTCTTTCAGTTCATTCTCTAAAGGTTAAACTTATAAAGAGATAAATCTCCCAGACCAATGTATAAGAATATTATGGTGTTGTCTCCCTAGAAATTAGGGAATAATAGTCTTCTACACACAGTGAGTCCCAAACAACTTACATCTGCCTTTGAAATATCTTCTGCCTTGCAACATTTCTAAAGCACTTTCAACTCAAAGTCCCAGTATGAGTAGGTTATCTCCTCCAGAAAAATCTTCTCTAAGCTTCCTTAGTAACTATCTCTCTTCTAAGTATTTACAGTATCTCAAATATCCTCTCAAAAATATGGATTGAAAACTTATAAAAAGGTCAGTGTCATAAGATTAAATATTTTTAACCTAATGGCTGTGTTTTAAAATCTTCAGTGAACAGGTATTTCTATATATAATTATTAATCATATATTTTTAATATAGAAAAACTGCCTTTTTAAAAGAATGTTTTGCAAACAAGCCTTTTGTTAAATATAAAATTAAAGTTTTAAGAAATTCATATATTTTGGGCAAAGAATCATTAAAAGCTATGCCAATATCCCTCTATTGAAATGATTGCTACTTCAATCAATTATTACATAATTTTAAACCAAATAATTCCATATTCCCATAAAAGTCAATTTTTTACTTACTCAGACAGCTCAAAAAGGGTATTTAAATTATGGAACTGTTGAATTACATCCCTTATAAAAAATTTATCACTGATGAGTATTGAAAAATTGCGAGAGAACTATTCAGTATTACTGGAACATTTCTTTATTCTCACTGACAATCAGATTTTTCTTTTTCTGGAAAAGGCAACATGTTTTTCTTTTTTTTTTTGTTAGAAGTTAACTTCTTGTGACCCAGCTTCTAAATCGCCATTACAACACAACAGTGGTCAACTCTCATCCTTCAAGAGAAACAATACAGAACAGATTTTAAAAGATTTTAAAATTTGTGGGGTTTTTTCCTTCATAATATGAATCCAAAAATATTTTGAGGATAAATTCTGTCTCAAGGGCTAATAGACATCATCTGTGGAGTCAGAAAAAAAGATGTTGGCAGGAGTGGGGGAAAGGAAAACATTTGTAGACCTGAGCTCACCCATAAACATCAGGTACTATGTTTATTACTTTATCAGATGAGTGTAGGGGGAATAAAGGGAACTAAAATGTATTAGCTAACTACTATGGGCTTTAATCACATACCCATGTTGTGATAATCCTCACGAGTGTACTTTGAGGAAGGCATCTCATATTTTTGGTTTAAGAACCTGAGGAAGGCCACAGGAATTAAAGTAATTTTGTCCAGGATGACCCAGCTGACTAGTCATCTCACTTCAAAGTCTGAATATGCATTTGTTTCCTGCTTTTAATGAGTATCTTGATCTTTTAAGACAATATTTTCCAGACTTTCTGTCTTGAACATAATACCATCACATGTTTTGCCTTTGCTCTGTCCACTTACGTAATTATTTAGTGTTTTCTCCCCTTTACACTGACTACTTTACATTAGGTCTACACCATTTGTTAACTTGGCCTCGTTCTAAGAAATGAATAACTGAATACAAATGTGGTAGACTAGTTGCCATTTCTGTGCTACATTATGTATTCCCATAAATGCACAATTTTTATTTTGTGTTATATACATCACACATTCCTTAAAATATTGCCACCTTTTTAGAAACACTGTTCTGGAAAAAGAGGTACTGCCACTAAGATGCATTTCTTCATAGCCCATTTTCAAGAAACCAGTCTTTCCTTGGTTTTGGGTCACCAGCCTCCCTTGGGCTCTTCCTCCTCCAAAGAAACTATTAAGCAGAATAAAGTAAAGGCAGGGATATCAGTAATTTAGTAGAACCTCAAGAGAGTAGAGTTACAAAAGTGGAATAAAACAAGCCTAAGGCTGCAACTAACTCAACTGTGGACAATTCTTGAGGTCCTGACAGGAGGAGAGCTGACCTATAGCTTCCCTGCAGCAAGAGGAAACATGCAGAATGTGCACTTCTCTCTCAGGCTTAAGTAAGGGGGCGGAGAGAGTCCAGAGCTTGCTCTGGGGAATCTTCATACAATGCTCTGGTTTTGAGCATTCCATAGATTTTAATGATCAGATCTGCAAAGGAAGGAAAAAATAAAACTTTTTCAAACATAATGAGTTTAACTCTGTTCAAGCCAATTTAGGCTCTGACAGTTGCAGTTCTGGGAAGCCAGTTCAAACATTCCTTTAAATTAAATGATTTTTAGATATCATTTACAGTTTCCATAAAGAGAAATCTAGAAAAAAAAGGGACAAGTGTTCATGAAATTGTTGTAAATTTCCTACATTTGTCACTATTCTATTTCCCCATTCGGAGATTAGTAACAAAACTCTGACTACAACAACAAAATGTGCTCCCGTATTTTTCATTTAGATGATATTATGAACTGAATGAAAATACACCCCCAAAATTCATATGTGGAACACCTACCCCCAAGATGATGGTAGTAGAGAGTGGGGCCTTTGGGAGACTATCAGGTTTAAATGAGATCGGGGGGGGGCCCCCATGAGAGGATTACTGCCTTCACGAGAAGAAGAGACGGGGAACTGCCACTTTCCGCCACGGGAGAAGGTGAATGCCAGCAGGAAGAGAGCCCTCACTAAGAACCAAATTTGCTAACATCTTAATCTTGGATTTGCTGTCGTCCAGAACTGTAAGAAATAAACGTCTGTTCTGTAAGCCACCTAGTCTATGGTGTTTTATAATACCAGCCTGAGCTAAGACAGTTGGCAAGGAAAGAGCTAGGGAGTGGGGGTGGATTAGGAGAGGGTTGATTCAGGAACTAGAGGCAGGTCTAAGACTAGTGTCCTAAAAGAGAGATAGCAAAGGAGAGCTGTATTTAAAAGGGAAAAAAGAAAAAAATCTAGCTGAATGGCTGGGGATTGAGTAGCAAGGCAAAAAGCCAAAAGCAGAGAAACCCCCTACAAGGTTTAAGATGAAGTAGTTTTCTAGTAGTTCTAGCATCTTAGATATAAATTTGGGATATAAAAGAGTATGAGGTAAAATACACATAAGGTACATGGACTCTGGATTCAAAAAGTTTTGTTTTATGCCCATGCTCCCCCTTGTAATACCTATTGATATGGATATGGACTATTACTCTCCACCCTTGGAAACACCTATTGATATGGAGATGCACTAAGGCCAGGTGAGAGATTCTGGAAATAATGCAATTTTACCCACACCAACATACTTGGACTGCAGAATTAAAAGGTAATGAATAGAAGATTGCCTGGAAAGAATAGATACTTGTGACATTTCATAAACAGAAGACTACCAATCTTACGGATATCAATTGGTTGTAATATAACCTAAGTAACAGTAAGTGATGGGAACTGAGAAAGAAAACATAGTATGCAGATGGTCCTGGTTACTTAGTAGTGCTGCTTTGGTGTTTATAAAGGTGTTTTCTTTCACCCATCTGTAGCAGACATTGCTGGGTTCATTTCTCAGTTAGTGGTGATAGGTTTGGTTTTATTCTCTTTCCACTGTTTCTAAGGGCTGACATTTTGTCTGTAAGTGCTCAGGGTTCATGGTATTGTGAAAAACTAAAGCCAGTTTGGGTTTCCAACATCATACTCTTGAACTACCTGTGTCAATTAGCATCAGATAGTGTAATAATAGTCCCCATTACCTTATAAGCCAACCATCAGATAAACACATGCCAAATAATTAATTGTATTTTCTTTCCATCTTTATGTAAGGGTTCATGAAGAATCAAGACATGCTACTGCTTCTTTTTCTCTCCTTTAGTTAATAAAGAGATAAAGCATTAAGGAGGGTAATTTTAGTATTACAGTATCAAAAACTATGGTTGGTTGAATACTCCCAAAGTGTCCCCCCAAAAATCATGTCCATCCAAATTTACCTCTTTATTAGATGTAATTAGTTTCAGTAAAATCACACTGAATTAGGGTAGGCCTTTAAATCCATTGACTGGTATCTTTGTAAAGAGGAAAAGACTTAACAGACTCAGAGGGGACAGAGACACAGACAAGAGAGCAGAGGTGGCAAAGGTTGGAGTGATGTGTTTAGAGGTCAGGGAATAGCAAGGATTGCCCAGAGCCACCGGAAGCTAGGAAGAGGCGAGGAAGGATTCTTCCTTAGAGCCTTCAGAGGAAGCATGGCCCTGCTGACACCTTGATTTTGGACTTCAAGAGG